>VDFB02000007.1:240008015-240115799 GCA_007258455.2 Sequoia sempervirens | reverse complement strand
AGAACTTGATTCTAGTCAAATACAAGCTTATAAACAAGAAACAAAGATCTTTGAACAGAACAAATAATGGAGCTTTCATTATATTTTCTTCTTGGAGTGGGATCACAGGACCATATCGAAAGCTTTCTTCTGCTCCTTTGCTTTCTTCCCCATGACCGTTTGCCACTTGTCCTCGATCCTTGCAGCGTTTTTCTGCCAGTTCACAGAAGGGACCCGGGGACTTTTCTGAGCTCCACTATCATTAATTTCTTGTTGTTGCCAAACTTCCACTTTCTGATGTCCAACAACACTTGCCTATGGCCTCTCCCCACTTTTCTTTTCTCGGCAATCTAGAGTTGCAGCCCCAAATTTTAGTGTTGAATCCTTGCCTTCATTCAAACACCCTTCTTGAAGCGTGGCTGTTTAAGACTGAGGCTAATCCTCATTACTTACCTCCTATAGAGGCGGCTCCACAATCTAGTTTGGCACCTCTGAAGCCTGACCCCCCTCCTCAGAGCATGTCTTCTTAGGTATTTCATGCTCTTCCATCTATTTTTCCATAGTGTAATACTAGGTGGACGCATCTTTCCACCACGAAGAGGATTTGGTGAGTCTGTGTTTAACATACTTAGCCACCAAGTGCCATGTTTGATGGCAGATTTTACATCTAAAGGGCACGCCTTCATAGTCCAGAGGCTGCACCCAACTGCCATTTGAAGACTTTAAGACAATCTCCTTCGGGGAACCTTGGACATATTCATTTCAACCAAGATCTGGGGATAGGTTGAGTGTAAGAGGTTTGAAGACCCCTCGTCCACCATTACAAAATTACCTAGAGAGTTCCCTATTTCCTCCAAGTATGCATCAAACCAGGACTGTAGGGGGAGGTTAGGGAGTCTCACCCACTGAGGAATCCTTTCAAACACTTCTGTAGTTGGGTTGAAAGTCTGATGCCATGGCTTTAACATCAACACATGTTTTTCAGCCCAAAAAACAACCCAATCCTAGTGAAAATCACACAAGATCTTCTTTTTGTCCTTTTTTTTTCAAAAACAACAATAAAGAAGCCTTTGGCCATTGGATAGATTTGAACATACCCTTCCAACAAAGGCTTCCAGTGGTCTGAGATCCATTTGTGAAGATCTAGTAGGCTTGGCCAGAAACCCCTAAACTTTCCAATTAGGCCTAGACTAGAAATACTTTTTCGTTAAAAGCCACCTCTTTTTCCAGCTCTCCATTTAATTCCAAGGTGATTGAATCAGAAAAAGCTTGGGTTGTAGTAGTCTCCCTATTTCCCCCCGAAGGACTTCTGCTTGTGTTTTCCTTTTCCCAGACATGCCCTGACTTACTTTTCTCTTGATACCCATCTTTTTACCAACCTTGGAAACTCCCACAGTACCCAGCATAGCCTCTCCAAGCTATGTTTTTGACAAGCTACCACATTCTAAGACATGAGCTGCATTTTTCTAAGATCGGAGCATTGTGGGAGCAACCCCATTCGCATCCTAACCGTCATTGTTTGAACCCCTTTTTCCTTTATCTTCTGCTCCTTGAAACCTTTGTGCGTTGATCTTTGTTTGGCATCAACGTTCAGGGCTATTTCTATTGCAAACTTCCTTAGGCTAAGGTCCTACCGCTGATTCCAACAGCTTCTCCCCCTCTCGGATCGACACAATAGGAACCCTAGTCTCTACAAATTTCAAAATACGACCGTTGGCTTCCATCCCGCTCCACCAACTCTCTTTTATTTTCATTAGGCGCACCTGCTTTATAATTTTGATTTTTAATAAAAACCAAAAATGGGTTTTTAATTTTAAAATTGCAGGAATTTATTTATTTTTAATCTGCAGACATTTATTTTTTTAAATAATTTTTTAACTTGCTAATGAAATTGAAAGCTATATGGTTGTATGACAAGGCAGGGGACAATTTTTTTTTTTGTATTTTTTCCCAATAACCAAAATAGGTCAAATTTTATGTCAATCTTCATGTCTCCGGCCTCCTGGATCTAATGGTGAGGTTGTTTTTTTTCCCAAGGGGTCATCTACAGCATTTCCCCTATAAAACCCTTTTTCAAAAAAAGATTAATAACCCCAGATCTACAAAAATAACCACAAATCTACAACCCCAAAATCCCAAATCTGCAAAAAACACTTGCACAAAACCCTCATATCTTGCAATGTATTCATTCTTTCATGCAAGCCCTGGATTTAACTATGCACCACATCTACTCCAACGAAGGTTATACAAACCACAACCATGGCTCTGATACCAAATGAAAGGAAATATGCATCCACCCAAGATAATTTTCACATAACCTAAATAGAGAAATATATGCAAACAAGTATTCAAAATCCATATGCAAAAGAATAGACAACATACTATCAAAGATGACATAAGATATACCCTGAAAAAATCCTCAAGAGGGAAAAACCCACCCTCCAAAAGCATCCATCGCTCATATATTATTCAGCAATAATCATTACAATACATCTTCAAAGTCCTCCATTGACACCTTTGAAACATCAAGCCCTCTACAAGCACTCCATGTGAACAAGCATGTAACCACACATCCCTTGCCATGCTTCAACCCTCACAAATGCTAACAAGATCTAACCTATCAAATTTTCAACCTTAAACAACTGCACATGTGGTTGCTTTTATAGAAACAAGCTCCCACAAAACTACCAAGTGGTATTACATAAAACCATGTGACTAATACTATGAGCTTACAAAACCATTAACCCCTCATTTAATATTGGTACTAAGTTTTCCCAATATTAAATATTATTCCATGTGCAACCCTACATTAAATATTTAAACCAATGTTACATACAACACATAAAGTGGCCCCAAGAATGTTAGATCCATGTGATGCACACACCCTTAGATTCCCTAGGTGCATCACATAATAAATATATAATTACATAATAACATTATGCAAGGTGGACAATACACCTTTTCCTAACAGTTTATGGGTAAAAATGAGGTGATGATTAGAGAGCTTAAGTCTCAACTTTCTGACACGTTTGATATGAAGGATTTGGGGGATGCTAAATATATTCTTAGGATGGAGATTAGTAGCCCGATTGGGTTCTTATAAAGCTTTGCTTAAGTTAGAGTAAGTATGTTGATACCATTTTGCAGAGGTTTAATATGCATGATTGTAAACTAGGCAATATTCCATTTCTAGTTGGTATTAAGTTGAGTTTAGACATGTTTCCTAATTGTGATGATTTTGAAGAGGTGTCTAAAGTTCCTTAAGTTAGTTCCATTGGTAGTTTGATGTATTCAATGGTTTGCACTAGACCTGATATAGCCCAAGAAGTGGGAGTTTTGAACAAGTTTATGTCTAACCCTGGTGGAGAGCATTGAACTTTTGTTAAAAGGGTGTTTAGATATTTGTGTGGGATATATGATTATTGTTTGTTTTATCATGGTACTAATTATGTGGTTAATTCATTGCACATAAAGGGTTTTGTAAATGTAGATTGGGCAGGAGACTTGGACAGTCGAAGGTCCACTAGTGACTATGTTTTTAATTTGTTTGGAGGTACAGTGAGTTGGATGAGTAAAAGACAACCTATGGTTGCATTTTCCACCACCAAAGCAGAGTATATGGTTGCTGCACATGCTTCTAATGAGGTAATTTGGTTATAGAGGCTTGGTAAAGACATTGTTTTTTATTGTAGGACAGTGAGGATTAGATGTGACAGTCAAAGTACCATATGTTTAGCCAAAAATATTATGTGTCATGCTTGTACTAAGCATGTCGATGTTCAATATCACTTTGTGTGAGAAATGGTTGAGAATGGTAAGGTCTTGATTGAGAAGGTTGACACTTTGGATAATGTTGCAGATTCTCTCACAAAGTCAGTGACCACAGATAAGTTCTCTTGGTGCAGGAAGGCCATAGGCCTTGATCACTATACTTGATTATATTGTTTTAATGTATCTCATAGATGTAATTGCAATGTATAATGTCAAGTGGGAGAATTCTATGATAGGTGACATTATAATTTCTATCTTGTTGGCCATGTTTTTGACCTAGCCAAATTTAAACTTTCAGTGCACCCCTAAACACTTTAAACTATTGAATCTCAAAAACAATTAATTCTGGAAATCCATGATAGCTACCAAAAAACCCTTTTGTAAGATGGATCATAACCTCATTTTATCTAATGTGGCCATGTTTTATGCCAAGAATCCTTGCCATTTGAGAGATTTTAAAATTTTAAGTTTATAGCTGGCAATTCACAAATGATGTCAAATTTTGGATTTTGTACATTTGGAGAAAAAACAATTTCTGGGTTTTGTTCTACGATGGTCATACTACTTGCTATTCAAATTTCGTGGAAATCAAAGCTTCTAGTTGGAAGATATGGAGATTTTATTTTTCAGGCTCAAAGGGAGTTATAAAGTCTCAAGGTTCAAAATTTTATTAAGTTAAAATATGTTTTCGGAGTTTTATAAAGTTATCATAACCACCAAAATCCCCGACATCACCTTGAAGGAAAATAGGGTGAAAACAAAGTTTCATCGATATTTACATTGGTTTTGATAACCATTCAATATTCTGACGTGCCATTCACTCTTCATGGAAGAAAAGTCAAAGAAGAACCTTGGCAGCATTTTGCTTAGTTGTGAGAATGAGGGCGGATCAGGGCTTAAATTTGACGGTCGACCTTGCCTGTCAACAAAATATTTAATGACGGTTATCTATTCAAAGGTGCTCTTAAAACATTATGATATACCTTAGTGTAAGTAAAATTATATATACATCAAATATATATATCATTATAATTCTATATAAATTTTGACAGTCTATCCAAAATCTCTCCTTTCATCTTATACAATCTTCTCAAAATTTTGATTGTGTTTTACGGCAAAATCTCTAAATACGGTCATACGGCCATCAAATTTAAGCCCTGAGGGCGGTGTCCGAAGTGGTTTCCATAACCACTAAAAAGGCTGACACGCTATTTAAAACTTAGAAGGCGAAATAAAAGGTAAGCGACATATTTTTTGTTTGTATGAACAAGGTCGGTTGTGCCCGACGAAGCTACTAAAACCTTCCAAAGCATCGAAAACATCATCCAAGACACGTGAGATCTCAAAGATTAAGTGGCATTTATATTTGGTTTAGAAAAACTGATGGTGGCCCCCGAAAGAGTTACAAAAACCTTCCTTCATTCTGATATGAGGAAGCAAGGGTGAGATGCTATATGAACAAAGCCTATTTTTTTGGACGAGAACAGATAAGGCGGATATTTGACAGAGTATTCCATGAAATATGATCTCTTTGTTAGCAAAAGAATATAGAATGAATTTCCAGAATGGTTATGGGAATTTTCAACCAAATGCAATTCACATGTGTAAGCCCAATCTCGCATCCCTTTGCCACTGCCTATGCATGAATCACATTCCCTTGAAAAATTAGACAACACATGATAAATTCCTATCAGATATTTTGTTTAAATGCCAAGATGATCTAAATCCACCAGCATGGTGAAGTAATCGATGCATATGTATTATCAAAGCATGCATAGAAGATCGTAGCTTTGCATTCGATGAGGAAGCCTAGAAAGTGAGATCCATGATGAATCAACTTCACCAACAGGAAAGAGAGTTTGCCAATCGAATGATAAAAGTCTTTTGGAGGTGTAAAAAGAAACGAGTTCACTGACAGTGATCTTGATAATAGCAAAGACAGATATGGTTGTTCCAAGCAAATGAGAAAGGGGAGATGAACTAAGCGATGGCGACATGAATCATGGCGCAGTGAAAATATAAAGACAAACCAACAAAATCGAATGTAATGGTGGCGAACCGAGCATAAAACCGAGTTGCTATGTAAAGCTTTGGGATATCAATGAGATGGATTCAAATTCTTAAACAAATACACTGCCATAATCATTTGAATTGGTGGTATCGAATCTTCTATATGGTTTATTTCAAAGTGGAGATTCCTGAAGGTTGACAAAATGAGCAGGAATGGTCTCAACCTGCGAGTAAATCCTTACCAATGATGGATAAGATCTCTGTATCAAAAGAGAATCAATGGAGCCATGGCTGAAAACATGTCTTCAAGAAAGAGAAGTTACAATCATGAATATGAGATCCAGTGAATCTTTAAAAGAAGAGGTCGGCTTCCCTTATGGTCCCTCAAAGTCAAGTTAGGCTATGAGGTTCTTGTAACATATTTTCATATTGTCGAAGACCCTGCCTCACATAAAAGAATATGGTAGCAGATGATATTTAAAATTACAAGTCCAGAGCTCTTGGTAGATCTTAATGAGTGGCAATAATCTTATCCGGAGGAATCTTTGAAGGCGATGTTCAATCGATGGGATATTAGAGTGACTTGTGAACATTAATACAAACTGAGTATCTCAAGTTGATCTTGCGGTCAGTTGAAGAGCTTATTAGATGTAATGCTGAACTCTACAATCTTTGCTAATGGGAATTTTGGAATAAGAAAAAATGGTAATATTTCTCAATGAGAAGCACTGGTAATACAATATAATCTCCCACAAAATTTCACGATATAGCGGGGCCTGTTTCTAATCTCAAATAGCACACCTACAGAACAATTCCCCAGGTGTTCTTAAATACCAGTGGAGAGGGCTAGATAAGAAAATATTGCATATTTGACATCGACCAAGGCAGGTAGATACCTATCTATGACATATGGAATGACATAATAAATCTTTGAAAACACCTCTTAGGAAAATGGTTGTAATTCACCCAGATCAACCGAGAAAGGAAACGAGAGTTGTTGCCAAAGAAGTGAAGTCTATGGGGCAGACATTTCTTCAAACTTATGCTTTCCTTTCATCCATATGGAGAGTAATATCAAAGGTCGTAAAGGAAATTCAAAATATTAAAATAAAGAAAAGATTTCAAGAGGCAGTTACGAGAGAAATTGAAAAGTCTCTCTGGAAGATTATAATTTCAAGAATCAGTTACGAAAGCTATGGGCGCTTCTTCTTTTCTATTTATTGTAAACATCATTGAGGGGAGGGGATCTTTTTTCTATTATTCATCTAGAGGGGAAGATAGGAGCATATTTATTTTTCTTTTAACACAATTTGGTGTATAGAAACATTGAGTTTGTGAACTCATGTTCTTATATTGGAGAAATAAAGAGATGTTTTAAATCTGTGAATTTGCTAATGTTTCCTTTTGATTACAAATGTCCCGGGTGTCTTTTGTAATCATTCTTCGATGTATTTTCTGCTAATCAGACTATGAATGTGCTTATTGCAGAATCTATGAATTCCAATGAACTCATTAAAAAGTACTAAGTACTGCTCATCTTTCCTGCTTATTGTTCGTGGGTATGTGGTAAATGATCTTTGTGTCATTCGCCTTCATTCCCTTACACTCAATCTTATCAAACGCATTTATGTCATTATTATGCACAGGTGTTTGTTTTCATTTCCTGCTTTTAGGTTCAAAGGAAACCCCATAACCAATTAAATCATATGAGAGATTTGTACCTCTAAAATTTAGAGGAAGATTATTAATTCAATAGCAGTTTTCCAAGCTATTAGTTCATTGTGTCACTGCTCAACAGGGAAATTAAGTGTTATTTTTCACATCAAATCGCAGTGACCAATCTATTTGCTAACATATCCTAAGTTGATATTATGTGTCTCCACGTTCTTTGGAAAGTTTCCTTGAGGACATGAGAAGTAAAATATTTATTATTTATTTTCCTATGACAAATTGTAATTACATTCATAGAGGTGGACCCACTACGATGATGGTTACAAAGCATTCTGGGGGAATATTCCTTCTAGGAATCCACTTTCTAGGTGGGGACCACCCATAAGTGCATGATCTTGCATGTTATTTGCATGTTGTGCATGTTATCCTTGGTTGAGCACCCAAGTTTGCATGTTCTAGGTATGAGCCGTCGGAGCTATCAGAGAGTAATGGAGCACTCGGGTATGACCAATTGTGATTGGCTATGGGTTAGGTGCCCATGTGAAGGTCATGTGAGAATTTAATAATTTTCACCATGTTTATGGGTTGTCCACTCAGAGGGGCATGGGTTTTTTTAGGTGGTTTTACTTGTTGTTTCGAGATACCACAAGTGGTATTCTTTTCCATGAACTTCTATATATTGGAGCATTGAGATGGTGGTTTCATAAGTTTGTTTGTAAGTTGTTAGAGTAACAAAGTGCTACCGAGATTCAAAAATGATTGTAGTATTGATGTATACTTCTTTTGGGTGTGGATTTTTTTTCCTGCAAGGGTTTCTCCACATATATCTTGTCACTTGTGATTCTCAACTTGTGGTATTGTTGTTTTACTTTCATTATTATAATTGCTAATCACATAATTGGTAATCTTGAATACATAATTTTAAATTTACAATCACATTATTAAGTTTCACTTTGATTTTCCAACGAGGAGGTAATAAAAGAAGATTTGGTTACATAAGAATGGGATGTTACAAATAGGATCATAGAAAGATATACAAAAAATGGATATATAAATAAAATATAAAAACACGGAGACACAAATATACATGGTTCACCCAATAGCTAGTCCTTCCTTTTATTTATCTGGAAAAATAAATGGATACAACTTATGGGTCTGTGTAGGATCATGGGGGTCCAAAAGTGGTGATATAACAAAAAATACATTTTTCATTTGCCCAAAATCATGAAATTCCACTTTGACTTTTACTAGGGTCGGGTAAAAAGTACATGTTGCCATGGTAAGAACCAAAGTGAAACGAATATCTGTTAGAAACGGATCTTCATCTGTAACGAATATTCGTTATAAAATGGATATCTGTTACAAATGGATATCCGTTATGAGCAGATATTTGTTTTATTGAAATTATATAAAAAAATTATTAATATATATTAATATACATATATATATAGATAGATAGATAGATATATTATGATTTCTATATATGTAACATGGGTGTCATCCATTATAAACTAAGGGATGGACCCAAAAAAAATTTAAAATAGTTTAAAAGGAAACAAATATCCATTTTGAAACTTCTCTCAAGTCTCTACCTCCAAATATCCCTTTCACCCCCTCTCCCTCTCTCAGGTCTCTTCCACCCTAACTAGATAACTCTCTCTCCCTCTCAAGTCTCTCTCTCTCAGGTCTCTCTCTCCCTCCTAGGTCTATTTGTCTCTCTCTGGTCTCTCGCTCCCTCTATTCCTCCCATCCTACCTAGGCAACTCTCTCTCACTCCAACCCCCTCTCTCCCACTCCCTCTCTCTTAGGTCTCTCCCTCAAAACATCCCTCCCACCCCCTCTCTCTCTCAGGTCTCTCCCCCACTCCCTCTCTCTCAAGTCTATCCATCCCACCCCCTTGTTGAGCCCTTTGACATTGCTTGGTTTTTGGCATTGATGTCAAATTGGGTTTTTACCTTGATACATTTAAAAGGCATGAGATATTATTATTCCTTGGTTGGTATTTGATGACATATGGATGGAATTGTTTTCACAAAGTTATTATGGTCTTGGTATTTACTTAGCACTTGGTACACTTGAACCTAGACCGACACAAGGCATTGGTCATTATAATGTTTGATTACATTCATGCAAAATAAACAAAGTTATGATGTAGAACACCGATACAATGATGTGTGGCTTTTATTTTGCAAAGTAAAAAGATATAGTGGATATAATTCGATATTATTTTTCCCTAAATAGTTAATCATTTGGTAAAACTCAAGGCAGCTGTGTTGGCCGAGTTAGGGCTTGAAGGGAACATGAAAAATGGTGGTTTGGTTGCTGGAATATGATGTAAATAGTTTCAAGTGGTTTACTAGCAGCCACAAGGTGCAATGGACTTCATCTTTGCTTGTTGGCAAACATGGTAACATATTTTGTTGAAACCCTAGTCTGGTATTTGCATTCATTTTTGCATAATCTGGAAAATGTTCTTGTTTCAAAGTCAAAGGTTGGGAACCTGTTGTGTTTACAAAGGACCTTAGTGTGTATAGTTGTTGCATTTGAAATTGGATGGTTTTTTTGTTGGTCAAATTATACTCTTGACTGTTCAGTTTTTAAAGTCTTTATTGTTGTTCCTAATGTGTTGCCATATGCATACAAGTCGACAAGAGTTTGGTCTTTGAATCTCATAAGTGTCTATTGTGGTACAATGTCGACTTGGGTCTATTCTTTCAGTCACACATATGTCTATCATTTTGGTTTATACATTACCCATTACTAGGGCACACCATGAAAGTATTGTGTTTCATTTGGTATTGTCTTGGGCACGATTTTGTCACAAACAGATTGTTATTTGTAAAGTGTAAACTAAGGTTTATTGATTGCATTGGTGTGGGGTATTTTGTGTAGTTTGCATGTACCCTAGTTTAGACACAATGTCGACCATATACAAGTGTGTGCTACATATGTTTAAAATGCACAATGTTTATTTTATCAACAACAGTTTAAGTGGCTGGAAATGCTACTCCACAGTGATATTTGAAAATAGTTATGGATGGTTATGTTGGTAGCTTGTGAACGAAGTTACATACATTGTTTTTCTGATGATGAAAGATGACACTTTTTTAATGTTATAAAAATAGTGAAATTCACTGTGCAGGGTTTGATGTATTACACTGTGATATCATACTCTGATAAGAGTCATTATTTTTTAGTAGAATATTGAAATATATTTTGTAAAAGTTATATGCAAAAATAGTGAAAGAAAAATTGATATGTTTTATGTTTTATAAGTTCCAGTCTCAATGAACAATTAGGACATGAAATGTGTTAGGTAGATGAGAGTTGTAATGTATTGCAATGAAACAGAGAAACCCTCTATCTTTTATTCTTTCAAGATTTACAAAATGTTGTAAAGTCAGGTTAGTGAGACAAAGATGACCTTTTTTTCCAATGAGGTTGTATTTTGCTAGTGAGGCAGTTGTGTTTGCCAGTGAGGCTGTATTTTTCCAGTGAGGCAGTTGTGTTTGCTAGTGAGGCATTTTGTGTAGACAATGAGGCATTTTGTGTAGCCAGTGAGGCTTTGCTAGCGAGGCATATTTGTATCCAATGAGGCACAAAAAGTAGTCAGTGAGGCTCTATAATCAATGGGATTTTATTAAGCTAGTGAGGCATTTTCTTGAGTGGTTTTTTATCCCTATAAGGGTTTTCCACTCATGAAAAATATTGTGTTATGATTCTTTTGTGGTCCATGTGATAATTATGTTTCATGCAATTTGGTCTTGTTGCTTTCTTTATCTACTTTGTTGCATTTGAGTTTTCATGTTGTTTAAAGATCTGCTATTGACTATCAAATTTGGTTACACTCTTGAAATTGAACATTCAACGATGACAAAGAGATTATGTGTTTTGAAAAAATATTGAATTGAAATTGATTATTGAAACATTGATTCAGCCCCCCTTTCAGTATTTCTCATACTCCAACAAGTGATATCAAAGTCATACCCTTAGATAAGTCTAACCAACTTAGGGGTTCCTGGTAGTGGAGTACTCGTTATGGAAAAAAGTAAAAGAAAAAGAGGAAAAAGAAATACCCAGCAGAATGTTGAACAACAAATATCACTTATATACCTAGTACAAAAGATGATTTTGTAGAGAAGAGTGTAAAGAAAGAAGGAGATCACTTAGTGAGTGATTTTGAATAGGAGTATGTGGAAGATGAATGTGAAATTGATTTTGAAGGTGAACTTATTTATGCCCTTGATGAGATTAAGAAAATTAGAATGGATCTATCAAAGGTTAAAGTTGCAACTGGGAAAGTCTAGAAAAGTTGAACAAGCCACTTGCATGAAGTTGCAAACCAAAGTAGTAGATTGTCAAAAGATAGAGGCTGAAGTGTTGTCTCTAAGAACAAAACTAGAGGAAAACTCTTTGTTAAAAGAACACACTGTAAAAGATGAGTTAATTGTCAATCTAAAATTAGGGATTGAAGAAAATAAGATGATAGCAGATATGACAAGATCTGACTTGGAAGTAAAAATAGTTGAATACCAAAAGCTTGAGGGATAAATAGTTTCTCTAAGGAAAGATCTTGAGAATGTTAGCAAGTAGCTAGAAAAGAATCAAAAGTATCATGAGAGCACCAACAAATTTAATGAGATGATAAGAAAGAAAAAACATTACAAGGACGCTACTAGTTTGGGCTGTGAAGAAGGATAGAGTTCTGGGGTCAAAAAAACTAAAAGAAAGAAGATAGATCTAAGCTATCACGTCGCTTCCCCTAAGGATAAAGAAAAGAAGAAATCAGAAATTAAGACTGCTAATAGTAGAAAACTCAAGGACATCAATAGAGAAAGAAGTAGAGCCAACCGGTTCACAAGATCTCCACCTACTTGGCAAGATCAATCTATGAGGTACAATTATTCATTTCCTAATTATTATTCATGTAATGGTTATGGGCATAAAGCAAGTTATTGTAGAAGAAGGTTTCAAATAAGTCAATATGCACTCTCTAGGAATATGAATGTAATATGTTATAAATGTCATAACCATGGTCATGTTGCAAAGTATTGTAGCACTAGGTTTTTGAAATAGGAGAGAAGAAATGATTCCTTAGATAAGAAGAATATAAAGTCACGAGCATTTGGTGATAAGAAGAAATCAAAGAAAAAGGTTTGGATAAGGAAACAACATAAAGAAAAAGAAGAATCAAAGCTTGTGCATACTGCACAAGTGACCTCTATTAGTGCATAAAGAGAAGCATGAAGTTAGGGGGAGACGTTTACAGTTTTATCTTTCAAACCCTATAGTAAGAAAAAAAGAGATGGTATTGTGCTATGACAGCTATATGTTTAATCACAACAGTGATAGGAATCTTGGCATTAGTAATTTTTGCAAGTATTGACAGTTGTTAAATGGTGCTAAAGGATAGTGATAGTAGTTTCTCTTCTTTTGCTTGGTACAGTACAGTGCTTGGATAAGTGAGTAATAGTTGTACAAAGTGCTTGTATGATAGTAGTGGCTTGCTTCTTGATGATAGTGTATAGGATTTCATGCATCATGACTCTATTCATAAAATTTCTCTATGAATGTGAGACAATAGTTGTAGTTATTTGGTTTGATAGTTGTCTTGAAACATAGTACACTTGGAGAGTTTTGGAGAACAATGCTATGTGATGTCTTTATGGTTTTGTATTCATGGGATGTGCCTTTTTTTACACAACAGTGTGGTATATCTAGTTACAATACCCTACCCTTGATGTTGGGTATTCCTTTTGTGGATAGTCATTTATGACTATGAATTGATGCTTGGATTGGTACTAGCTTTATAGCTTGATGAGTTAACATAACAATAAAAAGCCTGGCAGTATAGTGTTTCTTAATGGTACAGGTTTCTTTCCCATTCAAGGAAGTGACAAGTTTAAAAGGTATTTATATATACCATCAAACCTTGACTGTGAACAATGTGCTATGGTTTATTTTTGGATATTTTTTGATGTTGTGACAGTGATTTAATATCTTGACTGTTGCCAATATATGCTAGGATTTTATTGCCTTGGAATTGATGTCAATTGAATTGATGTTTTGATATTGATTCTCTAATACACATGATTTGGTTTTGAAGTTCACCATGAACCTGTGAGACAAGGTATAACAGAGTATTTTTTAATCATGCCAAGACAAGGTAAGTTCATATGCAAATGATAGATGCACAAGATGCCAAAGGTAACAGTGGTTTTTCAAGTATATGCTTTGGCACATTTGTAATATGGTTTTTGTCAATGATTTTCATATTTGTGATTTCAGTTAGATTTTTCCATGATATTCATTAGATAATCCACTACGCATTCTCAAGATCTCAGTGGTGTTTATGTTCACTCTCTGTAGTGACAATAGTCATTGTTCATGTACTTGGGACTACATGTGCCAATATTCCTTGAGACGGTTCAAGTGTTTCATATGGTGAGTATCAGTTTGAGTGGCACTCCATCCAGACATCCTTGCTGCTATAGTGACAGCACGAGGTTGAAATTAGCTTATGCACAGTGTTTTTGAGTTTGGGAATAGTGAACTATCATCTTTCAACATTTGGTCTTGAAACTAGGTGTAATGTAACTGTCATGTTTTTAATATTCATACTATACTATTCAAGACAGTGATATACATGCATTAACTTGAGTTATGACAGTGTTGTGAATAGGTTGTGTGCATGTGATTCTTCTTAGATCATGATCTAATAATGGTAATAAGCATTATCAAGTTGACTCTCAAGGTTAGAAGAGTTTAAAGATAAGTTGTCAGTGCAAGGATAATAGTTTTTGTCCAAATTTAAACAATGACTTACAACTTTCACAATATTTAAGTATCTTGCTTGGTTGGATAGTCATGTTTGATCATTGTGACAGCATTTGTATTATGAACAATAAACATCCACTTTTGGTGTTTGGGAAAAGAGGTATCAGTAATAACATGTTCTTTGACAACAATGTTTGCTGCTATTTTGTTCTTGACTACCTCATTTTTCTTCATGTGCAGTTCTAGCCAATTCTTATTGTGATTCTTTGGAAATGACATAGTAGAGTTGCTTCATGCTTCAAGGAGGACAGTGTCTTAGAGATTAGATGATCAGTGCTCATATTGATATGTTTGTTGCAATGTTAGGATTGATTCCTTTTTTATAGTGACTTTCCATGCTAATGTTGACTGTGTTCATCTTGTTGACAGTTTACAGTGATTGTGAAATGATCTTTATTTGAGATGTGATGATAGGCTTGATGCCTTGACAGTGTGCGCGTTGCTTAACAAAGCCAATGATGCTTCATAGATACACAAAGCCATGATGCTTGAAAGGATAGTAAATGGATGTGAGTTTGTATGGATATTGACTTGATGTTACTCATGGTTTCAGGGGGAGTTTCACATATCATTATTTATCCCTGGTGGTTCATTATGTTGCTATTACATTTCTATCTTCAGTCAATTTTACTTTACAGTGTATATGTGTTGCATTGATGTGGTTATTATCATGTTTCTACATCATGGATATATAGTGAATATTCCATTATTTTTTGATATGACAGTGATATTCATGATTGGCATATATGGTTTGACAGTTTTCTGCACTATGGCAGTCATTATTACAGTGATTTTTTTATGGATTTTATATTCTACTCTAATAGTGTTTTTTTTTCACTGTGACAGTAGTTTATATGATTTGGTCAGTTGGGTTCTTGATGCTTGGCTCTTCTTTACATGATACATTGTTGGTAATATCATACTTTCACAGTTTCTCTATCTTCTGCAGTGGCTATTTGTTGTTTTTGTAACCCTTTGACCTTTAGCATTGTTATCAAAAAGGGGAGATTAATTCAGCTTGGTTATCACATTCATTTTGGTCATCACATTCAGTTTACATTCAACATATGGTATCACATTTAGTTTACATTCAGTTTGCACTTCAATGCATTTGGATGGTCATTTTGGCTTTGGTTATTGACATATGGACAGTGGGTTATACAGTGCAGGTTACATGCTTATGTCTATATCTTTGTAGTGGTTACTATTGACATATTGCTCATTATTACATTCAATTTACATTCAGTTTGCACTTCAATGCATTTGGATGGTCATTTTGGACATATGGATAGTGGGTTATACATTGCAGGTTAAACATGCTTATGTCTATATCTTTGTAGTGGTTACTACTGACATATTGTTGGTTTAGTTTCATTTTATCTTTGACAACAAGAGGATCTTGATGATATTGCTATTTCATGCTTATTACATTCAGGCATTTGGTAGTTTTTGATGCTTATACAGGTGATATTCTTTCGGGCAGTGACAGGGTTCGACATCAATGCCAAAGGGGGAGTTTGTTGACCCCTTTGACATTGCTTGGTTTTTGGCATTGATGTCAAGTTGGGTTTTTACCTAAGTGATACATTTGAAATGCATGAGATATTATTATTCCTTGGTTTGTATTTGATGACATATGGATGGCATTATTTTCACAAAGTTATTATGGTCTCGGTCTTTACTTAGTACTTGGTACACTTGAGCCTTAGACTAACACAAGGCATTGGTCATTATAATGTTTGATTGCATTCATGCAAAATAAACAAAGCTATGATGTAGAACACTGACACAATGATGTGTGGCTTTTATTTTTCAAAGTAAAAATATATTGGATATACTTCGATATTATTTTCCCCGAAACAGTTAATCATTTGGTAAAACTCAAGGTAGTTGTGTTGGTTGAGTTAAGCCTTGAAGGGAACATGAAAAATGGTGGTTTGGCGGCTGGAATATGATGGAAACGATTTCAGGTGGTTTACTAGCAGCCACAAGGTGCAATGGACTTCATCTTTGCTTGTTGGCAAACATGGTAACATATTTTGTTGAAACCCTAGTTTGGTATTTGCATTCATTTTTGCATAATCTGGAAAATGTTCTTGTTTCAAAGTCAAAGTTTGGGAACTTGTTGTGTTTACAAAGGACCTTAGTGTATATAGTTGTTGCATTTGAAATTAGATGGTTTTTTTTTTGGTCGACTTATACTCTCAACTGTCAGGTTTTTAAAGTCTTTATTGTTGTTCCTAATGTGTTGTCATATGCACACAATTCGACAAGAGTTTGGTCTTTTAATCTCATGTGTCTATTGTGGTACAATGTTGAATTGGTTTTGTTCTTTAAGTCACACATATGTCTATCATTTTGGTTTATACATTACCCATTACTAGGGCACGCCATGAAAGTATTGTATTTCATTTGGTGTTGTCTTGGGCATGGTTTTGTCACAAATACATTGTTATTTGTCAAGTGTAAACTAAGGTTTATTGATTGCATTGGTGTGGGGTATTTTTTGTAGTTTGCATACCCTGGTTTAGACACAATGTCGAACATATACGAGTGTGTGTTACATATGTTTAAAATGCACAATGTTTATTTTATCAACAACAGTTTAAGTGGCTAGAATGCTACTCCACAGTGATATTTGAAAACAACTATGGATGGTTATGTTGGCAGTTTGTGAAGGCAGTTACATACATAGTTTTTTTGATGATGAAAGATGACATATTTTGAATGTTATAAAAATAGTGATATTCATTGTTTAGGGTTCAATGTATTACACTGTGATATCATACTCTAATAAGAGTCATTATTTTTTAGCAGAATACTGAAATTTATGTTTTGTAAAAGTTATATGCAAAAATAATGAAAGATAAATTGATATGTTTTATGTTTTATAGGTTCCAATCTCAATGAACCTTTACGACATGAAATGTATTAGTTCTAGGAGTTGTAATGTATTGTAGTGAAACAGAGAAACCCTTTGTCTTTTATTCTTTCAAGATTTACAAAATGTTGTAAGGTCAGGTCAGTGAAACAAAGATGACCTTTTTTGCCAGTGAGGTTGTATTTTTCCGGTGAGGCAGTTGTGTTTGCTAGTGAGGAATTTTGTGTAGCCAGTGAGGCTTTTCCAGTGAGTAATTTTGTGTAGCTAGTGAGGCATATTTGTAGCTAGTTAGGCTTTTCCAGCGAGGCACAAAAAATAGCCAGTGAGGCTCTGTAAGTAGTGGGATTTTATTAAGCCAGTGAGGCATTTTCTTGAGTGGTTTTTTATCCCTATGAGGGTTTTCCACTCATGAAAAATATTGTATTATGATTCTTTTGTGGTCCATGTGATAATTATGTTTCATGCAATTTGGTATTGTTGTTTTCTTTATCTACTTTGTTGCATTTGAGTTTTCATGTTGTTTAAAGATCTGCTATTGACTATCACATTTGGTTACACTCTTGGAATTGAACATTCAATGATGACAAATAGATTATGTGTTTTGAAAAACTATTGAATTGAAATTGATTATTGAAACATTGATTCAATCCCCCTCTCAGTGTTTCTTGTACCCCAACACCCCCTCTCTCTCTCAGGTCTCTCCCTCGGGCACCCTACCTAGATAACTCTCTCTCTTTCTCTCTCAGATCTCTCCCTCCCTCTATCCTTCCCACCCTACCTAGAAAAATATCTCACTCCAACCCCCTCTCTCTCAGGAATCTCCCTCCAAATATCCCTCCCACCCTAGCTAGATAACTCTCTCTCTGGTCTCTCCCTCCCTCTATCCCTCCCACCCTACCTAGATAACTCTCTCTCAAGTCTCTCCCTCCAAATATCTATCCCACCCCCTCTCCCTCTCTTAGGTCTCTCCATCCCACCCTAACTGGATAAATATATATCTCTCTCTCTCAAGTCTCTCCCTCCCTCTATCCCTCCCACCAGGTACCTAGACAACTCTCTCTCACTCCAACCCCCTCTCTCCCACTCCCTCTCTCTTAGGATTCTCCCTCCCTCTATCCATCCAACCCCCCTCTCTTTTAGGTCTTTCCCTCCCACCCTAACTGGATAACTCCCCCTATTTATCAGGTCTCTCCCTCCCTCTCTCCCTCCCACCCCCTCTCTCTGATGTATCTCCCTCCATCTATCCCTCCCATCCTCTCTCTCTCTTGGGTCTCTTTCTCCCTCTATCCCTCCCACCCTACGTAGAAAACTCTCTCTCAGTCCCTCTCTCTTAGGTTTGTCCCTCCCTCTATCCCTCCCAAACCCCTCTCTCTAAGGTCTCTCTCTCCCACCCTAGCTTAGATAACTTTCTCACTTTCTCTCTCAGTTCTCTTCCTCGCACCCTACCTAGATAACTCTCTCACTCCCTCTCTCTCTCTCTCTCTCTGAGCTCTCTCCCTCCCTATATCCTTCCCACCAAGTACCTAGATAAATATCTCTCACTATATATATTATAATGTAGTATATAATATATATAGTATATAGTATATAGTATATAAAATATATGTAGTATATAATATAATATATAATAGATAATATATAATAAATAAGACATAATATATTAGTATATAGTATATATTAATATATTATATATATTATGTATTATTAATAATACAAAATATTATAAATACTGGACGTAACGAATATCCATTTTTCTGAAAAAATCAGCAAGCTCATGATTTGCATCGAGGTTGCCTTGGGATTTGGCTTGGGGGTGTCATACCTAGAAATTAAAATGAAAAAATGTGTTTAAAAAATTTCCTTAGTTTTCCAAAGTTCGCCCTTGTGGCTGATGACTTTTTTTCATCCAAATTTGATGAAACGAAAAGGGTTTAATGAACAAATTGTCAACTTTCCACCAATATAAGATATGCCTTATTTTGAATTTAATAGATAATTATTATTGATTTTCTACATGCATTACAACTAAAGTCCTAAGTGATAGGCTGATTGAAAAACTTCTATAATTTTCAAACTATCTCACTTTTTTCAAATCCAAAAGATGTATCACATTTTATGCTTCCCATACTATAGGATAAAAGCAAATTGAATTTCAAATTTTTTTGGCCAAGTTATAGTGGTCAAATAAACATATTTTAATAATTTTAAAAATTTCTAATAAAAAATTATAACTAATTATTTACTTGCAAAAAATTTACAAAATAATGTGGCACATTTAGGCATGTGTCGTCTACTTATATTGAAAGTTTCAAAAAAAAAAAATCTTGTACTTAGGTTGGTCAGACATACACCTGCTTTTTTTTCCTAAAAATTTAGTACTACTGCATTGAAATTTCAAATTTTCACAAAATAGGTTTACTTTTTTCCACAAAAGGAGTAGTAGCTTAGAAACTACATTCAATTTGCTACAAATTTTGTTCTTACATATTTTTCAAATTATGTTAATAACATATTTAAATTTTTATGTCAAGTTGCCTAACTCTATTTTTTTGAATTTTCATTGCCACTTAGGGGCCTAGTTTGGACCCCCATGATCCTACACTGACCCTTATAACATATCTATTATAACTTTCTCTTCTCTCTATCACATTATCCTCACATAATACAATATAATACCATCCTTATCCATAATACAATACCATCATAAAAGGGGGTTGCCTTCTAGGGCAAGAAAATCCAACATAATCTTTACCATCATATTTGTGACCTAATGATGCACCTCCTCACGGTGAAAATGGATCCAAAAACAACAAGATCAAGCTACATAACCAATAAGGGACACTCAAGATTATGTTCTAGTAAGGCACTTCATTCTCTATCAACAATACGAGGATAGGCTTGTGATATCTCACAAATTGGTTTTTCCTAGTGCAAGCTTGAGAAATGGTTGGGGGAGAGGGATGGTCTACCAACATTGATTTATTTCCCTTCTCCATCTCAAGAATAGGAGGAATATAAGAAACTACCATAGGTTGGAAGACTTTAGGAACATGAGGTGGATCACTCACAATGGATCAATTTACTCTTACTATTGAGGGGGTTGGTGGAGAAACTAGAGCAACTGCTAGAAGGAGAGGAGCCACAAGTGTATGAAGAGGTTTTCACACCATGGGATCCTTTAATTTTTTGTTTAAGAGGTAGGTATGGGAATGCAAAAAAAAGTGTAAGAACATAGATGGGGAGGTCTAATTTAACATAAGTGGTCTTCCTCCTGTAGCTACTAAGGTTGAGAGAGGAATGGATACCACTTTTGGATGCTGGGAGACTAAGGGAGGAGTGAGATGGCTCCTAAAAAAGATGGGTTTTCCTTTTCCACTAGACAAAGGAATAAGAGAAACATTTGTAGGTTGGTAAGTTGAAGGTGATGTAACCAAGAAGAAAAGAGGAAGGACTAGTAAATAAGGACACTAAAAGAGTTGCTTTGAACTTATTCTATGATTTGAATATGAATCAATATGAGCATGTAAAGTGCCTATTTAGGTTAGCCAAAAATTTTAAAGAGAATCTCCCACATGATGCAAGTGGATAAAATCCATTGTTGTAGATTGTGTATACAAGTCCATCATGAGGTAATCTCTAACATTTATGCATAATAGAGGTGACTACCTTCATGGAAGTGAGCCACAAGTGGCCCAAATTTGTATGGAAGTAGTTAGATCTCAAGATGATAGAAAAAGGAACGTCTAGGCACTTAAGTCCTACTTGGACTAAAAGGGTAATCGAACCAAGGGTGGGAAGATATAAATCGTCATGGGTATGTATAAAGACATATAATGTATCATACTCATCTCTATAAAATCAATGTACATACAATATTTTATTTTTTGCAACATTCACCATGTTGTTAGGATAATTGGTTTCCCATTGAAACCAATAGGGATGAACTAAGGGAAATCATAAATGTCATAGGGCACATTGGTAACTAGGAAATATGTGGTATTTCTAGGAATGGATCACTCAGAAAAGGATCAAGAACAAACATCAACCATCCCTATAATATTAGAGAGAAAATATGAAGGCCTACTAGTGTTAAAGTCTATCACATGAGGAGTAGGTGCAAAGCCAATGAATTTAGAATAATATGTGGTAAATGGACTAGTGTATAAATTATTATTATGTTTTCCATCAATTTGTTAGGTATTTTAGCTCCATTTATTATTGAAAGGAAAGTCGAGTAACTCTTGCCTAATGCAAATCAATTAGGAGAGGGGTTGTAAAACTTTATTTCAAATCCTTTAAACTTTATAGTTTCACTTAATAATCTACATGAAATTAAGTTATTTTAAGATTTAAATCATAAACCACAACACATAGATTTAACGTGCGAAAACCCTTTCAGAAAAAACTCACACACCAAAGCATAGATATATTGTATTATAGTAACAAAGCTATTACAAACAATATTTAGAGTCTATGCTCTTGCAAGTGTTGATTCACTATGATACAAGATTCTAGAGTGAATCCAACAACATAACAACATACAAATTTACAATCTCTCATCATTACATCAAATGCACTAAGGCATAAATATATACTTCTCATACATGGGCATAGAGCATTTCCATGTGTCAATCTCCCAGTCTCTGCATGCATGCAAACTGAAACTGACAACATGCACGAGTCCCAAGTGACCCAATTAGCAACCTGTCAAACATGCATGTACATGCACAAAAATGCAACAACATGTAAGCACATGCAAGGATTGCAGCTCTAAAAATCAAGCAACCTCACGTGCTAGGTGTCCCATAGAGAAAATCTACTTCTCTACCAAAATAGAACTCACCCACAACTCCTAGTCACTCTGAGTGACAACTTGGTCTATATTAAGCAAGTTTCCCTTCAAAGTTTTAGTCAACAAGTCAAATACATGCCACATGGCATAAGGGAAATCCTCCATGATTTTTTCACAATTTGAATTGCTCAAATTAGTGCCTAGGTGACAAGTGTCACCTTTCCTTGCCTCCACTTTTATGAAGAGATAAACACTCACACAAGTGGACCCCACCAATGCTTTCTTCCAAAATAAATTGGAACATGTCAACATAACACCCATTTTAGAGGTCTAAACAATTTCCTTTTCCCAATGGAGTGCCCATGTGACATGTGTCAAAAAATTTACTTTTCACACCTTGCATGTAGGATGTCAACTCCCCATTGGGTCCCACAAAGTGACAGCAATTTGGAAATATTTATTATTGCATTTAATAAATTAAATCAACAAATTAGGGGAAAATTATTAAATAAATAATCATGGGACTCACTAAAGTTGAGATACCTTAATCCCAACATTATCCCACTTGTCAAAGACCTTAGAGGAGTCTTTGTATAACTACTCAAACTGCAAGGCCCATAGAATCAACACACCATATCAACTTCTCTATGCCCACTAGCTTTGTCAGTGCATCTACAAAAATTCACCAAAGTGTCCACCTTTTCCAAGTTCACCTTTCCATCTTCCACCATATCATGAACAAAATGAAACTACACATCAATGTGCTTTGTTTTGGTATGGAAAGTAGGCATTTTTGCTAAACATATAACACCCTAGCTGTCACAATAGATAGTAGTCTATCCTACATCATGTTAGCTCTCAAAAACGTAGGTAAAATACCTCAAGAGGTTGCCAAACTCTTGGTGTGTTTCAAGGTAACATACAAGGCCGAATGGTTTAGACCTTCTCTTCAGGTGTTGCTTAACCTAGGTGGGTCTACCTATTTGAATGATGTAGACTTGACCTATGTGATTCTTTCCTAAGAAATCTATCCACAATGGCAATCTGATGTGGAGAGATGAAATCCTAATTTGGTATAGATTGTATAAGTAGTTTTAAAGTAAAGATCAATATGTTCAGTTAAAAGATGTAAAAATAAAATGAAGTGGATGAAACTAAATGATGAATTGTGTGAGACAAGTGCCTTGTTGGGTATATGGAGTCAAATGAAAACCTAAAAATGTGAATTTTATTGATGGAAATAATTCAAACTATCTGGCACACAGATATAGTTTATAACTTGTATAAACGTGCAAATAAATTATTAACAAACTCTACTTGAGATGGAATGACAATCCTAGTTATGTGATTCTTCTTATTAATCCAATTAATACTCCCCAGTTGTTGTGATTGATTAAAAGGATTTAATCTCTACTTGAGAGAACCAAATAACTAGACCACACATATACAACAAACGTGTAATGATAAATTGAATATACACTTGTTATATCAATTTAAACAACAACAAAGTATCAAAATGGAGACAATCAAATAACTATATAAATCCAACAAATAGCTAATACCAAGATTTCAAACCACGAATTCAGATATTTTCATCAACTCCATCAAAATTCATACATGCATCTGAGTCCTTATATATGAAAGCATCCTTGCTAAAACTATCTATTGTATATCTCCTATCTGCCTATCCTTTTGATATCAAAAAATGGATACTTATACATCAAATGTTTGAAAGGACACGTCCTTTCAGAAATGTCTTTTGTTTAACAACAATAAATTAAAACAAGTGATTAAGCTCTGTTAAGCCATAAATGAATCTTTGATAAGTGACCCAAGTAGTCCCGATGCTCATGCATATCTGCATCTCCTAATACGTTCTGAATTTTGATCTCCATCTTCACCATCTTCTCATTTTGTTTGCATGCTTCATCCAATGTTGTATCTTTCTCAGTAGCTTTCTTCAGAATCTCCTGCAATATTGATTCACTTTCACCATTCCACCTGTTCATTTCCTTCAATCTTCCTCCATCAAATAATGCAGTCAATCCCTATTTAGTGGCATCTATTAGTCTTTGTGCATCCCCCTGTGATTCTTCGAGAAAGTCTTTGTGTTTTCTTATAAGATGATTTGCAGTATCAATTGTCATGTTATCAGGAGCATCCCTTTGGTTTATTTCTTGGAGCTTCTCTTGGATCCTGCCATCTATCCTCTTATGTTCTTGTACTGCAGTAAAATTGTGTGAATGTGTTCCCCAGAGCTTACTCAACCAAGTCATTAGGTTGGCTTGTCTCTTTTTAATTACTGCTACAAGTGCATCATATTTCCCTTGAGAATATGCACTTGATCCTTCCCATTGATCCTTTGTCTGTGAACTTTCACCATGAGTTAACAACTTAGTTGATCCCATTGTGACTCCCAACATATCTTTTAGGTGGTAATTTTCTGTCAACATTCTCTCATTGTTCATCTTGTACATTTCTTTTTCGTTGGTCAACATTTGTATCTGAGCCTTGTCTAGTTTTGCTACATTGATTCCAGTTTTTGTTGTTGCCGCAAGATCAACCTCCCCAACCTTTAGAGTCATAACATGCCCAAATGCTTTCTCAGTATCAATAACAACCGAATTTCTATGAGGTGGATACAATGCCCAAATCATTAATGACCCTTCATCAGGATTATATTTAGACCATGCATATACTTTTGTCACCCCCTCAGGGCTGAGCTTATGTGTGGCGTTATTATTCTTCAGGAAACTCTCAAAAACCAATGTAGAATTGAGATCCAACCCCGGAAAGATCATAACGCGAGCATCTTCTAACATTTTCCTTCCTTTCTTAGGGGTCATACCTGCCATCTCTCTTTCAACACTCAATTTTAGATCATTTAATAATTGCTCCTCATTACCTGGTGTGATATTTCAACTATTTCTCTTATTACTTTTCCTTTCTGCTTATACAAGAAAGCCCTAAACTCTAGAGAATTCACAAACTCATTATCTGCTACAAATGACCTGTATTCCATTTTCCTCGTGTTTGTATCTAGGCTTTCTTCAGTACCCAATTCTCTGGCAAGGAATTTGTAATCCTGGGTCCTCAATCTAGAAATCTTATTGGGTGGGCCTTGTGGCATATCATCTCCAAATGCCTCTTCTCCAGAAGATAGCAATTTTGTCTCCTGCAGTCCTTGGTTATATTCTTCAACCACTCTTTCTACTTCTTATGTTTCTAAGTTCCTGATCATATCATCAAACTGGTAGGGTACATGATTATACCCTCCAAAATTTATCTTTTGTTTAGCAGAATTAATGTATCCTTCCAGATCAAAGTTCTTTCTTGGTGGTCCTTTTTTCATGTTGTATTGTAGTAATTTGTCAAGAATCAAATCATATCCTTCCTTTTCCAACACAGTAAAATCACCAAACCATAATGTACTAGGCATAAAAGCTTTCTTTCCAAAAGAGCTCAAATTCATAACACTAGAAAAGTCCATTTGCCTAAAAAATTCCAAATAGGCAATCCTATCTGGAACTGCTTTGGGAAAAATAAATGGGGTATCCCCAAATCGAATCATAGTAGCATCCTCCAAACAGTACCAATCCCCCAGTTGTGATTAATTGGCCCATTAAAATCCTTAGGTCTAAGAAACCTCTTTATTTCATTAGACAAAGAATAGGCACACAGATGATTGTAGAATTTATACAATGGTTTTACAAAATATTCCTCAAAATGCAAAAAATAGGAGTTAGAAAACCTATTGTCCCAGATAGCAGTCTGTAACTGAATGGGAAATAACTTTCCTTCCTTTTCAAACTGTGAAACCCTTAGTTCCTCAGGCCACATCCCTAACTCCTGTAAGAAATATAACACTATGTGCATTAATAACTTGAATAAGGATTAAGATGTAAAACAAGGGTTCCATTTTTTATTGCCATCAATCCTGAATCAAGCCCTTTGAAAATAAATGAGGCATAGTCAAAAGGCCTAGAGTTGTGACACTGAATATTTGTTGAAATTACCATGGGCACAATTGACATGCATTCAGGGACTTCCATTCCCAACACCTGGCCTACCGAAAAATAAGTGTATCTCATATGGGGCTCAAATAAGTCAACATGGAATGGGGGTCCATCACTATCCTCTAGTGGAATTGGTTTGCCACCCTATTTAGTTCTATGTAATGGTATCCTCCAACCCTTATAACTTGTGTCCATCCTCCAGAATTCCTTCTCTAATTCTTCATATACAATCTTTTCATTACAAACCCCTTCCAGTTTAAAAACCTCACCTATTGCATCTTCTAATATGTGTACAAATGGTTTCCCGGATGGGTCATAGATGGCTTTAAGCTTTGAATTATAATGGGTAGCTAACAATTTCACCAACTCTATATTGACAAACACATTAGGGAAAACTAACTTCCCCAGGTTAAGATTCCATGGATTACATACTGGTTCAAAATGATTCCTTCAATGATAATGAAAACTGAACAACTCATAACCTCTTATTGGGGTACAAATATCACCTATGTGCTTATATTTATCATCCAATTTATCTTCTTCTTCCCTAAGCTGCACAGAACATCTAACTTTGGGTCCAGAGCCAGGTAACTGATCAATAAGATCTTGATTCAATTTTCTTTTAGTGCCCTCTGGCTCAACTTCAGACTCAATTTTCTATTTTTTCCCTTTAGGGTGACTACTTTCTCCATGTTTCCTACCCTTTAATTTTCCTGAGCTGATAGCTTCCATTTTATCTTCTCAAAATTGCAGAATTAGAGTACAGAGAACTTACTGTATTTTGCTTGAAATCTTTGAACTGGAGAAATACCCTAGCCCATCATTTTTCCCCTTTTCTTCCTCCGCTACCAATTCTGCAACAACATCTTCAATCAATTCCCTTCAATTCATGAAATCACTTATGCTTCATGGCACCATTAATGTCTTAGCTTAAGCACGAGTGTAGAATATTTTCAAATTTCTCACTGTCACATCATGTGATTATATCGGCAAGACATTTCAAACCCTGGGCGATCCTTTTATTTCATGCTTAACCAACATTCATTGAACCTCCTGTTGATCACTGATACAAAATTCATCCATTTAGTTTATATAAATATCACCCAGAGTCACCCCAATAATTATTTTGATCCATTTGTATCTTCATCAACAAGAGATCATGTATCACTAGGATATTCTATAGTTTCCCCGACGTTATGAGTCTCCCTGATGATTATTCCTTTGATCTCAAGTATGTTGCCAAGACTCCTGCCGATGTAATCTTATCAACGTGACATAACGGGTTGGGTATACATTCATAACTTACTCCGATGGTATATGTCTTGCTGATATACTTCCCTCATGCTTCATCGATGAGACAAGATGAGTATCTCATTGATGAAACTTCATCGATGAGACCACAGGCCAGTCCTCTTGATATATCTTCTCAGGAAATTTGGATCGATGTAACAGTCTTGATCTTTCACCAATATGTCAAAAATGCTTGTATTAGAATATAACACCTCATGGATTAGAGAGACATATACCAACTCTTGCCGATGTGAATTGTTGCCTGAATACTTTTACTTAGAGGGACATTCAGAGATTATATGGACAAGACAAGGTGATTACGAGCAATTATGTTTTACAGGGCAGATTATGACTATTTTTGGGAAACTTATGAGCATAAATTACTTATAAAATTTTCAAAATTTTATAGTTCCAACATTGGTTCCATCTGGGGATGAATGAGTGTGAGATCATTGCAAGAATCCAAATCTTTGGAAGAGCTGACCAGACCATCAAGATTTATGGATTTGTGATGAAAAAATAGATGGGGAGATGGAAAATATGGAAGTGATCCTAAACTATTGTACATGGAAAGAATTTTTTGTTTTTAAAAGAAGGAATTATAGGATTGTCCATGTACTAGAAATTCCTATTCCTTTGATTCCCTAAACTATTGTGCATGGAGAAAAATTATTTTGAGAGGTTTGTTAAGAGTTGTCCATGCACTAGCAACCCTTGATCCTCTGTGTTTATTAAGAGAAGAAATGATTTAGGAACTTACCATGTACTGGAAATTGTTGCTCTTCACCATACATGTTTTTAGGTAATATGAGTCTTCTCCCCTTTTTCCAATGATGACAAAAGGTCCTAACAACAAAGCCTCAAACTTTCCATGTTTTCCCTTCTCTTGACATCTAGCATTCCATATTAACACCAGTTCATTCTCCTCAAATTTTATATTCTTAGCTTTCTTGTCAAATAGATACTTCATCTTTGATTGCAACATCTCATTTTGCTTTTGAGCCATTCTCCTTATTTCATCCAACTCTGCAAGTTGTTCCATTCTTTCTTCCATTCGCTCTGGAACATCTATATCTTCCTAAAGGATAAAATTATAGATTGGCAATAAGTTTTGTAATGGCATCCTAGCTTGTGTTCCATATACTAATTCAAATGGAGATTTTCCAATTTCCTTTTTCACAGTGATCCTATCTTCCCATACAACCATCTTCAACTTCGAGTCCCATGCCTTTTTGTTTCTATCTAACATCCTCCTTATGATCTTCAACAAACTTTTATTACTAGACTCTGCCTAGCCATTAGCTTGTGGGTGGTAGGGGCTGCATAAGAGATAATAATGCCATATGTACCATATAAGTCCTTAAATTCATCATACCTAAAACACATTCCATTGTATGTGATCAATCACACTAGTGTGCCAAATCTAGTCAGAATATTATCCATCAGGAAATTTATTACCACTTTGCTTGTTGCTTGTTTTGTTGGAATTGCCTCTACCCATTTGGTAAAGTAATCAATAGCTACCAGTATCCACTTGTGTCCTCCACTTGATTTCTCTTGTATCTCCCCAATGAAGTCGATCCCCCACTGATGGAAAGGGGCTTCAACCTGCAAAGTTCTAAGTGGTAAATCTCCCTGATATTTCATTTTCCCCGAGAACTTCTGGCATGCTTCACATCTTCTTACATATGAAAAGGAATCATTAAAAACTTTGGGCCAGTAATAGCCTGCCCTGAGAATCTTGTGCGCAATTGTTTTTGCAGAATAGTGACCTCCACAGACCCCTTGATGCATCTCTCTCAAGACATGTTTAGCATATGATTAATCTAGGCACAATAACAACATCCCATCCTTGTTTTTCCAAAATAGGTCACCCTCTATGAACACATACTTAGATGCTTGTAGCTTCAAAGTTCTCCTCTGGTTATCACTTAATCCTTCAGGACACTTCATGTGTCTGAGGTAATACATAATATTTGTGTACCAAGAAGTATGCTCAATGCTCGCAACTGTATTTTCTTCATCTTCTATATTACAAACTTGATTTGATTCAATATTTGTTTTTTGCCATTAGCTTGGCCAAACCCTATCCTTGCACTAATTTAGTGATTTTTATTTCCATATCAAATTCTTGGATTTTATTAATCCATCTGCATCTCTTCCCTATTAACTCTGATTGTGTCAAAATATCTTTAACAACTGCATGTGGGACATAGGAAATTACCTTGGCTCCAACAAGATATGGTCTAAAAGCCTTTGTGGCTTTAACCAATGCAAACACTTGCTTTTCCATTATATCATATTTCAACTCTGACCCCTGCAATGATTTGCTAAAAAAGGACATGGGCTGCTCATGACCCTCATCATTCTTTTGCAACATAACAGCAGTTATAGTACAGAATGAGGCAAATGAAAATATTTGGAAGGGTTTTGAAAAATTTGGAGACTTAAGGATAGGGGCTTCCTTGATAGCTTTTTTGATGGATATAAAGGCTTCTAAGGCTTCTGCAGTCTAGTCCATTTTTTCTCCCTTTTTTAACATTTTGGAGATGGGTTTAACAATCTCAGCAAAGTTGGACACAAATCTCCTAACAAAGTTAATCTACCCAAAAAATGATTGAATGGCCTTGACAGTCTTAGGAATAGGGATTTTATCTATGGCTTCTACCCTTTCAGGGTCTATTCTAATTCCTTCTTTTGACACAATATGCCCTAAAATTTTACCCTCTGTAACATCAAAATGACATTTTTTGGGATTCAAATAAATACTGTATTCCAAAGCCTTGATGAATATCTTTTCCAAGTGTTCCACATGATCCTCAGTCCTTTTTGAATAAGCAGTAAGATCATCTTGATATACTACCATTATAGCATTGATCAGATCTGCAAACGCCGTGTCCATAGCCCTTTGGAAAGTTGCCCCTGCATTTGTGATACCGAATGGCATTCTCACATAAACATACGTTCCCCAAGGAGTGGTAAAAGTTGTCTTGTATTGCTCAGATTCTTTGACCTTGACTTGATTGTAGCCAAAAAACCCATCCATCATTGATAACAACTCACATCCCGTCACCTTGTGCAGTATAGCTTCCATATTAGGGAGAGGGTAATTATCTTTGAGAGAAGCAACATTTAAATTCCTGAAGTCTACACACAGTCTGATGTCCCCATTCTTCTTTCTTACAAGAACCAAATTTGAGACCCATGTTGAATGTCTAATGGGTTTGATAATGCCCCCATCTCTAAGTTTTGATAGTTCCTCCTACATCTTTGGTTCCAAGGTTGGGTTAATAGGCCTTTGCTTCTGCCTAAATGGTTTTGCATCTGGTTTCAGTGGGATTTCATGTTGAAATAAAGCCTCCCTATACACCTTGAGATCTTCATAGGACCATGCAAACACGTGCTTGTACTTCCTCAACAATGCAATCAACATTATTTTGATTATCGAACTTATTTTCTTGCCTATATACACCTTTTTTGGTGCTAACTCAGTCCCCAAATTGATTTCTTCAATATCTTCCCTTTTGATTGGTGTTTGTTTCATGAGGGATCGGTCATTTCCATCATATACTCTTTCTAACACTACTATCCCTTTGGGAAGCTTATTTTTTTTAAGTTGTAAGACCTCCTTCCTGAATATTGTCTGTTTCCCATCTACTTCCTCCACAAAGGCATTGAAGTCAATTTCTTGAGCCTCATATTGATCTATGCAATGAAGAAATTTTAGGAGGTCAGTATCATCTAAAGACTTGCCAGCTATATATATTGTCAGGTACAACAGGTCTTGTTTTAAATTCGATTTGAGATACTCCAGCCAGTGTAATATCATCTCTTCTCAGCGCTCCATTAGCTAAAAAATCTGCCATTATATTTTTTGACCTATCTATCCACTCAATGGAGAAAGCATCAAATAACTCAATTGTTTCCCATACAAAATTCCTATACTACTTTATTCTTTTGTGTTTCGCAGCATATTTTGACTTAACTTGTGAAACAACTAGCTCAGAATCCCCTAGAACAACTAGCAATTTGATCTTATGTTTAACAGCCATGTTCAAACCTGTTAGCAAAGCTTCATACTCTGCTATATTGTTCGTACATTCAAATGCTAGCAGAAATGAATATTTTAATGTAGTCCCCTCAAGTGAAATAAAGACTATCCCTACTCCATTACCTTCTTGGCTACATGCTCCATCGAAGTACATCTTCCACACACCATCATGATCTTTAGCAACATGTTTTTCAATTGGATCAGCATTGACTAGTTTAGGCTGGGCTAGTTCTATCTTGAAACTCCCAAGATCTACATCACAAAAACAATTTAATTGATCTTGGGGCACATAATCTACAATTTGACTCACCCCTAGCTCCCTATACAACTTGACTTCTTGACCATTCACTGGTATTGTTGCATAGGATAAGTTGAATTGGACATTCCCCCCAACTATTGTCATCCATTGTCTTGATAGAAGCATTCCAAATTGAGGAGAAGTATCAATCACAGTTATGTCTATATTATAGGTTACCTGAGGATAAGCAGCTATTTTTACTTCAACATCCTTCATAACACCTACTACTGGAATAGGTCTGCTATCCATTGCATAGCATTTTCCACCATTAGTATCAACCCACATGCCAAGTTGCTTCATAACTCCAACTGGCATAATGTTGATGGCAGCACCAAAGTCTATCAGAAAATTCCTCACCAGTTTGTTATTTATAAGTAATGTAGTGAAAAAAGATCAACTTGTGGAGGATTTATTAATGCATCACCTAGGAAAACCTCTAGGACATTTACCCTTTCTTGTTTATTAACAATCCTAGTGGCTACCTTATTCTCAGAATTTGTGTTTTTCTCATTCCCATTAGATATCAATTGCATAGCACTATCCCTATACTCCTTAATCTTCATCATTTCAAGCAATGGGACAAACATTTTCACCTGAGATAAAGCCTAAGTGAAATCAAAAGAAGAACCCTCTACTTTGATCAATTTCTTTTGCTCCAATGTTTCTCCTTTGATTTCTTCCTTTTTCTTTTTATTTGTTTGATCAATCTTCTATTTTTCTTTGCATAATTCTTTACTTTCTTCTTTTTGGACAAGCTTTTGTTCCTTCTTATCATGTTGTTTGTTTTCTATTTTCTTCAAAGCTCCTTGTGTTATTTCTTTATCTTTCATGAATATTCCTCTTGGTACACCTTCCTTTTAATTCACTGTCCTATTTCTTAGCCAATACTTGCTCTTTGTTTGTTCAACTGTAGCAGTGGTTAACCTCTTGATTTCCTCTTCCGTTGGTCTCCTTATATTACATCGAGTAGGAGTATCAGTAGGGTATTGTTCTTCATTATTCTCTTCAGAATCAAACAAACTTATTGTTCAGCCATATGGACATTGCACCTTTGGTTTGTAACATCATATTCATAGCCTTCCTCCTCTGAAGATGAATATTTCTCCTCAATAGGGTGAAAGGTATTGGAGGTTAAATATACTGTATGATTTTCTCCACCATTACCTACTAGCATTCCTTCTTCTTGTATTTCCTAAGCTACAACATAGTGATCTGGGGAATGTGGTCCATCACAAATTTCACACCAAAGATTATTGTTGACCATATACGCTCCTCTCTTCTTCAATGGGTCAGGAGTTTCTTTGTTTCTAGGTCTATCTATTACAGTTTTTCCATCTTTCTAGTTTGTATTGTAAGGCATGTCATGTAGTCTCGTCCTTTCATTTCTATATGTGTTATGTTGCTTATACTTATGATTATTTATTTGTGAGGAACCCTAGGATTGTCTCTCTTGTTGACCATCCCAACAACTTTCCTATTGTTTTCAATGGTTAGTGCTACTTTCTGAGCTTCAGCTAAATCTCTGGGAAACCTATTCCTCAATTCATATCCTATTTTTGGATCAAATTCTTTCAGATAAATACTCAATGTTGCAGGGTCTACCAATTTTGACCCAGGTGGTATCTTGTTTTGCAATTTGTTGAACCTTCGGTTAAAATCATAAATCCACTCATTCTGATTCTTTTGGATTCCCACTAATTCATGAAAAGAAAAGTCTAGTGCACACTGGTTGCCATATTGTTCAAGAAATTGATCCTGAAATTCTTGAATGGAATCAATAGAAGTTGTTGCTAAGCTATTGAACCAATCTCTAGCTTCCTTAGTTAAAGACATCATGAATAATCTCATCTGCATGTCTTCATACTGCATCTCTAGATCTTGAATAAAGGAATTAAAACTCCTTAAATGTTCCTCAACAATAATTGCACTACTTCCTGTAAATTTTGGGACTAGGATTCTCCAATTGCTATCCATGGGGTAAGGACATAATTGAAGTCTTGCTAAGTCGAATTATCTTATCATGGTTGTATACTGCTGAGGAGGTGGGTTGTGAGGATACTGATACTGATATAGTGGATTGTTATATTGTGTGTGGGGAGGTAGCACATATTGTTGACCATGAGGTGGTTGGGCATTTGGATATTGTGATGGGTTGTGGGGTGGGACATTTGGTTTTCTGTGTTGATTCCCCATCTAATTCTTTGGAGCCTTTGGTGGGTTTGAAGGTCCTGTGTTGTTGTTTCCTTGCCTATGAGGTGGTACATATTTAGAGAGATTAGTCATCTGAGCATTGATTTGAGCTTTCTGTAATTTTAAATCTTGGAGTTCCTTTATTATTTGGAGCCTCTTTTGTTCCTGTTTTGCGTTTTCTCTCTCCACTTCTTGTTTTTCAAATTCCAAGTGTGCTTCTAATTCTTCCTGTGTCATGAATTCGTAGTTTTCTTGAGGGGTTGTATTGTTAATGAACTCATTTTGGTTACCTTCCATTTTTTATCATACTCCTGTTGAATCTTGACTCTTTCAGCCTCAAGTTTAGCGTAAAATTCCTCTTGTTTTTTAGGGTTATAAAAAGGATTTGATTCTTCAGGAGTACAAGGTTCTCCACCTCAGCTATCTCTCCATGTATCATAGCGATCATATGTCTCACAGTGTGGTTTTGTGTCCTTATTTGTTATGCACATGTCATTAGGTACACTCTTACCCTTATCATCTTTACATGGCCACATACTATTGCCAGCAGGATCTCCTTTGTGTTGAGACCTTCTACCATGCATTTTGAATTGTTGTGATAAATTTGGTGTATACTTTGTTTTATCAGAGTTGCCACTCACTTTCTTAAAAGTGAGAAAATTCTATAACCTCTTATTCCCAATGGAGTCTATAAGATTTTTGACTCTGTGACAAAGGCCCTAACTCTGAGTAGGTTCCCCAGTACAGTCGCCAAACTGTTAGCTCTCAAAAACGCAGGTAAAATACCTCAAGAGGTTGCCAAACTCTTGGTACATTTCAGGGTAACATACAAGGCCGAATGGTTTAGACCTTCTTCTCTTCAGGTGCTGCTAAACCTAGGTGGGTCTACCTATGTGAATGATGCAGACTTGAACTATGTGATTCTTTCCTAAGAAATCTATCCACAATGGCAATCTGATGTGGAGAGATGAAATCCTAATTTGGTATAGATTGTATAAGTAATTTTAAAGTAAAGATCAATATGTTCAGTTAAAAGATGTAAAAATAAAATGAAGTGGATGGAACTAAATGATGAATTGTGTGACACCAGTGCCTTGTTGGGTATATGGATTCAAATGAAAACATAAAAATGTGAATTTTATTGATCGCAATAATTCAAGTTGTCTGACACACAGATATAGTTTATAACTTGTATAAACGTGCAAATAAATGATTGACAAACTCTACTTGAGATGGAATGACAATCCTAGTTATGTGATTCTTCTTATTAATCCAATTAATACTCCCCAGTTGTTGTGATTGATTAAAAGGATTTAATCTCTACTTGAGAGAACCAAATAACTAGACCACACATATACAACAAACGTGTAATGATAAATTGAATATACACTTGTTATATCAATTTAAACAAGAACAAAGTATCAAAATGGAGACAATCAAATAACTGTATAAATCCAACAAACAGCTGATACCAAGATTTCAAACCACGAATTTAGATATTTTCATCAACTCCATCAAAATTCATACATGCATCTGAGTCCTTATATATGAAAGCATCCTTGCTAAAACTATCTATTGTATATCTCCTATCTGCCTATCCTTTTGATATCAAAAAATGGATACTTATACATCAAATGTTTGAAAGGACGCGTCCTTTCAGAAATGTCTTTTGTTTAACAACAATAAATTAAAACAAGTGATTAAGCTTTGTTAAGCCATAAATGAATCTTTGATAAGTGATCCAAGTAGTCTCGATGTTCATGCGTATCTACATATCCTAATGCGTTCTAAATTATGATCTCCATTTTCTCATTCTGTTCGCACGCTTCATCCAATGTTGTATCTTTCTCAGTAGCTTTCTTCAGAATCTCCTGCAATATTGATTCACTTTCACCATTCCACCTGGTCATTTCCTTCAATCTTCCTCCATCATCAAAGAATGCAGTCAATCCCTATTTAGAGGCATTGATTAGTCTCTGTGCATCCCCTTGTGATTCTTCGAGAAAGTCTCTTTGTTTTTGTATAAGATGATTTGCAGTATCAATTGCCATGCTATCAGGAGCATCCCTTTGGTTTATTTCCTGGAGCTTCTCTTGGATCCTGCCATCTATCCTCTTATGTTCTTGTACTGCAGTAAAATTGTGTGAATGTGTTCCCCAGAGCTTACTCAACCAAGTCATTAGGCTGGCTTGTCTCTTTTTAATTACTACTACAAGTGCATCATATTTCCCTTGAGAATATGCACTTGATCCTTCCCATTGATCCTTTGTCTGTGAAATTTCACCATGAGTTAACAACTTAGTTGATCCCATTGTGACTCCAGCATATCTTTCAGGTATTCATTTTCTCTCAAAATTCTCTCATTGTTCATCTTGTACATTTATTTTTCTTTGATCAACATTTGTATCTGAGCCTTGTTTAGTTTTGCTACATTGATTCCAATTTCTACTGTTGTCGCAGGATCAACCTCCCCAACCTTTAGAGTCATAACATGCCCAAATTCTTTCTCAGTATCAATAACAATTGACTTTGTGTGATGTGGATACAAGGCCCAAATCATTAATGACCCTTCATCTGGATTATATTTAAACCCTGCATATACTTATGTCACCCCCTCAGGGCTGAGCTTATGTGTGGTGTTATTATTCTTCAGAAAACTATCAAAAACCAATGCAAAATTGAGATCAAACCCTGGTAAGATCATAACACCAGCATCTTCTAACATTTTCCTTCCTTTCTCAGGGGTCATACCCGCCATCTCTCTTTCTACACTCAATTTCAAATCATTTAATAATTGCTCCTCATTACCTAGTGTGATATTGTCAACTATCTCTCTTATTGCTTTTCCTTTCTGCTTATACAAGAAATCCCTAAACTCTGGAGAATTCACAAATTCATTATCTACTACAAATGACTTGTATTCCATTTTCCTTGTGTCAGTATCTAGGCTTTCTTCAGTACCCAATTCTCTAGCAGGGCATTTGTAATCTCGGATCCTCAATCTAAAAATCTTATTGGGTGGGATTTGTGGCATATTATCTCTAGATGCCTCTTCTCCAGAAGATAGCAATTTTCTATCCTGCAGTCCTTGGTTATATTCTTCAACCACTCTTTCTGTTTCTTTTGTTTCTAATTTTCTGATCATATCATCAAATTGATAGGGTACATGATTATACCCTCCAAAATTTATCTTTTGTTTAGCAGAATGTATGTATCCTTCCAGATCAAAGTTCTTTCTTGGTGGTCTTTTTTCATGTTGTATTACAGTAATTTGTCAAGAATCAAATCATATCCTTTCTTCGCCAACACAGTAAAATCACCAAACCATAATGTACTAGGCATAAAAGCTTGCTTTCCAAAAGAGCTCAAATTCATAACACTAGAAAAGTCAATTTGCTTGACAATTTCCAAATAGGAAATCCTGTCTGGAACTGCTTTGGGAAGAATAAATGGGTTATCCTCAAATCCATATACTCTAATCATAGTAGCATCCTCCAAATAGTACCAATCCCCCTGGTTGTGATTAATTGGCCCATTAAAATCCTTAGGTCTAAGAAACCTCTTTATTTCATTAGACAAAGAATAGGCACACAGATGATTGTAGAATTTATACAATGGTTTTACAAAATATTCCTCAAAATGCACAAAACAGGAGTTAGCAAACCTGTTATCCCAGATAGTAGTCCATAACTGAACAGGAAATAACTTGCCTTCCTTGTCAAATTGTAACCCTTAGTTCCTCAGGCCACGTCCCTAACTCCTATCAGAAATATAACACTATGTGCATTAATAGTGAATAAGGCTTAAGATGTAAAATAGGGGTTCCATTTTTTATTGCCATCAATCCTAAATCAAGCCCTTTGAAAATATATGAGGCATAGTCAAAAGGCCTAGAGTTGTGACACTGAATATCTTCTAAAATTACCATGGGCACAATTGACATGTATTCAAGGACTTCCATTCCCAACACCTGGCCTACCGAAACATAAGTGTATCTCATATAGGGATCAAATAAGTCAACATGGAATGGGGGTCCATCACTATCCTCTAGCGGAATTGGTTTGCCACCCTGTTTAGTTCTGTGTAATGGTAGCCTCCAACCCTTATAAATTGTGTCCATCCTCCATAATTCCTTCTCTAATTCTTCATATACAATATTTTCATTACAAACCCCTTCCAGTTTAAAAACCTCACCTATTGCATCTTCTGATATGTGTACAAATGGTTTCCCGGATGGGTCACAGATGGATTTAAGCTTTGAATTATAATGGGTAGCTAACAATTTCACCAACTCTATATTGACGAACACATTAGGGAAAACTAACTTCCCCAGGTTAAGATTTCATGGATTACATACTGGTTCGAAATGATTCCTTCGATGATAATGAAAATTTAATAGCTCATAACCTCTTATTTGGGTCCAAATATCACCTATGTGCTTACATTTATCATCCAATTTATCTACTTCTACCCTAAGCTGCATAGAACGTCTAGCTTTGGGTCCAGAGCCAAGTAACTGATCAATAAGATCTTGATTCAATTTTCTCTCAGTTCCCTTTGGATCAACTTCAAATTCAATTTTATATTTGTTTCCTTTAGGGTGACTACTCTCCCCATGTTTCCTACCCTTTAATTTTCTTGAGCTGATAGCTTCCATTTTATCTTCTCAAAATTGTAGAATTAGAGTACAGAGAATTTACTGTATTTTGCTTGAAATCTTTGAACTGAAGAAATATCCTGGCCCTTCATTTTTCCCCTTTGCTTCCTCTGCTACCAATTTCGCAACGTCTTCAATTAATTCCCTTCAATTCACAAAATCACTTATGCTTCGTGGCACCATTAATGTCTTATCTTAAGCACGAGTGTAGTAGATTTTTGAATTTCTCACTGTCACATCATGTGATTATATCGGCAAGACATTTCAAACCCTGGGCGATCCTTTTATTTTGGGCTTAACCAATGTTCACTGAACCTCCTGTTAATCACCGATACAAAATTCATCCATTTAATTTATATAAATATCGCCCAGAGTCACCCCGATAATTATTTTGATCCATTTGTATCTTCATCGGCAAGAGATCATGTATCGCTAGGATAATTTTTTAGTTTCCCCAACATTATGAGTCTCCCCAATGATTATTCCTTCAATCTCAAGTATGTCACCAAGACTCCTATCGATGTAATCTTATCGGCATGACATAGCGGGTCGGGTAGACATTTAGAACTTACTTCAATGGTATATGTCTTGCCGATATACTTCCCTCATGCTTCATCGATGAGACAAGATGTGTATCTCATCTATGAAACTTCGTCAATGAGACCACATGCCAGTCCTCCCAATATATCTTCTCAGACAATTTTGATCGCTATAACAGTTTTGATCTTTCACCGATATGCTGAAAATGATTGTATTAGAATGTAATACCTCATGTATCAGAGAGACATATACCAACTCTTGCTGATGTGAATTGTTGCCTGAATACTTTTGCTTAGAGGGACATTCAGAGATTATATGGACAAGACAAGTTGATTACGAGCAATTATGTTTTACGGGGCAGATTATGACTATTTTTGGAAAACTTATGAGCATAAATTACTTATAAAATTTTCAAAATTTTATAGTTCCAACACATCAAAACCAACATTCAAACATAGTATCTTAAGCGAAATGGCCTTTTTGTAAGCATGAGTAGCTGCCATGTACTCTACTTTAGTAGCGAACAAAGAAACTATAGCTTGCCACATACTCATCCAACTTATTGCACCACCAAACATCATGAAAATATATCCACTAGTCGATCTCCTGCTGTCAATGTAACCTTCCCAATCAGAATCCACATATCCATGAATTCTCACTGAATTTTGAGGTCTAGTAGGATGACCATGAAAACATAAGGCATACTCAAAAGTACCTTGCAAGTACCTAAACACTCTCTTTACCGCATCCTAGAGCACCCATCCAGGATTAGCCATAAACCAACTAAGGACTCCCATCGCTTGGGCAATGTCTAGCCTTGTACATACCATAGAATACATCAAGCTTCCAATAGCACTCGCATGAGGAACACTAGTCATATCCTTCATCTTGATAAGATATTTTGGACAATCCTACACAAAAAGCTTCATCCCTTGTACAAGTGGAATTACCATTTGTCTTCAAGTAGTCATGTTGAATCTATCCAACACAGAGTTCACATACTTTTTCTAGCTTAACCAAAGCTCTTTGTTGGCTCTATCTCTTTTGATCTCAATCCGAAAAATATACCTCATTGCACCTAGATCTTTCATGTCAAGCTGTGTTGATAATTGAGACTTTAAATTTGAAATCATACTTTTTTCATTCCCAATAAACAACATATCATCCACATACAAGACAATAATGAGGATGTGACCATTATCAATATTGTAATAGAAATAATGGTCAGATTTGAATCTCAAAAATCCCAAGGATAATGCATAGGTGTTAGAATTCTAGTACCACATCTTAGGAGATTGTTTCAGACCATACAGAGATTTTATCAATTTGTACAATAGATTATCTTTCCCCTTTCACAACAAAATGCTTTGGTTGTGACATGTAAATTTCCTCCTTCAAATCACCATGAAGGAAATGTGTCTTAACATCCATTTACTCGCCTTCAAAGTAATGAGTTTATGCAAGTGATAACAAGAATCAAATGGATATCATCTTAGCTACAAGAGAGAAAATATCCCCATAATCTATTCCCTCCACCTAGAAATATCCCTTCACGACCAACCTTTCCTTATGCTTCTCAACATTACCATCAAGACCCATTTTCTTCTTGAACACCCATTTACAACCAATGGGTTTTTGTCCTTTAGACAAAGGTACTAGATCCCATGTAGCATTCTTTTTCAATATCACCATCTCTTCATTCATGGCTTCCATCTAGGAATCTACATCATGCATACCCATAGCCTCTCTAATAGTCTAGGCTCATCAATGTTAGAAGTCAAATAAAAAATACAATTGGAATCCAACATAAAATACCCAAATCTATCTAGTTGCCACCTTTCTCATGTAGACCTCCTCAATGGTTGAGGTTGAGGTTCTTGCTCTTATTCAAAGTTGTTAGAGTTGTTAGATATCTCCTCATCATCAGGTCCACCAAGAGTACGTAGTTCATCTCTCTCAAGAGTAGGTGGAATTTGAACTAGATCTCCTTCTTCTTCTCTTCCTTCTCTGGTTGTAGTTCAACAATAGAAGGTTTCATCTCATGAACTATGACACTTCTACTGTAGAGCACCTTCTCTACAACTGGATCCCAAAGCTTGTACCCCTTCACACCAACACCATAGCCGATGAAGATACACTTCACTACCTTGCTCTTCAACTTAGATCTTTCCACATCGAGCACATGAGCATATGCCTCACAACCAAAGACTTGAAGACATCTCATCAAGGGATTCTTGCCAAACCATGCCTCAATGGGTGTCTTTTCAACAAGTTTTGAAGTAGGAGGTCTGTTGATCAATAACAGGTAGTGGCTACAGCTTCAGCCCAAAACTTTTATTCAAGGCCAACACCACTCAACATACTCCTAGCCTTCTCCATCAATGGTCTATCCTCTTCGCAACTCCATTTTTCTATGGATTATATGGATTTGTCTAGTGTCTCTCAATCCCATGGTTCTTTTAGAACTTGTTGAATTCTACAAAACAAAACTCACCACCATTATCTATCCTCAAAAACTTAATTTTTCTACTAGTCTAGTTTTCAAACAAGGATTTTAACTCCTTAAATTGACTGAAAACTTTAGATTTAATTCTAAGGAAATAAATAAATGTCCTTCTAGAATAGTCATCTATGAACGAGACAAAATACACAAATCTAGATAATGAAGGAACATTAACTGGACCAAACACATCAGAATGCACATAATCCAAAACCCCAAAAGATTTATGAGAGCCAGAATAAAAAGAAACATGGTGTTTCTTTCCATATATATAATATTCGCAAAAATCAAACTTGAGATTACAATCATCAAGGCCTTAATAAGGCTCTTATTTTTTAGGGCTCTAAAACCCTTCTCACCAATATGGCCAAGCCTTTGGTGCCACAACATTTCCTTCTCCATTGGGAGCTTCATCTCCAAAGAATTGGCACCCTTAGGTACCCAGAAAGCATGACCATCAGATGTAGACACCACAGTCTTCTTCTTTGCTCAATCTGATGGTAAAGAAGAAGAATCCAAAACCCTTTTCTTGGAATTCACAGAAGTAATATTGCACCAAACCATGCATGCATCCATCTTATACAAGATTTCAATTTGAACACCCTTAGCAAGTACCATAGCACCTCTGGTCATCTTGCATCCACCACTCGATAAAACAACTTGTACTCCCGCATCATCCAACTCACTCACTAAGAGTAGGTTTTATGCCAAAATAGGGATGTGTAGAACACCATCAATTCCCCTCACTCTACCATCAAAGAATTAGATCCTGAATCTTTGATGACCAATAATCTTCAAGTGAGAGTCATCACCTAGATACAACTTCCCGCCGTCATACTCTTCATACTTTGAGAGCCAACCTTTGTGAGAGGTCATGTGGAAAGAGGCACTTGAGGTAATCAACCACACATATTTTGATGCATGTGTTGCCAAGGTTGTGACAAATGTATCTATATATTCATACAAGGATTTAGAATCATATTATGAATCAGAGGATTTATAGTTTTTCTTCTTTTTCTCCTCTTTATAGTCGTTCCAAAAATGACCGAATTTATTTCAGTTCTATAATTTAGCCTTGGAAGTTTTACCAAGAGACTTAGATCTGTTATTATTGTACTGGATATTGTAGTCTATAGATCTCTATCTACAAGCATATCTTTTATTTTGAGTTTCCACAACTCAAAATTTCCACCATTGAATTTCTCCATCTCTATTCTTTCGAATGTACTTTCCATCTTAAAACTGCAAACAAGATTACAAAGGTCTCTCTACAAGAACTCCCGTTGAGTCTAGCTATGCACAAAAAACCCTTCAAACCCAATAAGGATAAAAAAGTTGTCCAATATCTGATACAAATTGAAATGAAATCTAAGTGAGGAAATGCTTCCCTAATGTAACTTAATGAGGATATGGGTTGCAAAACTTTGTTTCAAATCCTTTAAACTTTACAGTTTCACTTAAGAATGTACATGCACTTAAGTTAATTTTTAGATTTAAAGCATAAACCACAATGCACAAATTTTATGCAGGAAGATCCTTTCAAAAAAACCCCACACACCAAAGCACATATCTATTATATTACAGTAACAAGCTATTACAGACAATATTCAAAGTCTATGCTCTCGCAGGTGTTGATTCACTGTGATACAAGATTCTAGAGTGATTCCAACAACATAATGACATACATATTTACAATATCTCATCATTACATCAAATGCACTAAGGAATAAATATATACTTCTCATACATTGGCATAGAGCATTTCCATGTGTCAAACCCCCAGTCTTTGCATGCATGCAAATTAAAACTGAAAAATTGTACGAGTCCTAAGTGACTCAATTAGAAACCTATAAAACATGCACATAAATGCACCGGCATGCAACAACATGCAAGCACATGCAAGGCTTACAGCTCATCCCATAGAGAAAATCAATTTTCTTCCAAAATACAACTCACCCACAACTCCTAGTCACTCTAAGTGACAACTCAGTCTCCATTAAGAAAGTTTCCCTTCAAAGCTTTAGTCAACAAGTCAAATACATGTTGCATGGCATAAGGGCACCCCTTGAGGTTTCTACAATTTGCAATGCTCAAATGAGCACCTAGGTGACAAGTGTCACCTTTCCTTGCCTCCACTTCTCCAAAGAGATAAACACTCACACAAGTGGACCCTATCAATACTTTATTCTAAAATAAATTGCCACATGTCAACATGGCACCCATTTTAGAGGTCTAAGCAAAAAAAAATTCTTCACAATTTTTCCTTTTCACACCTTGCATGTAGGATGCCAACTCCCCGCTAGGTCCCACAAAATGGCTTAGCAATTTGGAAACAATTATTATTGAATTTAATAAATTAAATCAAAAACTTAGGGGGAAATTATTAAATAAATAATCATGGGACTCACTAAGGTTGAGACACCTTAATCCCAACAATTACTTAGATGGTCCTAGAGTCAATGTAGTCCTAGACAATATGTCTGAGATGTAGGTATCACTTGGTGTCATAAATTGGTACCTTATGGAACTAATATAATTCCTTTAGGTCATAAGAAGGTGGAAGGGGTTGGTTGTCTAGCCGGTAGATGAGAGGTAGTTGCAGTAATTTATTTTTGAATTGTTGAAGGATATAGTGAAGAGACTTGTATAACTTAGTAAATTGTATACATCTCTATGAAAAAGAAACATAAACAACCAACATGGAAGGTTTTTTTACAAAAAAAATGTTATTGTTGAAAATTTTATTCTTTTTATAATTTATATATTAAGAAGAGGCTTCAAACACGCTAGTAGGATCCTATGAGGTAGGAGCCCCAAATTGGCTTATGTATTGTTGGTAGTCTCAAAGAAAAGTGCAAAAATGCACAAATGGTAAATATAGCATGAGTAAAATATAATCATGAATTAGTGGTTGTAAGTTTCCAATGAAAGACTATAAGATATCTGAGTCCATGAGTGTGTAAGGTATATGAGAAAATAGTGAGACAATGGAAAATTAAGTCGATGAATTTTTTATTTTCTCCCTATTTGCAATGAACTAAGTCAATGAATGTGACCTAAGGTTTAATATTTTCTTGGAAATGCTAGAGAAATTGGTTGAATAAATAATCAAATTTCTTAATAAAATTATGTATTTTAGGGAGAAGAAAAGGAGATCTAGTCAATTGGATTGGATCTATTATGGATTTCCTCCATCACCACATTATCTCCTTCAACGGGAACCCTATAGTACCCCATACCCAAAAATAGGATCCAATTGGGGGACCCTACTATTCATTGGGAAATTTACCTCCAATTTTTTGGGTGGGACAAGAAAATATTTACTAACAATGCATCTTAGGAAATAAGGTCACTACACAATGCAATGAAATTAGACACATGTGACTATGGGTCACCCTTTCCATTATACTTTTTGAACCTAGGAACCTCAAATCTAGTAGGAAAAGGGGTAGAAATAAAGACCAAGGATAATAGATTGTATCTATAATGTGGGGGTAAGAGAAACATAGTAGAAGTGGTAGATAATGTAACAAGTTGATGTTACAATTTACCTACATTTTGCATTACTTGATTTATGACTATATTAGTGGTGTGCAAAGGAGTTTGAATAGCATTGGAAGTGAGATAATGTGATGTGTGAGAGTCAAAGGGTATATAGGTTCCAAGGTTTGCTCCATCAAATATAAAGTTCATAATATTAGAAGGGTGAAAAACCTAGTAGATGATACATGCATCACCACCAAATATGCAATAGATATTTCTATTTGCATGTAAGATGTCATATGCATGGTTGGAAGCGACACACATAGATAATTATGTTCCAATTATTTAGAATGTGAATCAAATGAATCTCTAAGGACTATTATATGGGAAGGGAAATTACTTCGGAAAATGTGCAGCAATCCTTTAATAAAGTCAATCCCCTTAGTATGTTTGGTTAACATAATATAGAGGGCCTCAATAATGGGCACTGCATCACTAAAAATATTATCTTCTGCCTCAAAATATTAAAAAATAATTAAGTGTTGATCAATATCATATAGTTGATCATTGGATACTTTCAAGGTAGCCTCATGATTAAATATAACATTCATATCATGGACACCCAAAGTAGGAGAGCCAAGCTATACATTTATTTTAGAAGAAGACATTCTAGTGGTAAAGTGGTCATAAGTAAATTGTAGGAAATCCAAAATTATTCTTATAGGAATGGTCATACCTTGAGAAGACATGATTAAATTTTGAATACTCCTTCAAAATAAATTATCAAAGTGTGAGGATTGCATTGTGAAGTTCATGAATAGTATCATAATGCACAATCTAGAACCTTGAAAAATAAAGTTAACAAAAGGTTTCCTTGAAGTTTTTGAAATTTTAAAAAAAGTTTCAAGTTTTTATGCAAAATGTTGGGTTCACCAAAATGTGGTGAAGGAAATTTGACTCTACTAAAGAAAGAAAAGCTTTCTTAAGAGTGATTTCAAGTCATCGCACTAGGGTTTTGGTTTAACTCTAATATATTGTAGAGGTTTTAGTCTAACAAAAAAATGTATTTATTAAATTGAACTAAAAACCTTAAGGAAATGAACTATTATCAATTTAAAATAATTGAGAAATGGAAGTCACATTTTAAGCACAAAAATGGAAAATGTAGACAAAGGAACATGGAAATAAAAGCTAGAGTTCTCTATCACATACTTGAGAAATTTGTCCAAATTAAAACATGATGTGTTGTCATCTTGTATTGATATCAAACTAAAAGAATGGCTATTTCTAGAATGTTATCACCTACACATATTGTTATCACATGAAATTGCACCATGTTGAACATAGGCTCAACATTCCAATGACACAATAGAAATGAACTCAAGGTGTGGGACCTTGCAAGATGAGGTGAAGTCTTTGAAGAATCCCAAATTCCTCTTCTAATCTAAGTGCAGATGTGTTGGACCAACCAAGCACAAAGAATCCTACCACTAACCCTACTCTAACAACTCATGGGGGAAAAGAGAAAGAAGGAATGTGTAAAAAGGGAAAGGGGAGGTGATACACAAGGATAGAGATGTTTCTTCCTACTTTAGAAAACACAATATATCAATGAAAGGGGCCAAAAGACTTACACAATTCTTTATTTTGTCAAATTCCAAAGATAACATGAAGGTTAGGGCTTGTTCAGATGCTAAAAGGGAAGAACAATCACATAACAACAACTAAAAATTTAAATAAAACTGCATGTATATGTGACAAGTAACAAAATAGCACTTAGAAATGAAGATAATGAAGGTTTACACAACATATGCAAAGAAAGAAGAGGTAAAATGGTCAGTTTCATTAACACAAAGGCATAGAAGCCAATTTTACAGTTACAGAATGCAAGAATTGCAATGTTTACTAAAGAAGATCTAGGAAAATCCTGAGTAAGAACCCTTAAGATGAGTACAATATTTTATTTTATAGTTCAATCATAACTTGGATGTTTTATCACCAAACCCTAACCTAATTAGGGTTGTCAGCCAAAAGAAAATCTAATCAGATTAGATACAAATGTCTATCTCCTCAATTTCCAAGTTGAAGGCCTATCAAAATGGCCCTAACATGCACGCCATGTCATCTTATTAATGGATCTACAAATATAAAATAGAAACCTGCATGATATCCATGGAAAAATCTGGCTAGGAATGGTCCTCTAGTCCCACAACAATAACGAGCTCCACTTTTGTAAGAAAAATTTAGCATGGATGTCATTCCTCTGATTGTAGTTGGCAAGAAATACAATAAAAATTGCTCTTGAATCTAATCTGGTAGCAAATAATTTCATTTTGATATTAAAAAACCTTCCTACAAACATGATACTCTTGATCATTGCCTAGTTTAAATTCAAGTCGTAGATCTACAAAGTGGAGACAAGAATTGATAGATCACATGCCTTGAACAATTTTAAATAATCTTGAAAAATATTTTCCAATCATAAAGATCCAAGTCAAATCCACCTTTACACATCATCAAGCGGGCCCATTGGGGAGAGCATCATCAAAATGTTGATGATGTCATCAGAGGACATGTGTTGACCTTTTGTACTTCTGATAGATCTGGGGATCGCCTGATTTTTGGAGCACTTTGGGCCCAAACGGACCTCGTCGTTGGATTCGCAGCGCCCAAAAACCCCTATTTTCATATAAAGTTTGTCCGATTCGGACACAGTTGTCCGGAGAGGCAAAAAAAATTTGCCCAAGGGCCGTATGGCCCCCAAGCACAGTTTTTGAGGCTTGAATATTGAAAAAAAATCAAAAAACTATTAAAAAAATCAAAAAATTGTTTGAAATTTGGCACCGCCCATTTTAATGGGTTTCGCCACCCGGCCACCGGGCGGCCACCAGGCGGCCGCCAATGCACCACCACCGCCGGTGGCTCCCCCATGCAACTCCGCCAGTTTGTTCGGCCAGCCCCTAGGGCTTAAATGACCAGCTCCTGGTTCTATGGGCGACCAACGCCCATGCGCCAGCCCCCGCCGGGATTTTAGCCCCTGATATATTCGAATCTTACATGGCCAAATCGGACTTTTTTGGAGCACTTTCACCGAAACGGGCGTATCTTGGGCATACGGCATCCTTTTTTTGTAAACAAGATATCGTTGGAAAGCTGTTTCGACTCACTATGCAATGGTATAGGTTTGATTTTCTGGTTTTTCTTTTTTGATATCTTTTTCGGCCTCGGAAGTCAAATGTTTTTGTTTTCACTCCGGGAAGCATATCTTTTGACTCGCTTATCCGTTTTTTGCGATTTTTGCGGCGTTGGAAAGCTGGTTTTGGCCTCTATGCAGATATGAGGTCATTTACAGAATATTTTTACCTTATTTTATGCATACATTCTTTTTTGTTTCGTGTGCTAGGTTTGCATTTTCGCTTATGTTTCTGTAGTTTTGCAGTTTCTCCTTCTGCAATCATTGGGTATTGTAATAACGAACTGATATAAAGTTTCATTAAGGGGGGTTTTTGCATCAATTCTTAGTATTGGTGACAACTCGCATGAGTTTTTTTGGTTTCTTGTTGTTTCCTTTAGCTTCTTTCTTGCTTCGCTAGACACATCGTTGGTTTGCTTCGGTTCACACTTCACATTGGGATTTTATAGTTCTTGATCCGCATTGGTTCAGATCTTTCTCAGTTTGAAGGCCATGTTTTTATGGTTAATATTCCAAAATCTTGATGGCACTCGTCCTATGGGAAGTTTTAGTTTCAGTTTGGCATTGACTTCGAGAGACACAACTTCCAGATTTGTCATCATTATGGGTCCTTTCATCCTTTCATCTATTGTTGCTTACAGATTCTAGGGTTGATCCAGTATGTGAGTTTTCAGTGTTCCTTGGCATCGGGTCTGTTGTTGCATTTGTGATTCCGATATGGTATTTTGCAAACAAAAGTATCTTTCCTTGCTTGTCAGATTTGGGGTTCCAGTGTTGCTTCATCAGAGTTCTTATAGTGCTTCTTCGCAGCAGTTCATCTCTCTAAGGGGGGGTTTTTCCCACTGGGTTTTCTCTCTCTTTGCATTTGTACATGAGTACCTGATCAGGCCTTGTTGTTGGGACTCATATTTGCATAATAATCTACTTCTCCCTAAGTTGCACTTATGGGGGGTGTTGGTGTAATTAATATTTAATTACACTTTACATAAGTTTACTTAGGTAATTATTTAATTCCTAGGTTAATTAGTTGTCATCCTTATCTTGTTGAGCTATCTTGTTGCTCAAGATAAGATTAGGGTTATGCATCTTTTCTTTTATCAAGAAAATCATTATCTTGTAATTATTGTACTTCGAATATATCAATTTGCACATCTTTTGCAAATCTCTGCTTTTTCATTTTTCTCTTCTGTGGAAGGTGATTTTTCTGGTTTGCAATCAAATCTTGGTTTCTAACACTCTCGTCGTATAGACACCAGTGCACTGTGTTGTCATCCTGGAACCATGCTTTCATCCTCAGGCAGAGAGCTACTTGAGGTACAGTGTGGGACCCGAAAACCAGCTCGCCTAACCCCAAAACTGATTTAGGGACTGCAGAGTGATTCAAGGTCCTTATAGTCCTCATCATTCTCGTCTCTCATTTCAAAACACTCCTTTAAACTGAGGTAAGTTAGGGAAGCCTTCCACTCTTGGCTCTCCATGACTTGGGGCCTTGAACATGGTTGGACCCCCTCTCTTACATTTTTGGTGAACCTGATGTGAACCAATGTCTTCACATTTGTTGGTGTTGAGGCTTTTCCCTTATACCTTGTGATCATTGTGCCCCTGAGTACTATGAAGGTTTATGAGCATCACAACCCAGTCCACAACCTCCAGGTATTTTGTTAGAAGTGTACGACACCATCCAATGGAGAGGACGAAGGTCACTACTAGGTTTCTCTACAGGCCTTTTTGTTGGATCCACCACTGGTCTCACCGCATAGGAGTAGTTGTCAAGGGGCAAGGTAGGATTCTCTTATGAGACCAATCACGTCCCCAGTCCTCCTACATCTTCCACACCATCATCAGTTGACGAGCATGAGGCTATTCACATTCCTTCAGAATATGTCTCCACTCTCAGGAAAGGGTTGGGTGACTTGGAACATCACTTGGAAAGAGACCCAAAGTTGGCTAGGGCCACCTGGGTTATCAATGAACTAAGGTATATGGTGGGAAAAGACCGAATAGGCATAGAACTCTTGGCTAGTCTGTCTAGTCTGACTGATGCATGTTCTCCTATAAACAATCCTCACATTGTACGAGGAGTCACTTTTGAAGACCATGAGAGATAGCTAGGGATGTTGATGCCCCCTATGTCTATGTACATGGTCGATGTTGTACCCTCGATCAGCATCCCCTCTGCCTCTGAGGGATCCAAAACTATCAAAGTAAACAAGATCCCCTTAGGTTTTAGCTTCACCCCTCCTACCCCCTCTAGTGGTGGAGGTTTTGGTGAGATGAGTGGTGGGGGCTTTGGCAGTGGCGGTGGCTTTGGTAGTAGGGGTCGTGCTAGTGGAAGTGGTTCCAGTGGAGGTCATGGTGGTGGCTTTGGAAGCGAAGGTGGCTCTGACGGAGGCCCTACTGCTGGCGGTGGCTCCAGCAGTGGTTTCGGTGGTCACACCGGTGGTTCTCATGGTGGCTCCAGTGGTGGTTTTGGAGGAGGTTCCTCTGGCCCTATATCTTCTAATGACCCTATTTTAAATACTCTTCTTCAGAATATGGGTAAGATGTAGAGCCAGTTGGCGAGTCTCTCCCAAGCCTCTACCTAGCCTATCTTCCAACCCTTCTTCCAGCATAGCCCGTTGTCAGTCATAATTTTGAGCACTCCCTTCCCTCAAGGAATGGAGATTCCTAAATTTGAAAAATATGGCAGCAAAGGGGACCCAATAATGCATGTGTCCACCTTTAATGCCCTGTGCACAGATTTCTTCCATCACGATGTAGCGATGGAAAAACTATTCCCTTGATCTCTCAAGGATACAACACTTGAGTTGTACTGTTCCTTTCCCGATAATTCCATTTTCTCATTTGACCAACTTGTAAACCAATTCTTACAAAAATTCCTAGCTAACATAGGGTCAAATATGACTTTTTTGGATCTCGTCTGACGCAAAAAAGGTGATAATGAAAAAATTACCGCTTTCATAGCACGGTATCAAGCGCTCTTCTCACAAATCTTGTATCCACTGCCCGATTCTGACGTGTAGAAGGTGTTCATAGGGAACTTGCAAAGGCCTTGGTAGGAAAAGTTTTCCCTTATGAAATACCCTTATTTCATGCATTTGTGTGCAACCCTATGAGAGTATAACCACACAGTAGTTTAGTTTGGGGGATCCTCCTCATGTCCCATTCTGAAGGAAAGTCTATTATATTGATCTTTGGAAAAGGAAAGTTTGTGAATGTAGTAGCCGTTGTGGATGACAATGACCTCAAACACAATCGAAAATTCACAAAGTTAGCAGAATCTTATTCTTCCATCTTGCAAAAGTTGGTGAAGGATAAGATCATAACCTTTCTGAACCCTAAACCTCTTAAGGAACTATACCCTAGTCGGTATCATGCAAGTACCTATTGTCAATAACATCGAGTTAATGGACATGATATTGAACGTTGTATCCACCTGCGCCATGAGATACAAGACCGCATCGAGGACGGTACTATTCTTCTCGATGGAAGTAAGCAAAATGCATATAAATCGGTGGTGAAAGAAAATAGTGAATTGCAGATATACACAGACCCATTTTCATCGCATTCAGCTACCATGATTGTTGATCCCTTTGATTCTACCACTTAGCCCAAGGCCTATGTTAACATGGTCATGGTTACTTCTACCACAGAACTTGCGACCGGTTCACCGGATGTAACATTCACTTCGTAGGACTTACCCTTAAATAACAAGCCCTCTCCTCTCTATATTCTCGCTTGCCTCAATGGTAACATTGTGACAGGAGTCTTAGTAGACCCCACGAGTTGAGTGAATGCTATTACAGAAGAGAAATTGTGGCTTAACTCACTACATGGAAAAGAGTATTAAGAAACAAAATCCACCATCCTTATACATGATGGTCTTTGTCTGAAACCATATGGCTCGATAACTTTGTCTATCCTAGTTTGACCTAGGGTCCTTGACACGGTTTTTGATCCAAAGTCAGATTTGTTCAGGATGAAGCTAGGCATACCTTGGCTAGATTCCATGAATGGAATCACCTTTGTTATTCACAAATGTCTAAAGTTCTCCCATGAAGGTGTTATGCACGTAGTGCATGACACTGGATACCAACCTTTGGTGTCTTGTGGGGGATATTCCTTAGACCATTTTCGCCTGCCCTAGTTGGTCCGCTTCCTCTAAGGACGGACCTACTTTACAAGAACTATGTGAAGTATAAGACCGAGGGAAAAGGACAACCAAAATTGGCTCTTCTTGTAGCACAAAAATTAGCTGCCCCCTCTTCCCAAAAAGGGAAGGAGAAGCTTGCCTCCTCTCAGGTTGACTCATCCACTCCCCTTTCTTGGGAGGAGTATAGGATGAACAAGCCTAGCTTTTACCCGTTAAGTCTGATGATCCCTCCTTGGTGTAGACCCAAGATTAGAATATCATACCTCCCTACTAAATTGCTTGGGCCTTGGTAATATTTATATGGTAGAGGGAAAGGCCCTCGTGGGGAGTCCTTTGTGTCTCAACCCCCATAGCCTCCTACCGCTCCTGCTCCAAAAGTAGTAAATGGGAAGAGGCCCGCTATTGAGGCATTAGAGTTGACTCTCCCTGTTGCTTCTCAACCTATTCCTCCTACTCCCGTTCAAGATTCTATTCCTTTGCCAGAAACAGATGTAGTGGACACTCACATGGCTGAGTAGGAGCCTTATGTTCCTTTGTAGCCTCTAGTTTAAAGAGTCGCAAAAACCACCTTGTGTGTGAGTGCAAGCGTCAACGAAAGGCTCTCATGGCTGAGTAAGCAACCTTGCAGAGGAAGGAAGAGAATACGACTACCCATGTATCAGGGCCTTCTGTCGTGTCCTCCTCTCTCCTCCCCTCTGCTTAGTTCAAACTAGCTCCATATCACTTTCGGCTTCCGCTGTGAGTATGAATGCGCTTGACCCTAAAAAGGTGCAGGTGTTCATTGCTCCTTCGGTGGAGCCACTTCTCTTGATGTCCCTTTTGGATGTCCCGCCTTTCCCAAAACCTGTAGAGATGACTAACACTAAGATGGTGTCTATTGCGGTTTTCTCTTCCTCCTCTTCCTTCGCACCTCTTTCCTCATCTGTGGGGATTTCACATCCACCGACGAAGAAGAAGGTGGAGAGTGGTCCTTCTAGCAATGGGGGGTGTAAGAGGATCCCACCTTCTTTGAAAGGTGGTCCCAAGCTAACTTGTTTTGTCCTAGTGATGAATCTCGGGCACAACCTTCTCCACCCATTGACGTGAAATATGGAACTCCTGTAAAGTGCATGTTTAACTCTTTGGGTGAGGTTTTGGCCTTGTCAGCGATCTTCGTGAACTCGCTAACCTTAGCTCCATAAGATCTTAGTGGAGAGGACCTTGCGAGGCCCTCTTCCTTAGCCCTTGTTGCAAGAGGGTCGAACGCTCCTGTCAACATTCCACCACTGTAGGCTCATCCTCCTTCCCCCTACAATGATCTAGAGTGGGAAGCGGATGACCTCTTGGTTGATCAGTGTTAGGAGGCCCCTTCTTTATCTTTAGATTAGATGTGTGTGTTGTGATGTGTTCCCCCGTGATCTTGCTATGTGTTCCTAGATGACCCTTGTCACCCCTGTTGGTGCTTAGACACAGGCATGGTTTTTGTGCATAAGCCTTCTTCTATGTGTATCATCATTCTTCCATGTTTGTGACTTGATTTTTGACAAATTGGGGACAATGAAAAGTGTTGGGGTAATTTGAGCTTCCCTTCCATGTTGAACCAATTTTTTATTTTTAGTTTTTCTTCTCGTGCATTCTTCACATGGTATGATATAGTAAGGGGTTGATGATAGTTCATTTTATATACTATTACTATATTTATATATATTTATGAGTTGTTTTGGCCTTAAAATATTAGGCTACCCCTATGCCATGTGTTTATGTTATTTTCTCTTTTTCTTTTCCTTTATCTTTCTCTCTTCTTTGCTTGAGTTGTCCCTCTCATGTGTGACAACGCCACTTCTATAACATTTTGATTTTCAGAAAACACATTCATGACCAACAAATCTTTTCTCGAGAATCTTCACAAAATTCTTTTCAAGAATCACATTCTTGACTTGAAACCCTAATGGAACATGTTTCCTTCATCATGGCTTTGCAAAGAAAGAGATTGAGAACCTTCCTCTGAGGTGGGAATAGCCTTGACCTTCCCCTCATGTGGGGGCATCTTCTTCCTTTCAAATTCCTTGATAAAGTGAACATTTTTCAAAAGGATTCCTTGATGATGAATCGATTCAAGAAAGAGACATCTCTTTTGTACTTTTGAACAACGCATCCCTTGAGTGGACCCCTTTCTTCACACCGGGTTCCCAAGGGACCCCTTTGAAAGTTCTTGTTGATGGTCTATGTGACTGTTTGCTTTCTTTCCTACGTGGCTACTTTCGGACATGTTCTATCTGTGGGTAAACATGTTGCTTTATAGGTGCACCTGTGAAGCCGCTTCTTGACTCTACAGAGTCCCCTTCCTTTGGTTTCCTTCATGTGAGATATCTTAGGGGATACCTCCCTACAGGTCCATGGGCCTATAGGTCACTTCTTCTAAGCCTCCTCTATGCAAGATATCTTAGGGGTGGCTCCCCTATAGATCTGCGGGTCTATAGGGTGCTTTCTTTGGGTTTTTTCCATGTGAGAGATCTTGGGGGATACCTCCCTATAGGTCTGCAGTTCTATAGGGAACTTTCTTGGGTTTCCTTCATGTGAGATATCTTTAAGGACACCTTCCCTGTAGGTTTGTGGGTCTGTAGGGTGCTTTCTTGGCTTCCTCCATGTGAGATATCTTGGGGGATGCTTCCTTGCAGATCTGCGAGTCTGTAAGGCAATTTTCTGGGTATCCTTCATGTGAGAGATCTTAGAGGACACCTTCCTTGCAGGTTTGTGGGCCTGTGAGGCACTTACTTCATGAGACTTCCTTCATGTGAGAGATCTTGGGGGTTTCCTCCTTGCAAGTATGTGGGCCTGTAAGGGACTTTCATTCTTCAGCTTCATAGTTTTGCAGGGCTATGAATTCCTTTGCTTATCATGTGCTCTCGAGTTCCTCAAATCGCGGTATGCTTCCTTGAAGGTTCAGGTATACATTTCTAACCCTATTCACTCTTTGATTTACTTTATTGAAGCACTCATCAGTATTTGTGCTCGCTAAAGTGGGGGAAAAATGTATAGGAGAAAATTTTCACCCCTTATGCAAATTCCCCTTTTACACTTCCTCACCTTAGAAAACCAAATTTGAAGGAAAAAATCCACATCATCCCATTGCCTTTGTTCCACTTGGCATCTATTTTGTGCGCCGAATAAGAATAACTATTGGGGACGCTCACATGGCACACAAACTTTTGTGCATCGTGCTTACATCCCTAATAGATTCCTGCGTCTGAAGCTTGTAGAGGTGTTACACTTCTCATTGGGGTTGATTGTAACGGCCCTCTTCAACCAACCGACCCAAATATGATCATTTTTCTCATCCCACCTTCAAAATAACTCTTCATTCCTTCATTTCATCCTCTAAGCCTTCAATTCATCCTCTAGCAATCTTCTTCAAAAGCTTCTACACACTCTTTGAGCATTTTCAAGCATTCTCTTAGCATCTATCACTCTCAAGAAGCACTTTGGTACTCCATAGCAGCAACAACAACACTCTATCAACTGCATAGAGCAAGTGTGGAAAAACACCATTGCAATAGGGGCTTGAGTCCTCTCATTTTCTCCTCCATTAGCTAGTGAGCTCTTGGTGGATGTGGTAAGCATTTTCACTCCTCTCCTCTAGGATTTGGTTGAGTAGCACATTACTCTTTTGTAGTGTTTAGTTTGTTATTTACTTTCATTCTTCCTTTATCATAATTTTCTCCATTATCACTATCTTGGTTGTCTGTGGAGGTGGAAACACCAAAATGGGGGTCTAACTGAGGCAGGCCCCTGTATAGCCCCCCAAAAAATTTCCTCTTTCTTGTGTGTAGGTAGACGTGCTTTGTGGAGCTAGCTGGTGAACAAGCTCTTTTGTGAGGTTATCTTTGTCACCCTAGCTTTAATCTATTCTGCTCTATCATAATAGCTTGTATATCTCTTATTTTATAGTGTTGTTTTTTTCCCTTAGAAACCATTAGCTAGGTTGTCAGCTCATTTTCTGGAAATTCCCACTATATTTTCGGTCCTCTGGTTGTACGAACGCTAATGCACCTGAGAGACACTAGCGCACTGCACTGTCATCCTGGAACCACACTTTCCTCCTCAGGTAGAGAGCTACTTGAGGTATAGTGTGGGACTCAAAAACTGGCTCGCCTAGCCCCAAAACTAATTTTGGGACTGCAGATTGATTGAAGGGCCTTATAGTCCTCATCATTCTCAGTTCTCATTTCAAAATACCCCTTTAAACTGAGGTAAGTTAGGGCAGCCTTCTACTCTTGGATCTCTGTGACCTAGAGCCTTGAACGTGGTTGGTCCCCCTCTCTTACAGGATCTAAAAATCTGAAAATAAATAAAGAAGAAATGGGGACAAAAGTCAAGAATGGAATTGGGCATTTGGACCTAAGTCCAAATGTCCAATCAGGATTTGAAGTTCTAACAAAAACAAGAAAGAATAAAGTAGGGATGAAAAATGATATAGACATTTAGACCAAAGGTAAAAAAAATTGATCAGGTCCTAAAAGTCCGACGGGAATAAAAAGAAAAGGAAGCAGGAACTCGGGAGGAAAATGGACTTTTGGAATTGATCCAAAAGTCAGTTAAGGGATCGAAAGTCGACAAGGACAAAATTGAAGAAAAGAAAGAGGAAGAAAGGAAGTCGAGAAACCATAACAAACTTGGACCTTGGTCTAAAAGTCCAATTAGGGCCCTAAGTTTTGAAAGGCACAAAGGAGAGAAAGTAGAAAGGAAATCGAGAATTGGGAAAGAACTTAGACTTTAGTCCAAAAGTCTGCTCAGGGCTCGATATCTAAAATGGTTCAAATGAAGAAAATAAGGAGGCATTGGGGAACAAATATGGACTTGGACTGTGGTCCAAATGTTCATTTGGGGCTCGAAACCCCGAAAGGATTTGGGAGAGAAAAAGAAGATGAAAGAGAAAATCTATCTTTTGGACATTTTTGCAAAATGGGTTTTTGAGTGCAGCTTGGTTAGGGGGTAATGAAACTACCAGAAGCATTATTTTGCTTGATAAACCATTTGGGATCTCTTAGATGAGTTTTTATTGATGGGTCATTTAAGAAAAATAGGGGTGCCACAAAGTGACAACATTTTGGCAATTTTTGTGGGATGATTTCTTACTAATCATGGAATCCAAGGACCTTATTAGTCCATCGGGTATAGAGTCATAAGTGGAATTACAAAATTTGGCTTTCCTCAAAAAACAAAACATGTGCATGCTTGCACTTGGAGGAAAACAAAATATCTAAGATATGCATTCCCTTAAGGGGAATGCAAGGTGTGCAACCATACTTCTTGAAAAGAAAAAATAATTAAACTAATATGTACATGTAATCTTAAAACCCCTTAGAAATAAGGCTTGAGATGAATCCCATTAACTAGGATTAGAAGAACTTCACCATCTAGCCTAGAGAGATGAAAAGAATTGGCTTCTTTACAACTGGTGATGACACATGGGCCACTCCAAATGACATCAAATTCGGTATGCCTTTCTACTTTGGCTCTATCAACATCCCACTTTAGTACCAAATATCCTTCTTGGAACACTATGTGGACTGCCTTCTTGTTAAAATATCTCTTGAATTGTGCTTGGTGAGTCTCTATAGCCTATATAGCTTTGTTCCTTGTTTCTTCTAGCTCTGTTATCTCATCCAACCTTACTATCATTGCATCAATATCTTCTAATTCCAGTTGATGTGTTAACTCAAGAGAATGAAACTCTAATGATAATGGTAGCCTTGATTCCTTTCCATAAACTAACATGAAAGGATAATTTCCAATGACTCTCTTGAGATTAATCCTGTCAACCCAAAGGGATATCTTTAGATTGCTATCCCAAGTTCTTTGATTATCTTCAATTTTCCTTTTGATTATCTTGATGAGGTTTTTGTTTGAAGACTCGGCTAGGCCATTACCTTAATGATAATAATCTAATGAATTTTTCAAATATATTCTATGCCTAATTACTTGATCAATGATTTGAGTACTAAAAAAAATCTTGGCATTATCAAAGATTATGGTGGAAGGGGTACCAAACCTTGTCACAATTCCATCAAGAAATTCCAAAACCAAAGCATCAATGGCATCCCTTAGGGTAATTACTTATTTCCACCTAGTGAAATAATCAGTGGCTACCAAAATCCATTTATTCCCAACAATAAACGGTGGATTTATCATGCCAATAAAATCCAACCCCCACTATGTAAATGGTTGATCAACTTGAATTAGATGAAGGGGTAGGGAAGCCAACCTTTTCTTTCTACAGAAGTAAGAACATATTTTTAAATTTCTCACCCACTCATGGGTATCATTAAATAGGGTTGATCAATAATATCCAACCCTCATAAGCTTAGCAGTAATGGTCTTTGCAGAAAAATGGCCACCTGAAGGACCATCATGGAATTCCTCCAACAATCTACTAACCTAATTTGGCTCAATGCATCTTAATAGTACCCCATTGAAATCATTTTTGAAAAGTATACCATCCACTATAATATAGGGAATGGACTGCAACTTGAGATGTTGTCTCTTGGTCCTATTTAGACCTAGAGGATATCTACCTTCTTATAAGAAGATAGCCATGTTATTCACCAAGTTTCTTTGAGTGTTTGTGTTGGATGTCTAATGTTCAATTAATACCAAGGAAACCTCTATAGGAATCTCAAATGTTGAGACAAGCTATTGACACAATCATTTTCCCCTTATAAGCCTAGAAATCTTAATATCAATATCATATTCCATCACCTTAGTGATCCATCCAACTCTCTTTTCATTGGTATCACTGCTTAATAGAAATTCTTTGATACTATCATAAGGAACCATCAATTGGATTCTATTATTAGAAAACATGTGTCTAAAATTTTCCAACGCCCTAACATCAGCAAGAGCTTTCTTCTCAACATAGTTGTATTTGGTCTCATAATCTTTGAGTCCTTCACTAAAGAAGGCAAATGAAGGGTCTGTATTTTCATTATTTAGCTGTTTGAGGACAATTGATATGCTTGTTTATCCTCCAAAAGTGTATCGAATAAAATCCTTGTCATAATTGGTATTGACAAGGGTGGGAGCTTGAGATATTTCTTGTTTTATGGCCTCAAAGCTATCCTTACCTTCTTTGGTCCATTTGAAGACCATATTTTTGTTAAGCATGGAAGTAAGAGGCTTTACTAAAGAAACAAGGTTTTAGGATGAATCTTCTTACAAAATGAATTGTGCTTAGGAAGCTCTACAATCATTTCTTGTGGTTGGGGAGTGGGATGGATAGGATGGAATCCACTCTTCTTATATCAATGGATAAACCATCTTTAGAGATAATGTGCCCAAGAATTTTTCCTTGGTCAGTGGAAAAGACACATTTGTTTGGATTAAGGGAAATACCATATTCCTTGTATTTCTAGAAGACCTGCTCAAGGTGGTTGAAATGAGCACTTGCATGTTTTGAAAAAATGTTATATCATCCAAGTAGATCAATAAAAATGACCTAAAATACACCTTGAAATAGCATGTACATAGCCCTCTGAAAGGTAGCTCTAGAATTGGTTAACCCAAAAGGCATCTTATAATAGGCATATGAACCCCACTTAGTACTAAAGGTTGCCTTATTTTGGTCAAATTCTTGGACTAAAATCTTATTGTAGCTTGAGTAACCATCCAAGAAAGAAAACCTTTCTGAACCACTAAACCTCTGTAGAATTTTCTCCATGGAAGAGAGAGGGCAATGATACTTTAAAGAGACCATGTTTAAGTCTTTGAAGTCAACACAAAGCCTTATTTCCCCATATTCTACCTAACAAGGACAATAATTTTTACCCATGAGGAATGCTTGATAGGAAAGATGATATTAGCTTCTATGAGCTTGGTTAGCTCCTTCCTCATTAGGGGCTCAATTTTGAGATTCCCAGGCCTTTGCTTTTTCCTTATAGGTTTTGCACCAAGGTTAAATTCACTAGTATGTTGGGAAATTTTTGGGTCAAAAACCTTTAATTCTTCATAATTTCATGCAACTACATCACTATATTCATTAGAAATCTCAATAAAGACTTCATGTTCAAATGCAGAGCATACCTTCCCCAAGTTTCAATATCTTCCTTCTATAATGGCAATCGACTTGTAATTACCCTTTCTTGCAATTAAATTCATCTTCTTCTACTTCAACTAGTAATTTGGGTTAAATATACCCTCAAGGTTTATGAGACCCTTTGGTAACTTGTTGCTTCTCAGCTACATGATCTAATTACCATATAAGTCTTGTAGCCTAGATTGGTTCTTACCAAAAAAAATTGCCTCTTGCAAAAATTGGACAATTTATTGGTCATTTTTTCAAAAACCCACCAATTGACTTGGTTATTTGGAATAGAAAGCCTTGTAAAAATCTTCATGTGTTTCTCCCTTTTATTTGCAATATGGGTAGGGATATCAAATTGGACACCAAATTTTGCAAGCATGTCAACATGCTTGTTCTGGTTTCTAGGGATAGTCTAGATGCCAAAACCTTCAAAACCCTCAATAAAATCCCAAACTCTGTGTTTGTAGGATTTGAGTAGATTATTATTGGTTGTACTCTAAGTCTTGATTTGGTGGACGAATAATTCACTATCTCCAAAAATATGTAATAACTTGATATTCCTTCTTTGTGCCAGATAAAGACCTTGTATTAGGGCTTCATAGTCAGCTACATTGTTGGTCCAACCAAATTGAAGCCTGAAAGAGAAGTAATACTTATCCTTGGAGATACTAGCATTTTATTGACACCTACACCATTTTTGTTTCTAGATCCATCAAAAATAGCTTCCATAACCCCTCTAGGTCTCCTTGAGCTTTCATGAGATTATGAATAGGATAATTTTCCTCATGAATGCAATAGGTGTCAAGGACAATATCTTATACCTCACTTAGTGGATAAAAATAAAAATAATTGCCCCATTCATCTAATAGGAAATTTGTGACCTCCTCTAAAAGAGTAGTAGGATCATGAACAAAACACTCATCTTCTTGATCATGCAATGTGAACTTAATATTTATGGGACTAGGAGTGTAAGGTTCAATATGATCATTTACAATTGGATCAACCTTGATGGTCACTTTGGTACCATACCTAGTCCTAAATAGCATATGGGACCAATAAAAAGATAGGTATCCACCTATCTTAGCAGTGAATTCTCTGGATAAACATATTGCAAAGAAAGCAAGGAGATCTATGACTAAAATATCTTGCAACACAGTGTAGCCAGGGCATTCATGCAAAGTCAATTTTAGGTCATTAATCACTCCCACTATCTTGACAACAATACCATACAATTATACAATCCATTTTCTCATAGGATCATACTTAATGCCAAGCATATCAGCCACCTTCTTAGGCATAAGAAAATTGCTAGCCCTTGAATCTATCATATAATTATATGTTTTTTAATAATCAAAGATAAATATAAGAGAGGTGGCTTAAAGATTTTATTTGAATTCCCTTCTTCCTTGGGTTGCACTAGGCTAATTGATAGAATAAATAGCTCATTTTTCAACATATCATTTGGTTGCTTGATATTCTCTAAAGCTTGCTATGAAAAATCCCTTTGAGATGGGATGGACAGAACCTCCCACATGGTGACATTTAGTTTATCCTTATTCATCTGATCAACTATATTGAAAGGAGGCTGACTAACCTTAGATGAAACCTTTGGAACAACAAGATCCAACTTTGTTGATTAGATGACTTGAGGTTATTCCATTTCCTTATTACTCTCACCAGTAGGCTGATTTGGTTTAAGAACAGTTATCCTACCTATTGATCCAACAATTGTAGCCTCTTGGGGTGGGTGGAAGGTTGATGCTTGGCCAGATATAGAATATGTACCACCATCCACTACTTTCCTATTTTATCTTGTGTTCTAATCTATTGAATCAGCACTCAACTGATCTACACCACATAAATTCTCCTAATGCCAATTGACTAAGGTAGAATCTCCTTGCATGTGATCTTGTCTATTGATAGTTGCTTTGTTTTCATCAAATTATTGTTCTAAAGTTGAGGTTTCATTTTGAACCACCAAGGTTTGTACAAACTCTCCATTTTGACAGGAATTCTAATTATAAGTTTGATTGCATGGGTAACACCAATCCTTCTCTTGAGCTAAGTTATTCTAGACTGGAATAGATCCTTTGAAGTGTTGGTAGCAACTAGATTTATGTTGTTCAAGGGTTTGGTATAATTCCATTGATTTTTCCCTTGATATGGTTATCTATTTTGTTGATAATTTTGATTTTTAGGCTGGTAAGGTCTCTTATTTTGATTTTGCTTCCTTTTTTCCACTAACTCATTATGCAATTTTGGATTAAGGTGTACAATTCATTTGGAGGTGAAACAAGATTAGATGGTTGACTAGTAGAAGGGCCTGCTCCTACTCCTGCTCTACCACTAGAATGGGATCCAATGTGCGATGTTGAGGAAGAATCTCTAGAAATAGAGACATTAGAAGCCTTGAAACTATTTTACCAACTTGTATTAGGAAATTTTCTACTCCCATGGCAATATCATATGCATCTAGAAAAGTAATCCCACCCATAGATTGAATCATAACAACCACATCACTGTTAGGAGCTCTTAGATAGCATAGGAAGGAATTATTGGGAGAATGTTTCACCAAGGCAAGGATTCTATGCCAAATCTTCTGAAATCTATAATTAAAGCCCTCATAGATTCATGGGGTGCCCTCTTGATTGTGGTTAGTTTCTCTACCAAAGACAAATGGTCACTCTTGTCTTCAAAATGTTCGCATAATTTTTCACCTAACTCATCCCCATTGTGAATAGAGTTAGGTTGTAGACCTCTATACCACCGCAATGATTTTCCTTTTAAGGAGGTGGCTAGGAGTCTAATAGCCACATTATCTTTTGTAACATTATGTGCAAAAAAATATTTGTCACATCAAGAATGTGTTCTGCTAAAGTTGTTGTTTCACCAATGAAATGGGGAATGCTTTTCAAGGAATTTATATGTATTTCATCTCTTTGTATTAACACAAGAGGACTACTACCATTAAAATATGCAAAACCTTGATTTCTAGGGGCAACCATATGGAATAATGGTCTATTTATTTGAGTGGTGGGTGTCCTATTTTGATGCAACCTACTCAAAGGGGGAGTAGACTAAGCTTTAGGGGATGGAGTTATGACACTTATACCTCTCCTACTGGTGATAAGAAATGTCTATTTCTTCTTCTAGATGCAAAAAATGATAGCTTATTATTTTTTTTAAAGACTCTAGAAGATGATCTTGTTTTAATCCTTGGCATGAATTTGTAGGTTTTATTTGGAACCAATACTTCTAAGTTGCAACAAGGTCACCCACTAATTTTAGAGTTAGTTACTTTGTTTAATTCCTCTACAAGGATGAAAATGTTGAGATCAATACCACTTTCTCAACAAAATGAGATAAAGTTCATGAAACTAGTCCCATCGGGTGTGTCAAAAACTATTGTCACATGAAATTTTACCCTGCTAAACATAGGCACAAAATTTTAATGACACAATGGAAATGACCTCAAGATGTGGGAACTTACGATATGAGGTCAAGTCTCTAAAGAAGGTTGGCTTCCTCTTTTGATCTAAATGCATATGTATTGGACCAACCCAACACATAGAATCCTACCACTAACCCTACTTTAACAACCCACAAGGGAAAAGGAAAAGAAGGAATACATAAAAAGGGAAAGGGGAGGTGATACACCAAGATAGAGATGTTTCTTCCTACTTTAGACAACACAATATATCAATGAAAGGGACCAAAAGACTTACAAAGTTCTCTATTCTATCAAATTCCAAAGATAACATGAAGGTTAGGGCTTGTTCAAATACTAAAAAGGAAGAATAATCACATAAAAACAACTACAAACTTAAATAACACTACATATATATGTGGAAAGTAACAAAATAACAATCAAACATGAAGGTAATGAAGGTTTATACAACATATGTAAAGAAAGAAGAGGTAAAATGGTCAATTTCATTAATATGGAGGCATTAAAGACAATTTTATAGTTGTAGAATGCAAGAATTACAATATCCACCAAAGAAAATATGGGAAAATCTTGAGGAAGAACCCTTAAAATTAGTACAACATTTTCCTTTATAGTTCAAGCATAACTTGGATGCTCTATCACCAAACCCTAACCTAATTAGGGTTGACAGCTAAAAAAATTGAATCGTATCAAATATAGATGTTTGGCTTCTTAATTTTTGAGCTAAAGACCTACCAAAACTGCCCTAACATGTATGTCATATCACTTCATTGATATTTGTAACTATAGAATAGAAACCCCAGTGAGATTCATAGAAAAATCTAGCCAAGAATGGTCCTCTATTAGAAAAGACCTGCAACAATAATGAGCACCGCTTTTGTAAACATTAATGTAGCATGGGCATCATTCCTCCAATTACAGTTGGAAAGAAATACAATAAAATCACTCATGAATCTAATCTGATAGCTAAGAATGTTGTTGTGACATTACTAAAAACCTTCCTATGAACATGGTGCTCTTCACCATTGCCTAGTTTAAATTCGAGCCATAGATCTATAGAGAGGAGACAAGAATTGACACATTGCATGTCTTGACCAAGTTTGAATAATCTTGAAAAGTTTTAGTTAATCAAAAAGCTCCAAGTTATATCTGCCTTTACACATCATCAAGCGGGCTCGTCAGGGAGAGCATCATCAAAAAATTGATGATGTCATTAGAGGACACATGTCAACCTTTCACACTTCCATGGATTGAAAATGGACCCACCATGAGGATCTTGTGGGTTAGCAGAAACAAAGAGAACATGTGACATGTCACCCTTCCAAACTTTCACAACTAGAAACTGGGCCCTCTTTGAATGGCTTGCAGGCTCGCAAAACAAAGAAAAAGCTACCAGGTGTCAACCTTTCACACTTTTATGGCTTCATTTTTCTTTAGTGAAATCATTCCCATGGAAATATAGAACTAGTGAGAAGATGACAGATGTCACCTTTTCCATAGTTCCATGCCTTCAATTTTATTTAATAAAATATTGTTGTAGAAAAGCGAAAACCAATCAAATACAAGGGGACAAAGGATGGTGAGAGCAGGGATAGAAATCAGACTTGGAATTTTGGACCAAAAGTCCAAAAATATAAAGGGAGTCTGAAGTTTTGAAGAGGAGAGAAATTGGGCTGGGTAAAAGAAAACAGATTTAGATATTTGGACAAAAGTCCAAAAGCTCAAAAAGGGTTCAAAATTTTGAAGAGGAAAGAATTAAGTTCGAAAATAGAAAGAAGACTCATATATTTGGACAAAAAGTCCAAAATTTTGGTTGGGATCTAAAAGTCCAAAAAGAACTAATGAAGAAATGGGGAGAGAAATTGGGAATGGACTTGGGAATTTGGACCTAAGTCCAAATGTTCGATTAGGATCCAAAATTCCAACAAAAAACAAGAAAGAATGGAAGCAGGGATTAAAACAAGGATAAACGTTTAGAAAAAAGCTGCAAATGTCTGATCAGGGCCCAAAAGTTTGACGAGAACAATAAGAAAATGAAGTGAGAACTCGAGAGGAAAACAAACTTTTGTACTTGATCCAAAAATCAGTTCAGGGCTTGAAATTTTGAATGGAAAAATTTGAAGAAAGGAATTCAAGAAACCAAAATGAACTTGGACCTTGGTCTGAAATTTTTATTGGGGCTCGAAGTTTTGAAAGGCTCAAAGGAGAGAAAGAAAAAAGGAAATCGAGAATTGGGAACAAATTTAGACTTTAGTCCCAAAGTCTGTTTAGGGCGTGATATCCTAAAAGGATCGAAGGGTGAAAAGAAGGAGGAATTAGGGAATGGAGATGGAATTGGAACTTGTTCCAAATGTCCATTTGGGGCCCAAAACTCTGAAAGGATCTAGGAGAGAAAAAGGAAGATGAAAGAGAAAAGAGATCTTTTGGACATTTTTATAAAATGGATTTTTGAGTGCAACTTGGCAAGGGGTTAATACAACTACTAAAAGAATTATTGAGCTTGATAAACCATTTGGGATCTCTCAAATTGGTTTTTATTGATGTTTCATGCAAGAAAAAGAGGGGTGGTACAAAGTGACAACACATACAACAAAAAAACCTATGTATAGAAAAAATGATAGTGATTGGAATGATAAAGTATTATCAAAACAAAATATACTAGTGTAAGAAAATCATATAATGAAATAAAAATAAAGGAAAAGGATGTCACCAAATGGAATGTGAATTTAACACCTCTTCCTCAATGCAAAATTACAACATGTGAAAGAAAATAAATTATTTTTGTGATTGTTTAGGGATTTACCTTAGTTAAATTTCTATCTTGGTGTTTTGACCTCCACAACAACCTAGTTTTGATAATTTTATAGAAATTAAATAACAAGTATTATGCTAAATGAGATGTAACACAATAATAATAACAATATAATAAAAAATATCTAAGATACCAAAATTGTTAGCACCTATGTAGCAACAATGGAAGAACTTAAAAAAAGAGAAGATATTAGAGCAAGTTCACAAGAACAAAATCATCTTCAATACTTGAAGTAATAAACATGGACAATGTTGACCTATAAAAAATCCTTCCAAATATCCACAATGTAATTAACAAGATGAGATGTTTCATGTGCAAATAAGACTAATAAGAGCTTTAACAATGGATATAAATGGATGTATATTGGTAGCTTGAGAGTGTTTTTCAAGTGATAGATTGAGAAAAAGTTGAGAAAAAATAAGAGAATAGTCTTGAATCCTAGTCAAAGAGGATTTTAATGGAAGAATAAATATTCAAAATATACTTAGTATTATTACATTTTGTGAGCTAAACTTGGTAGATGGGAATGAAACGCCCATAATGGTCACTAGAAGTGTGAATTATCATATGACACCGACATGTCACACTAGTGTCCACATTTTTTGCTAGGGTCTAGAAAATATAGACCAAAAAAAGGCTCAATAGGCTGGGAATAATACAAGGATTTAGAAAAAATACATCAAAATAGTGTGAACATATTGGCATCTCGATAACTAAAACTAACACACCAAAGTGAGTGTAAAATACAATGTAAAATTGAAAGAGCATGCAATTTTTGATGTTATAGACCTATAATTCCTCTTCTAAACTATTTGAACTACTAGATCTATCCTCCTCTTTAGTTCCATTGTGGGCTTCAATTTCAACTTGAATGGTCTTTTTATTTAATCGAATACCATCTTTTTCTTTTCCCTTTTGTGGTTGCAATGTAGTGGAAGAAGACTAAGCTTCTCTGAAGATAAATTTTTTTCCATATAAATTTTTTTTGGCCACATGATTCCAAGAGTTGTACCCTTTCATACCAATACCACAATTTATGAATATACATTTAAAATATTGTACTCTAACTTTGAGCTCTTCTACTTAAGGCACATGAGCATATGCCTCACAACCAAACACTCTAAGATATCTCAATGAGGGATTTTTTCTCAACCACACCTCAATAGGTGTTTTCTCAACAAGAGATAATGTAGGAGACACATTAATTAGGTAACAAGTTGTGACAACTACTTTTTACCATTTTTTTTTCTAGACTAGCCCCACTAAGAATACTCCTAACATTCTCCATCAATTTCTTGTTCATCATTTTTGCAACACCATTTTACTGAGGGGTAAACATAGTTGTCTTGTTCCATTATATACCATTATTTTTGCAAAAAATATCAAAATATGATAATGAAAAATTAGTTCCTTTATCAATCCTCAAATACTTAATTTTTTAACTAGTCTAAGTTTCAAAACAAGATCCTTAAACTCTTTAAAATGACTAAAGACTTTAGCTTTACTTTTGAGAAAATAAATCCATGTCCTTCTACTGTAATAATCAATAAAATATAAATAATACATATATTTAGAAATTTAAGGAACATTAATAACACAAACAACATGATAATGTACAAGGCCTAATATTCCAAAATATTTGTGAGAAATAGAATAAAATTGAATACAATTTTTCTTCGTATATGTAATATTCACAAAAACTGAACTCAATATTACAATTATTTAACCCATCATTATATTCATGGTTTGATGAACCTTCTCATGAGTATGACAATATATTTGGTACAATAACATTATTTCATTAGTAGGAAGTTTTATTTCCAAATAATGAGCATCCTTAGCTACCTAGAAAGCATGACAATCGAAAGTGGATGCAACACACCTCTTTGTTGTCAATTCCAAGGGTGAAGGTGACGAAACTGCATATGTTTTCACCAAATCATAAGAACTATTCCATTGAATAATACATGTATCAAGTTGAAATAAAGTGTCAACTTGAACACTCTTTACAAACAACATTAGCTCCTCCAACCATCTCACACCCTTTACTTGAGAAAATAACTTGCACATCAACATCATTCAATTTATTTATGATGAAATATTTTATGCAAACTCAAGATATGCATCACATCGTTGATCCCCTTCACATGTACATCAAGTAATCTAATAACAATCATCCACAACCATATGCAAGTGAGACTAATCACCTAGGTACATATCCCATCATCAAATTCTTCTTACTTAGTGAACCAACCCCAATTTTAGGTCATATGGAAATATGCACTAGAATCAATAAGCCACACACCTTCTGATGCATGTGTATCCAAGGTTGCAATAAAGGAATCAACAAATCTAGAGAATATTTGTCATATTCATCATTAGTATCATTATTCTTTTTTTTTTCTTCTTCTTCTCCACTTTGTAATCCTTTTGGAAATGACCAAGTTTGTTACAATTCCAACATAATGCCTTGGACTTATAGGAGACTTAGATCTCCCATGGGATTTGGATCTTCATTTGTCTTTCTTTTCATCCTTCTTATTGATATTTTTTTTGGATCTTCCATGAAACACAAGGGCCTCCTTATGTGTTTTATAAGTTTTCCTCTTCATCTCTTCAAAAAGTAATGATGCAAGAAACACATCTATATTGAACTTGGTGGTAGTAATCTCCGTGGCCATCACAAGATGGTCCCAAGAATTAGATAATGAACATAATAGATTCATACAATGATCCTCCTCCATTTTCACTCCAATAGAGCACAACTAGGAAACACATATATTGAATGCATTTAAATGATCAACTATAGAACTATCGTCCTCCATTGGAAGAGAACACAATTTATTTCTTAGGAATAACTTATTCACTAAGGATTTAGCTTGATAATTTTTTCCAAGATTTTTCCAAAGGTTTTTCCTAGTAGTCTCTTCATGAACATTTTGTAAAATTGAATCCACCAAATAGAGTCTCATAAGGCCCTTGGCCTTTCAATTCATGAAGTCCCAATATTCTTGTTTCATACCTAATGGAATGGTACTAGATATTACAACCCATGGATTTTTGTCCATGAGAATATCCTCCATATTAAGTTTTAACAACTCATGACCACTTCCATTTGTATTCTTCTAGATGTGCTTTCCATCTCTTCCTATAATAAGATAAAAAAAACTCTACGTAAGCTCCCACTTAATCAAAGATCAGTACAAAAAATGTTCAACCCAACAAATAGGATCAAATTTGATATCAATTGAAAGAAAGAAGGTACATAAAAACATTTCCTACATCAATCAAATGAGGAGAGCATTGTGCAAATTTTAATCTTTTCAACTTACAAAAAGAAGAAACACATATGAACATAAAATAAGCAATATACTATAACACAAATATATGTGGGGAAAACCCTTTTGGGGGGCAAACCCCACGCTTTGAAGTAGTACAATGCATTATTTGATAAAATAAAGGAATACAATAGACTCACATAAAAGTTATTACACAAATTTCACCAACATATAAATCTAGAGTAAATCTGATAGCATAATGGTACCTACTGTTGAACATAGGTTTTCATTGATGAAGAATATTTTCAAAGGTTGTCAATAATGAAAAATATTGTAGGAGTACTAGAATTATCATTATACTCCCTTTGACTTAGTTTTGGAAGCATGATGTATATTAGTGGTTCAGTATGGTTGCATACCTATTTGTGTTGGTAATTTTTCTATCATTGTCTAATCAATCAGATCCTATATCAAGTAACATACACCATTAGTTTTATTAAGGATTGACTACCTTTTTGGGAGTTGGTGTGTATTGTATGCTTATAATACCATGCAAAGTATTCAGTCACTGACTATAGTGGTCTAGAAGTCTACACAAGGATATCTTTTGGGTAGAAATATTTATCTAGTAATACAAATGTGGCTAGCATTTCTTTTAGAAATGAAGTTTTTCTCTGCGGTTTGGAAGGAGAGCATGCCTAGACTAGTTCTATCATATTCTCAAGTTTTCAGAGGATATGCTCAATGTGCAAGAATTTTGAAGTGATAAAAGGCTCTCTATTCCTGTATGTCAACTTGTTTGAGTTTAAGGCATGTGTGGTAATGGATACTAGTGCACATAATTCAAATCTTGTGTGTGGTGTTAGTATAAGACCTGGTTAAGGTCCCTATGGTACCACACATCATCATGTTCTTTTGAATGCAACTAAAATTAAAATAGTACCGACCTATTACACATTTCATGTAAATTGAATTTAGGTCCACCTTATGTTGTCCTGGCTATTTGTGGATCCCTGGCTAACATGGAAGAGTGTTAATGTAATGTCATACATGTGATGTGATTTGAGAGTAAGTATGTGAAACATAATTACATTGGTGTGAATAAAATATTGTCTAAAGGGTGTAAACTGAAGAGAAGGTCTATGCCAATATTAGAAGATCTCTTTTAGTGAGGAAGATTATCAGTAGTGACTCTGGCACATGTATGTGTTGTATTAAAGATCCACAAGCTTTATCATTGTATTTTGGTAGGACTGGTGTTCTAATTGCTATATTGTTTCATTTGGGGATCTTGGTGTCTCCACTAGGTTGGTTCCTACAAGCATAGCAAGGGATTGTTGTCTCTGGTAGGTTGGTGCCTACTTCAGTATATAAAATTCACTTGTATATTTATGTATTGTGAGGTTGGATTTGCACAGTAGATCCAAGAATCTATTCTCACTGTGGGTTTTCCCATCTTAGGTTTTCCATGTATATCTAATGTCTTCTTATGTGCTTTATGATTTTATGTTTTATCTTTTTATGTGGGATTTGCTATGAGGAATCATATCTTCAAATAATTGTGGAAAAAGTTAAGAAGTTTAAATAGATTTGATCTATTGATTCGTCCCCCCTCTTAGTAGATTATGTTCCCTTCAATTAGTATCAGATCCAAGTTCCTTTGTAGAAGCCAAATAGCTTAAGGTAGGTCTGGGATGGCACATGAAGGATTCTATGGAAATAAGGCATCAATTTTTTATAGATCCAATTTTGCATTTTGGAAAGTTAGGATGGACTCCTATTTGATGGATTTAGGAATGAACATTTGGATGTTATTAGTAGAAGGATATGAGCCTCCTAAAAACCCCCCTAGGGATCAGGTAGAAAAGAGGACTTGTGAATTCAATTCCAAGGAAAGTAATTCTATCTTATGTGGATTGACTAACTCTGAATTTGTAAAAGTGATGCAGTGCAAAACAACAAAGGATATATGGGATAAATTGCGGACCATTTATGAAGGTGATGAAAAATTCAAAGAGGAAATTTTGAAAACTTATAGAGCTCAATTTGAAGGTATGAAGATGAAAGAAGATGAGAATATTGATACATTCCTACTCTGAGTTGATGAAGTTTTCAACTCTATCTGAGGTCTTGGTGAGAATTTGAAAGAAAAGAATGTTGTGAAAAAGGTACTCAGATCTCTCCCTAGAAGGTTTGATTCCAAAGTTTCTATTCTTGAAGAAGCTAAGGATCTGAATGCTTTGAAGTTGACTAAACTACACGGAATTTCAACTACATTTGAAATGAGATTTGAAAGTGAAGATTCAATCAGGAAAGAGGTTGCATTCAGAGTATCTAAGAAGCAGATTGATCAAGACTCTAATATTGGATTAGATTGGGAAGAAGAAAATTTTGTCAAGAAGCTACAAAGAGGTTTTGGTAAGTACAAAGACAAGTTACCTTTTAAGTTTTTCAATTATGGTGAAGTAGGACATTTTATGGCTAAGTGTCCCCATAATAATTCTAACAATGTTGAGAAAAAGAATGGAAAGAAATCACTTCAGAGAAGGTTCAAAGGTTAGAGGAAACATAAGAGTTTCTACATTAATAAGGAAGAAGACTACTCTACTAAAGAAGATGATGAAGATATCCTTGAAGATGAAAAAGAAAAGGTTGTGTTCATGGCTTTTGAGACTATTGAAGGAGATGTTGAAATGGATTCTAGAAACAATGAAGATGAAGTAGATCTTGTGGAAGAATTGATTTGTGCTAGAAAATAAATCAAAAGGCAAAAGAATAAAATTATAGAAGAAGTAAAGGCTAAAGAAAAGTATCTTAGGATTTGAAGAAAGTAGAAAAGATGATTATTGATCTGAATACCCAAATAGAAGAAGCAAAAAGGATTGAAGAAGTTCTGATAGAAAAGTTGCTATCAAGAGATAAGGACTGTGAAAAGATAGAAGATGAAACTGTGACATTAAGAAAGAGCTTGAGAAAGTGAATCAATAGCTACAAATGAAGTTTGGTAAGAGTACTGAAAACCTTGATCAAATTTTGGGAAGTCAGAGATCTCTACATGTAAAAACTAGAATAGGTTTTGATGATTAGAAGAACAAGGTGACAAAATAATCTATAAAGTATGCTAAGAAAATTTTAGAAGTGACTGGCTTCGAAAGTTCAAGATCTGAAAGAATCATGGCAAGTGATAAAATCATGACAGAGAATGATGGCTTTATTTAAGTACAAAACAAGAGAAGAAGATTCAAAAGACAAGAGCACAACACCAGGTTCAATTATTCTTTCTCTAGATATTGTTTTAATTGCAATAATTTTGGACATAAGGCTTTGGATTGTAGAAAATCTCTAATAAGAAGAAATAACTTTGTTAGCAACAATACATTTGCACCTCTATACAATTTTAATATCATTTTCTTTAAATTCAACAACTTTGGACACATTGCAAGGAACTACAAAAGAAATTTTGTGAGTCCTTCCCTACTGGAAAGTGGAAGAAAAGGATCATAAAGTAGAATTCATGAATTAGATAAAGTCTAGAAGAAGGTTCCTAAAGAAAAGAAGTCAAAAAAGTCAATGGTTGCTCAAACTGCTCTACATGCTCAGAAGGAGAAGAATCTGTGGATCATAGACAGTGGTTGCTCAAGCCACATGATTGGAGATAAAATTAAGTTCATGAATTTCAAGAAATTTTAAGGTGGTTCTATTTTTCTTGGAAATAATTCAATTGCCAAAATTCTTGGTAAGGGTACTTTGAGTCTTGATGGTGATAGGATAAAAACACATGATGTTTTGTATGTTCAAGGCTTAAAGCATAATTTGTTGAGTGTCAGCCAAATGTGTGATAAGGGTTATAAGTTATCCTTTAGTGTTGAAGGTTGTGAAATCAAAGAATCAAGCATCGATGAACTGATTGTTGAAGGAAGCAAAAAAAATAATGAAATATATCATCTAAGTGAGGTGAATGGAAAAAGTTCTCACTGTGCAAAGAGAAGAAAATTAGCTTTGGAACAAAAGGTTTAGGAAATATGAATTTTGATGACATTGTAAAGATTAGTTCAAGAGGCTTGGTCTAGGATATGCCAAAGATTAAGAATTCACAATCAACCAACTGCGAGCCATGTCATGAAGGAAAGCATACAAGAAGAAAATATCTTGCTAAGGAGTATTCTAGATCAAAACCATTAGATTTGGTTCATACAAATTTTTGTGGACCCATGAGGACTAAAATTCTACAAGGTGATACGTATTTCATGAGGTTCATTGATGATTACACTAGGATTACTGGGATCATATTTCTAAAAGAGAATTCAGAAGAATTTGAGAATTTTAAGGCATTCAAGGCATTAGTAGAAAATGAAATCTAAAGGCCAATCAAGGTTTTGAGAGTTAATAGAGGTGGAGAGTTCACTTATAAGAAGTATGAAAAATTCTGTGAAGAGCATGGGATCCAGAGGTAGTTTTCAGCCCCTAGAACTTTGCATCAAAATAGATTTGTATAAAGGAAGAACCAAACTATACAAGAGATGGAAAGAACAATGTTATGTCAAGAAAATATATCGAATATGTACTAGAGAGAAGCTACATAAACTATTGTATATACATTTTGAATAGAGTTTAGATCAGACACAAGACTGATATGACACCATATGAGTTATGGAGGGGAAGATCGACATTAGTCAAAAACCTCATAATATTTGGAAGCAAGTGTTACATCAAAAGAGATGAAGAAAAATTCAGTAAGTTTGATTCCATATCTGATGAAGGTATTTTTCTTGGTTACTCTTTAAGAAGCAAAGCATATAGATGTTACAACAAAATATTGAAGAGGATTCTAGAAATTACAAATGTGAGAGTTGATATCCAGTCTTTTGGTATTGTAGAAGTGGAAGATAATGAAGAACCAATTCATAGCAGTATTGAAGAATTAGAAGAGGTTGTTACAAAAAATCCAGAAAAGCATGTTCAAAAGCACCATCCTAAAGACCAAATTATAGAGGAAAAAGACATTGGGGTTCAGATTAGGAAGAGACTTGAGAGAGCAAGTGAGCAAGTATGTTTTACATTACATTCAAAGATAGAGCCTAAGTCATATAAAGAAGCAAGCAAAGAGAAATTTTGGATAGAAGCTATGTAGGTGTATAGGAGTGAATTTGCACCCCTTAAGTAAATTCCCCTTTCACATACCCTCACCTTAAGAAAATCAAATCTAAAGGTGAAATTCCATATCACCCATCTTCCTTCCATCCACTTGGTGTTTGTCTTGTGCATTGGTGAGAGAATATTTGTCGAGGACGCACACACGGTGCGCAGACATCTGTATGGCGTGCTACCATCCCTAACAGATTCCTGCATCTGAAGTTGGAAGAGGCGTTACACTCCTCATTGAGGATGAATTATACCATCCCTCTTTGACCAATCGACCCGAAAACGGCCTTATTCCTTCTCATCCCACCTTCAAAAACACTCTTCATTCATTCATTCATTCCATATCTTCACACATCCTTTTAGCAATTCAGTCATCTTCTTCACATCTTTAGACCTTTGGAATCTCTTGAGCATACTCTTGAAGCATTCTAGCACTCCATTTGAGCATTGCAATAGCATTAACACTCCATCAACTCGACATTGCAAGTGTGAGGCAGCCATAGAAGTTGTGGGCTTGGAGTCTTGTGAGACCTCCCTTCATCACCGCTATGGCTATGGTGACTTTTCCAATTCCATACCTTGCATTCTCCCTTCATTGGATAGTGAGCCTTTGGGTAGAGGTGGCAATGCTTCATTCCTCTCCTTTGTGATTTGATAGAGCAACATTTGTCTTTTGTAGTGTTCATTGCACTTCTCTCTATCTTCTTTATTGCATATTCTACTTTGTTGCTTTAAGGTTGTCTGTGGAGGTGGAAACACCAAAAACGGGGGTCTGACTAAGGTAGGCCCCTATATAGCCCCAACAATTTTCCCTCTTTCTTGTGTGTAGGAGAACATTTGCGTGGAGCTAGCTAGAAAATTGGTGCTTTTACGAGATCATCTTCATCACCCTAGCTTTCATTTACTTTCTTTATCATCTCCATCTTATTTTTTCATATCTTATCATTCTGTTATGTTCATTAAAACTAGCTAGCTAGACTGTTAGTAGGTTTTTAGACTTTCCTTACTATACTTTACATTTTTTGGTCATACAAACGCTAGTGTGCCAGAGAAATGCTAGCGCACCATGCTGACGTCCCAAACCTGCGCTGTCGTCCTCAGACAGAGAGCTATCTGAGGTACAGTTCAAACTCTAGAAATCGGCTCATCTAGCCCTAAACAAAATTCCATATCTATAGAGTGACAAAAGTACTACATAGTGCTCTTCATTCTTGATGTTCACCCCAAAACATCCTTTTAGAGTGAGGGAAGTTAGGGTAGCCCTCTGCTCTCGGCTCTCCATGACCTAGAGCCTTGATGTGGTTGGTCCCCCTCTCTTACATTTTTGGTGAACTCGATGTGAACCATTTTGGTTTTGTTTAGAAGTACTAAAGGGCCCTTTCCCTGCATTCTAGGAGTGTTGTAGGTACAAGTGTTGTGAGGCGTTTCATCTTACAACCCAACCTATGACTCCTAGTAGGCATAGTTGGAAGGTTCTGTAAGTGTTGCGAAACAAAACCTTAACTGGGTCACTGTCCTATTTCAAACCTTTGGGGGGATTTGTGAGATTATTATTTAGTGTAAGTGATGGCTTCCTTCTTTCATCTGCATGTCCCCTTTGCATAGCCTGTGAGTAGTATTCTAGGTATAACCTTCACCTCGCAGGACCTACCGATGGGTTTTAATAGAGAATTGTCTCCTCTTTACATCCCTGCATGAATCAATGAAAATAATGTAGTAGGTGTTCTTGTTGACTAGACATCTCATGTGAATATTATAACAAATGAGATTATGCTAATTAACTTCCTGCATAAATATGGTTACAACGCACCTATAAGTACCATCCGTATGCATAATGGACTTTTTGTACCTCCCTTTGGTAGCATCGTTTTGTCGGTTTTCGTTGGACCTAAGTCTGTAAACCTACTATTTGATATAATCTCAGGGTCTGAACTCTTCAGAGTGAAGCTGGGTATCCCCTAGTTAGTAGCTATGAATGTAGTTCCCTCGGTTATGCATAAAATGTTTGAAGTTTATCCATGAGGTTTTAGTACATGTGGTCCATGACACCGGTTATAAACCACTAATTGTGCATGGTAGGTATTCCTTAAACCACTTCTAGTCTGCACCCATTGGTCCACTTCCACTTAGGAAGGACCTCTTGTACTGGACCTATGAGAAGTATAAGAAAGGGTGCTTAACACCTAGGCTTGTTTAAAAGATGACAATAATGCCACCTTGGCACGTAGAAGGGAAGAAGATAAGCACTGTTAAGATTCGTCTTCCTCCTCTCTCATTGTCAACCTTGATGCTTCCTCTTTCCTTGTTGTGGTTTCATCGGATTCTGCACTGTGTTTTCGAGAGAACCCTATGGTTCCCACTTGGTGAAAGCCCAAGCGTCCTGCATTCAAACTTCCTATTCTATCCACGGAGCCTAGGACTATTTGATACGGTAGAAGAAAGGTTCCCCGCAAAGAATCCTCTATGCCTCGACCTCTGTAGCCTCCCACCACTCTTTCTCCTAAGGCAGTGAATGGGAAGAGGCATGTCGTCGAGGTGCTAGAGCCAACTCCCCCCGTTGTCTCTCAAACTCCTACTACTCTTGTTTAGGAGCCTGTCCCTCCGCCGAAAATGACTATGATGGACACTCCAATAGTTGAGTAGGATCCTTCTGTCCCTTTGCAACTCCTAACCTTTGGCTCAAAGAGTCATAGAAACCACCTTGCGCACAAACACAAGTGCCAACGAAAGGCTCTAGTAGCTAAGCAAGCCACTATGCAAAGAAAAGAAGAGGAATCGTTGTCCCTTGTTTCAGGGCCTCTTGATGTGTCCTCCTCTATCCTCCCCTCTACTTCTATTCAATCAAATTTGGTTATGTTGTCAGCTCCCCCTATGAGTATGAGTGCTCCTGACCCAAAAAAGGTACAGGTGTTCATCTCTCCTTCAGTCGAGCTGCCTCTTTTGATGTCCCTCCTGGACATCCCACCATTTTTTAAACCCGTGGACATACCAAATACCTCGGTGGTGTCCATCGCATTTTTCTCCTCCTCTTTCGTGCCTCTTGCCTCCTCTATGGGGAGTTTACATCCTCTAACGAAGTAGAAAGTGGAGTTTGGCCCTTCTAGCAATGGAGGGTGTAAGAGGATCCCACCTTCTTCAAAGGGTGGTCTTGCACTAGCTTGTTCCTTCTTAGTGACAGAGCCAATTTTGGATTCCCCTGAGTTTGTCACTACTCCTGAGTCATTCGGTGAGCCAAGCAGTGAATCTCGAGCATCATCTACCCCATCCATTGAGGTCACACATGACACTCCTATAAAGTACATGTTTAACTCTCTGGATGAGGTCGCGACCTTGTCAGCGATTTTCACAAAATCGTTGACCATCTCTCCACAAGAGCCTAGTGGAGAAGACCTTGCAAGGCCTTCTTCCTTAGCCCTTGTTGTGGGAGGGTCGAAATCACCTACCCTTAATATTCCACCACTGTAGGCTCGTCTGCCCTCCCCTTATAATGATCTAGATTGGGAAGCGGATGACCTCTTAGTTGATGAGTGTTAGGGGGAGGCCTCTTCTTTACCTTTAGATTAGGTGTATGTGTTTGTTGTGATGTGTTCCCCCATGCTTGTGTTTTGTGTTCCTGGATGACCCTCGTCACCCTTGTAGGTGCTTGGATACAGGAATGATTATGTGTTGTAAACTTCCTCTATTTGTTCCATTATTCTCCCTCTGTTATGTGTCTTGACTTTCAAAAAATTGGGGACGATGCAAAGAATTGGGGGCATTTAGGCTTCCCTTCCATGTTGACCCATTTTTTTTACTTTATCTTCTCGTGTATTCTTCACATCTTCTGATATAGTAGGGGATTGATGACTGTATGTGTGAAATTGTGAGAGTTAGAAAATCAATAGTAAGACACACAAACATCAATGAGATGTATTACATTAAAGATTTGAATCATAAAACTAGTCTAATTGCAACAAAACAAATCTCTAAAAACATTCCATTGTTCTCTATTCTCAAGGATCCTTTAAATCATGAGTGCTCTCAGATTTGTATGTGCACTATGACTGATTTGGATAACTTAAGAAACAAGATGCTATAAATGCAAGAATCTAAGTTCCTACATGGTATTGCATGATGCAAATGATAATGGTGATATAGAAAATGGATAATGATGCTAGATTATATGATGCAAATGTTGTATACAAGCTAAGATGGTAATTAAAATGCAACTATAAACTAAGACATGATTCTAAATTAACATGATGCTACAATGCTCAAATGATAAATGCTAAATACTCTAAACTCAAACTCTAAATTCTCCAAATGCTTCAAGGTTATTCTTTAATAATAAGTTTATTCCAAGATGTGATGTAAAATTTTGTAGCAAGAGGTTGTATTTATAGGATTTCCAAAGCATCTTGTGATGTGGCAGCAATCAATGGTCAAGATTCAAACATGAGAGATGAACGGTGGAGATGGAAGAATCAAGGAGGATGTTCCCTTGACCAAATGCAACATGCCAAATGTATGAGAGAATCAAATGTGTGAGAAAGCCAAGTTTCAAAAGTGTGTTTTGGAATTGGTTGAAAATAATGTAATTTAAATATTAGTCATATTTAAATACTATGTTTGTGAAATGTGGGAGAGTTAGTAAATCAACACAAACACAAATGAGACGTATTATATTAGAGACTTAATCAATAAAACTAAATCAAATTGAAACAAGATTAAATTCCTAAAAATGTTCCATTGTTCTCTATTCTCAAGGATTTATTAAACCATATTGGCTCTCAGATTTTGCATATGCACTATGGTTGTTAAAATGACAACTTGAGAAACGAGATGTTGTTCTAAATGCAAGAAATCTAAGTTCCTACATGATATTGCATGATGTAAGTGGTAATGGTGATATTTGACAAATGGAGAATGATGTTAGATTATACAATGTTAGTGCTATGGTATGAAGCTAGAAAAATTCTGCATATGCTCAAATATAAACTATGAATATGATAAACTAAAATGCAACTATAAAGCAAAGCATGATTTAAAATGCAACTATAAAGCAAAACATGGTTCTAAGTTAACATGATGCTACAATGCAAACTTGTTAAAATGCTAAACAATGCTATAAGACTTCAAATGCTTCAATGCTTCAAAAGATATTCATGCATAATAACTCTACTCAAATGTGGGATGCCAAATACTATGGCAAAGGGTTGTATTTATAGGCTTTTCCAAGCATCTTGTGATGTGACAGTGATCGACGATCCAGATTCAAACAAGAGGGATGAACGGTGAAGATGGAGATAATCAAGAAGAATGTTCCCTTGACCAAAGACAACATGCCAAATGGATGGAGGAATAAAGTGTGTGATAAAAAGACCATGTGTTTGAAAGTTTGTTGAAGAAGTGTGTGAGGAATAAGCCATGTGTTTAAAAATTTGTTGATTTAATTTCATGTGACTTTGGTGAGGTGGCATGAAAAGTTGTAGACATGTGCTTGAATTCCAAATTTGGAATTAGTGAGAATTAATAAAACAAACTTTACAAATTTGTTTATTTAATTAAATTAGAGGAATGCGATTTTAGATTTGGAGAATTAGAAGATATGCACTATATAAATAAATTGAGAATTTATTTATAAATAGTTGAAATATTAATTAAATAACTAGTATTTAATTAATTAAATGTATTGACCATTTTTAGATGTATACAAATACATGTGACACTTGATGATGTGGCCAAAAAGTGTTATAGACATGTGACTAAATTTGAATTTGAAATTATTCAAACTTAGTGAGAAGATATTGAATTAAATAAAAACAAACTATAGACACTTGTTTATTTAATTAAATTTAGAAGAATGTGGTTTAAGATGAAGAATTTAGAAAAGTGTGAACTATATAAATAAATTAAGAATTTATTTATAAGTAGATGAAATAAAAGGGGTTCATTAATTAAATAACTAGTATTTAATTAATTAATTGTCTTAATCGATTTTAGGTGTATACATTTTGCCCCTCTTTGAAGTAATGTGTTTACACGTTGCTTCAAAGAATAATTTGCTGCTGATGTCGACAAATTTTTTATTTTTATTTTTTTCGATGCCCCAAACGCTGATTTTTAGGTGATGACGGATATATGCCCCCTTCGGGAGATAAATTAGTGAATTTTTAAATTTTTAGGATTTTTTTGAATTTTTGAATTTTTGATGATTTTTCAATGATTTGATGACGATTTTCAATTTTTATGATCCAAAAGCGATTTATCTCTTGAAAATTGATGTTTAAGCCACCCGGTGATGATTTGATGAATTAAAGCCCCTCTGAAAATAAAATAAATCAATGCCACAAAATTCCCACTTAATTAACCTTAAAAAGGTTAAAAAGGATGATTAAAAGTTTATTTGTGCATTTGTAATTTTGAGATTTGAGAGTGATTGAGCAATCTAGCAATTTGGAGCAAAATGGTGATCCCATACAACATGCATCAATTCGAGCGCGTCAGACGTTACAACCGCCTGACAGCTTACGGACCTTCGGTATGTACCCCAAAAAAATGCCTTGTAATTTGTGCAATTCATTTTTCCCTCCTTTTTCACGTTTTAAATTTGGATTTTACTATTTTAGTGCATACGAGCACTGTAGTGGCGCATAGGATGTATGTTGTAGTGCATAGGATAGATTAGCGCTTAGGGCCAGAAATTTAGTGCATTCATAGGGGGATTTAGCACATAGGTTCATTTAGCGCATAGATTTCCTGAAGTAGTGCATTGAATAACTGTTGTAGCTCATAGGATCCTTTAGCGCTTAGGTGAATTGAGTTAGCGCATTGATAAGATGATGTAGCGCATAGGATGATTCGGTGCATAGGGATTCTGTTCCGGCGCATCCATGAAATTGTCCGACACATATGATAGTTTTGAACATTGAAGCCCTATTTTAGTGCAGTGATGAATTTTTCTAGTGCATAGAGTTTTTCAGTGCATTAGTGAAATTTAAACCAGATTGCTGATTTTTTTATTAGACTCCTTGATTTCGATGATGTTTGATCGCGTCAGCCTTTGATTTGATGATGATTGATGATGTTGATAGATTAGATGTCCATTGATCTCATGATAGGTGAGATTCAATGAGAGGATGATGATAATTGACCTCATGATAGGCGAGGATCAATGATAGGTTGATTGATTGATTGACCTCATTATAGGAGAGGATCAATGATAGGTTGATTGATTGGTTGACCTCATGATAGGCGAGATCGAATCGATTGATAAACCTCATGATAGGCAAGGTTGAATTGATTGATAAACCTCATGATAGGCGAGGTTGAATGATAGATTGATGCTCACGAGATTTGATCAAAGTTTCACCAGAGCTAATTAGATTGATAGGTTGATTAATTTTGATTGATTGATGTCAATTGATTGATTGGATGATTTGTGATTTTGTGATGATAGGAGCCTTTGACGAGTCTACAGATTAGAGAGTGTTTCCCTAGGACATGGGATTTGATACCCCACCTGACGCAGCCTGAGGTAGCCGTTATCGCAAGATGTGGATTGTCATTTCTGATAGACATGCCCCAGATTAGGATTAACAGGGGTCTATTGACAACTTTAGCAGAGAGGTGGCATAGTGAGAATTACACCTTTCACTTACCCACTGGTGAGATGACAATGACACTAGAGGACGTATATCGGATTCTGCGGATACCTGTGGTGGGAGAGTTGGTCTTATATGATTCTACTGAGCAGGGTGGGACTGATGCACTTCGTAGAGTATTTGAGGATGATCAAATATGTGTTTACGAGATTCCTTGGAGAGAGATGGTTGACACTTATGCCACATTACTGTCTGTACTTGTTGGTTTCATTGGAGGGTTCCTTTGTCTTGATCACAGGTCAAAGGGACTTTTAGTTGGATGAAGTAGGATTCTTGAGAGCATGATCGCTCAGGGTACCTGATATGCCTGGGGATGTTGTATGCTCACACATTTGTACCATGGTTTGCATCAGGTTGTCTATTTTCGAGGGGCCAATTTATTAGCTGGGGTCACATTGCTTCAGATCTAGGCATGGGAGCATATAGCGGTTACTCGGCCAGTTGGAGAGAGACAACGTCCCACCATAAGACCATATGTTCATGCTTATGTAGGTCCAGTTGCTCAACCTAGACTGGGAAAATTGGAGTACTAGAGGAGGATACTTGATGATTTAGAGTTAGTTACATGGTGGCCCTATCTTGATTATGAGCAGTGGTCAGAGGATGACACTAAGATGTCATTTTTATGTCAGTCTATGTACCTTATTGGGTAGACCCGATTCATTATTGAGAGATTCTTGTTGTTGAGGGTACTAAGGCAGTATGGCAGAGTGTAGGGGATGCCCCAGGGAGTGTTCCATTATGCATGGCGACGGATGGATGGGACTGAGTGGGGACCTATTTTTTCATATGATGTAGTAGTTTCAGTGTTCCAGGGTCTACATGCCAGCATTTGGGATGTTCATCCAAAGATCATTGAGGCTTTGATATTAGAGGAGTATGCACAGTACCTTTTCTTACATCCATTCCCATGGATCGCCATCCCAAACGATCCAGTGACATTGTTAGAGGAGGAGGAGAGGGAAGTAGGTCATGGGTGCAAGCGGTGGAGAGGTGGAGGAGATGAGGAGGAGGAGGAGGCGGAGAGCAGTGATGACAGGGATGGATATGGAGATGATAGTGATGGGGGTGATGGAGATGGAGATGATGGAGATGGAGGTGATGGTGGTGGAGGAGATGAGGGTGGTGGTGGCCCATATTTTGATGTTTGAGACTTCAGAGTGCCTCAAAAGAGGCAATCATTGGTTGTGACATCCCAACAGCATGTGGAGATTAGGCTACCCTCACAACAACAACAAACTTAGATAGTTGCTTTACAGTTGTAGGTTCAAACGTTGCAGGGTCAGTTAGAGCAGGTGCAGGATTTCCTAGCACAAACACAGGGACAAATTAAGACACAGGAACAAGCCCAGGCTCAGGCATAGGCACAGATGAAGGGGCAGATTGCTACACTCACACTGATAGGGATAGTCTGGGACTGTGGGTAGATCAGGTAGAGGGTATCACCGAGAGACTACAGCGGGCTGCAGAGGTTATCAGGACAACAAACTATTTCAGAGATGTACATCGTACCACCCAGGAGGCCAAGTTCTACAGATAGAGATATCATGAGGTGGTTCCTCCAGAGTGGTGAGAGAGATTTGCATAGTCCCGGTTAGGTAGGACCCAGTCTCAGACCACTAGCAGAGGTGTTACATAGCCACATCCGAGAGATCAGAGAGATCCTAGTGCAATTCTATCTGGTGTAGGACTATCTGGTGCAGGAGGTACTAGTCTAGTGATGCCGACACTGTCTAGGGGGAGCATGACATAACTCCGATGTGATGACAAATTTGTTATATTTTTGGACATGATGTATACTTCTTGATTCAATTGAGAAACTATGATATACTGCCATTTTTTATATTGATGTATCTCTCTATATCTTTGGATATCCTTGTACACTTGACATTATGATTTTGAGGTTATATGATATGCGGCGATGATGATGATTGATCTATGTGTCTATATGTGTTTATGATTTCATGATGGATGCATTTTAATTTCCATGTTATGATGCTATGTGATGTTCTATATGATGATGATATGATATGCTATGGATGCAAATGAAAGGTGATGCATTTTATGTTTTTGTAGTTTTCTAATGCAAATAGATGATGCAATGAATGGATGAATGTATGATAATGTGACTGTGCCTAGTTCTACGTGTTTATGATGTTTATATGATGATGATCATGATGATTATGTAATGATGATATGATAATGCATGATTGATAATTCTATATGCTTTATGGATGATGTTTTATACTGTGAGATGGATTTGATTATGCAAATGATGTGTGATGTTTATGTACGTTCATGTGATGATTATGTTGATCCAGTTAGTCCTTTGTTAGTCTTGGATTTCAGTAATAACAAATTTATCTTCACTACTAGTTTTAGATGTTCATAATAATGGCATTATACTACTAGTTTTAGATGTTCATAATAATGGCATTATGTCTTTCTTGTCCAGTCATGTTTCTTAACAACTTTTTCTTCTTGGAAATCTTACTCTACTTGGATATGTCTTTAAATCTTCTTATACCATGTCATGTTTTTCAACAAATCTTTCTTCTTGGAAATCTTACTCTGCTGGATATGTCTTTAAATCTTCTCAATGGACCATTTTCTTAATCCATTAATAATAGATGAAATGATTTTGATTATGCAAGTGAGATGCAATGCACTTATTTTTGTGTTTTCTGATGTGGATATGATGATGTGATGCATGAATGGATGAATGTGAATGATGATGCAATTGATGTGTTTTCTAATGTATGCAAATGATGATGCAACTGATGTGTTTTTGGTTAATGTCAAATGTACTCAATTCATTAATGCTAGAGATAACATCCTTGTGAAATTTGTTTTAGCCTTGGAAATCCCATTAATACAAATGCAAAACTAACATGAATGCAGTCTAACTTAACCATGCAGATCCAATATGCAAAGGTTTTCATCGCAATAGTCGATTTGTTGTGCTTTTTATCATCATTGAGCTTTTAAAATGTTGAAGAGGTAATTACAAACATCAATGGTATAGATGGAATACGCGATGACGATACTTCTTCCGTTTTGATATTCAGGTTAACACAAGCATCTGGTTATAATTAAACCCGAGGATGACACGAGCATTACTTTGCGTAAAAGACAAAGTTGTCAAACACAAATTCAAATGTCATCGGTGATACTTTGTAGAGGCATGTCACCAGCGACAATTGCTTGGGTGTCAGTGATCAAACTCCTGAGACAACGCTTCACGAAAAAACCATACTCCTTTCTGGCTACTCTAGTTCAATACATCATTGAGTTGCTCCAGAGATATGACAACAAAAATCAAAGTACAATAGTTGAACAGACATTCCAAAGTGCCAAATCCATGATTCAGAAGGGACATCATCCATTTAAAGTTTGCTTTTGGTTTGATTGATTTGGTTGTTTGATTTGGATGGTTGATGTGTTACTGATGGTATTTGATGTCTAATGTTGGATTGCACTATGATCATTGTGTTTTTTGTGTTGTCCTACTGTTGTTTGTCTGTTGGTTTAAGCTCAAAGTTCATTGCCCCTAGTGAGTTCAGGATTTTTCCCCCAGTCTAGGGTGAGACATGAACACGATGTCAGGATATGTACATGATGCTTTCTGATGATAGGAAGATTGATGGCGAAAGCGATTGGTGAAAGTGAATGGTCGGCATGCTCAAATAGATGGAAAAGCTAACCTATCACAAATAGTCCCTATTGCCAAGTTTTCACTACTTGTTTTTATTGCACTTTTTTAGATTTTCAATTTTTTTTATTTTTTATTTTTTCAATTTTTTTTTGTATTTTTCTCTTCTTTTTTTTTGTTGTTACCAAGATGACTGTTTGCTAGGTTTTCATCAAGGCAACCATTTTTTCAAGACATTTTCTAATTTATTTATTTTTGCATTTTTTCAAGACTCTTTCCGATGCACTGGATGAATCAGGTGTAGAATTTCTTGAGATGCAAGTTTTTTTGGGGTTCATCAAACAAATCCCCTTTCGGTGTGGACAACTAATATGCTCCTAATCCGAAGAATGACAAAATGACAAAGGGACCTAGCCAGTTTGGTTCAAATTTCCCCTTCTTCTCTCGATCTTGTTGATTACGGTGATTTTCTTTTAGGACTAAGTCACCTACCTAAAATGTTCTAGGCTTTACTCTATGATTGTACCTTTTGGATATCCTCTACCAATAAGATTTCAAGTGATCCATGACATGTTGATGATGTTCATCCAACAGTTCTAACTCTTGTATCCTCGAGACCCGATAGTCTTCATTTGAAATGATCCCCTTTAGTGACACATGGAGTGATGGTAGCTTAGCCTCAATAGGTAGAATCGCCTCTAATCCATAGACTAGAGCATAGGGTGTGGCTCTTGTCAGGGTACAGATACTGGTTCTGTAAGCCCATAAAGCAGGGTTTAATTGAACGTTCCAATCACGTCCAGCCTTGTTGATGGTTTTCTTTAGGATTTTTAGGATGGTTTTGTTTAAGGCCTCTTCTTGGCCATTTCCTTGAGGATAATATGGTGTAGAAAACCAATGTTGGATATGAAACCTCTCACACAGTTCTTGAACATCCTGATTCTTGAAAGGTCTGTTGTTGTCCATGATAATGGATTGAGGAATGCCATACTAACAAATGATATAATTTAGGATGAAGGATAAAATTTGTTTTCCTGTGATGGTAGTTAGGGGAACAACTTCAACCCACTTCGTCAAGTACTTTGTGGCTATGATGATGAACTTGTGCACATTGGAAGATGACGAATAAATTTTGCCTACAAGGTCCAATCCCCATTGAAAAAAAGGCCATGTTGATGGGAATGGTTGTAGCTCTTGCGCTGGCGCGTGTATCAAGTTTCCATGAATTTGACATTTTTGACATTTTTTGACATTTTTTGACATATTGAAATAACTCCTCCATATTTGGCCAGTAATACCCCAAATGTAGGAGTTTCTTAGCTAAAGTTAGGCCACTTGAATGTGTGCCATAGATACCTTCATGAACCTCATGTAAGGAATTTTCAACTTCATTACATTCAAGACATCAAAGGAGAGTACCATCAAGACCTCGTCGATAAAGTACATCGGCTATTAGGGTATGTCGAGCTGCTTGTCAGATAAAATTTTGTTTTTGGTTTCGGGATAAATCAGGTGGGAGGGTATTATCTTTCAGATAGGTGTAGATTTTCCTATAGGTAGAAGCGTCAGTCTCGACTAGATGGTAGATGACTTGGGATTTGGGGTTGTCATAGGTGGGGTTAAATAGTTGTTCCACCATGAACTCATAACGGGCTCATTTTTTAGGTATTTGCAAGAGAGAAGCAATGGTTGCCATAGCATCAACAACTTTGTTGTCGCCTCTAGGAATCTGTTCAAATTTTACCTCCACAAAGTAATTTTTAAAGTCATCAACCATTCTTTTATATGGCATCAATTTATCATCTTTTTTTTGGTAATCATCATTCACCTAATTAATGACTAGTTGGGAATCACCATAGACATGCAACTTTGTGATCTTCCATTCAATGACTACTTTGATTCCAATGACCAATGCTTCATACTCAGTTGTGTGTTGTACCCAAACCAAATTTTTTGCTTCATCAAGGCATTTTGCATAAACTAGTCTTAACCTTGCTAAAATGATGTAAAATATAGTTTTGGGCAATATCAAGCATGGAGTTTTGTCAATATTTTGTCAGTCAAATTCAATTTTATTGAATAGAACCTGAAGCAGAGACTCAGAATGGAGTGTTTCACGATGGAGGGACATCTCACGACGACATTTCATGGTGCATACGATCATTTCAGTGATCGAGATGAAGTTTTCAGTGATTAATATATGAATATTTCTCAGGAAAAAGCATAAAAGCAGAGTAGCAGCCAAAGGAAAAACGCTTGTTAAAGGTAAAAAGATGTTGCTAAAACATTCAAGCATCAATTCGGATCTCTTAGGTGTGCGGATTTATCCGAATAAAGCTTCTCCGAGCGAGAAACTTCGGAACGAAACCGACGAAACTGCAGTTAGAAATCCATGGAAGTTTCCGGATAGAAATTTTATTACTTTCGGGCAGGTACACCTCAGCACGGAAGGCCCCATCTTAAATAAGGGGAATTAAATCTTGGCATTTTTAAATTAATGGATCTGATCAATCCGTTCCATAACTGATGCGCTTATCGGTGAGAAATGCTCAAAGGCGCCGAAGTCATCCTGGAGGTTCAAAAGTTACGGTGGCGATGCGATGCGAAGTCGTCTTATAATGGAGTTTTTCAGTTTACGAGCTTCTCGTTGATTCGATTTGAAATTGACCAGGTGGTTTAGAAGGACCTTCCAATGCCAAAATTTGCAGACAGAGTCTTCCTAACATCAGTAGTACTCTAGCCTAGCTCTGCAATGCATCATCCAGCTTGTCGATCCGATGTTCCAGGTGATCGTGGCGGAGGTTCTACCAAGCACGTAATTTCACGGGCGGACCAACAAACAATTTGTAGTGTATTTTTACAGTCTAGAGGCGCCTAGCCTTTGGGCCTGTCAGATGAGTTCGTTTGCATTCGAAGTCTTCACGGCTTTCGAGCGTAATCATTTTATCTATTCAACGAGCCTAGCCATCAGCCTTCGGGATTTGGCAGTCGCTCGTACGTGCGAGGTCTTTGGCGAGATGCTGAAGAATGAAGATATCTGGAAAATAGGCTAAGTCTGGAGCAGTAATTTTAAATAAAATACACACTGGAGTGTTTGAGGTCTTAGAAGCAGTTTTCTTGCTTCGTCACCTCTAAAGACTTCTCTTGTGGGCCCTTCTGGCTATCCGTTAAAACAGATAGTGCCTGAATCGGGTCATCCCAACTCCAGATATCAGAGGTCAAAGTAGGGTACTTGGATGAAAGTTCAATATTCGTCAAAATGATGTCAGTGCAACTGAGAGCCAGGGGCACTTTTACTTTTGAGGCCCTTAACACAACTTTCAGATGTCGTGCATATATCCGTTGGATGCAGAATATCTTCAGGCACGCAGTGAGCTTCGTTGCTTGTCAGCAGGGTTCACCATTCACCGACAGCAGCCGTTTGAAGTGTCAGATGGTAGTTTGAGAAATGGCTAAGTCTGGAACCCGTAAAAGCAATTTAACCAGGGGCGCCTAATTTTTCAAGGGGTTAAATGATGGATTTTGTAGTAGTGTCTCCCAACAGACATTTCTTCCTTGTTTAATAGGCTTTCCGATGAATTCTTCAGATCAGTTTCAACATCACCCGGTCATCCAAAAATCAGTGTCAAAGTTGGCCAGTCGTGACTGTGCAGTCAGCTATAAAATAGGAAGTTAGTAAAAAGTGAAATAACTTGAGCAAATGGATGCCTATGAGCTCAAGAGATGACTTTTCAGAATCGGTGAAGTCTAATGATGAATCTCAAAGCTTCATCTGGTTTGTCAACTGAAGTTCAAAATATTGAATATTTATTTTGTAATTTTAGCATTTAAAATGGCAATTTTCTATTTTTGGCGCCTTTGCTAATTGCATGATAATAAATATTTTATTGTTTATTCAAATTCGAACTTCTAGTCAGTGGCAGTGGAACTAAAAGGCAACCAATCAGAGGTCTTCTATTTTTGTCAGGGTTTTCAATTCTTGCAGTTACTAATTGATGTGAATTTCTTCTTATTTAAAGTATGGCGCCTTCATTATTATTCACAGAGCTTTCAAAGGAAATTCGATTTCATTAAGAGCAAATTCAATCTTAAGTGAAATTCGTGTTTTTCAAAGCAAATTCATATTTTCAAAGGGGAAATCGAAGTTTATCAATTTTTCAAATCAACTTCAAAGCAATTCGTATTTCTTCAAGAGAAGAAGGCGCGCACCTTTAAGGGAGTTCATTGTATCAAAATTCACAATTTCTTCAGAGATCAAAGGCGTATTTCAAAATCCAAGGCGTTTTCAATATCAATTCGTAATCTTTCAATATTCAAATGCGAATTTCATATTCAAAGGCGAATCCTCAAAATTCAATATAAATTCGTATTTTCTTCAAAGGAAAATTCGAATTTCTTCAAAGGCGCAAATTTCAAGAGAGGAAAATTTGTGGTTTTTAAAACAAGGCGAATTTTTCCAGATCAAAGGAAAAATCTTCATCAATTTCTAGAGGAGATTTTACCTAATATATCTTTTTGCAGATCAAAATTCACAATTATCAGTAATTTGAAGAAATCTAAGGCGATTTTCACATAAGAAGGCATCATAAAAATGTCTTTTTCATCCTTCAATCTTAGATTTCTCTCAAAATACAGTGTGCATGTTCCTGAAATTGGCGAATTCTACAAGTCTCAGTATCTGGATCATTCTCATATAATTTCCTCAAGTTGAAATTGTGCGTTTGATTTTTCACGAATTTTTAACTTCAGAACGTTCGTTCTTGAGTTACTAATTTTCTCAACTGAAAATTCTTTATACAATCGAGTAGAAGTTGAATTTTCGCAAATCTGACATTCTGGGTTGTCTTAGAATCCTTTTCTGGACAAAACCCATATCTCAGATTTTTCGCTGAAAATAATTCTTCGAAAGGCTATTTTTAACTCTCACAGGCTATTTTTAGCTTCCAAAAATCTTGTCAGAACATAGTCAAGTTCACAGTCGACAGGCGAGTTTTCCAGAATGCAGTTCACTCAGCTCGAATACAGGACCAAAACAGTCCTTACTCATGATTTCCTCAGGTTGGTTGGGGCAGACCTTCTAAAATATTACCCGAGGCGATTGCTAGATCAAGTTAAGATCGAGGAAGTTCCGATCATTCAAAATATTAGCGGTCTACGGTTTTACTAAGAGGCAGCTTCATACCTATCTCGGATTCAACATATTGAATTAAGTGATGGCTTGTATTAAGCATTACAATTCTACTGCACAAAGTGAGATAGTGTCAGTAGATGGATGAGTTATTTGCAGTCTAAAACCTTTGGACATTGAAAGAAGTTTTGGTATCCCTCAACACCTGAATAGTCTAGTTATTTCTATGGAGCAGTGCGAGCACGCATTTAATGTTGATGTGGACAAGTGCCAGAGTAAAATGGCAGAAAGATGGTTAAAGCAAGCAAAACCCAGTTAGCAAAACAATGTGGAGTGTGGTGAATACAAGGATGAGTATCGCGATTCACAATCCACGCTCTGAATCATTATCTCGAGGTCAAGCACGTACAAATGTTTTCCAGCCTTGGATGTATTACATTATTGGTATCATTTTAGGCGGGGGCATTGCCGGGCATCCTTCATCGGCGATATTCTCCACAGGCAAATCACCGGTTTCATGGTCGCTCATGAGTTTCATATGTGTTCGTATCTCGTGTACTTGATCGCTTATCAGGGTCAGTTTCGAGGGCTAAACACCGTGGGCATTCTCAGTGTCCAGAAAGTCTACCAGTATTATGATCAGCTTGAGTTCACTAGAGCTGAACGTCATTTCAAGCGTGTTCACGAGGCTTTCTTGACCTATCACGGTGAGAATTTGAATGGGAGATTGCGTTAAGTATCTCGTGATTGCTAGAAGTGATGGATGGATGGGCAGATTGGTTTATTCAGTTCCCAACATACACCTACATCCGAGTATACGGCTTTATAGGAAATCCAGCTATGCTTCCACGTTATCCTTCGGATAAGACAGTCTTTCAGGAATTCCTAAGACAGATGCATGATGTTCATCGTCTTCTACGCCGCAGGCATAGACCATCTCTCAACTTTCCTTTTCAGTTTGGAATGTATTGGTGCAAGTCGGCAATTGATAGTAAAATTACAGGGCAAGAGCTTGAGAAATATCATCTTAAGTATCTTGTTGAAGCACATGCCTATGATCTTTCAGGTCATTATACAGCTCGCCTTGCTGGAGGTACATATCACGAGCCTTCTATGGAGGATTACTGGTCAAATTGCGCAGATGACTTTGAGGTTCACAGACGCAGTTATGGCCGCTTCTCTCTCACAGATTTCTATTTTCTTATCAGAAGATGTGGCAGGTTTATCAGATGATGAGGGAGAGGTTCTTCCTCAATTTTTCAGAGAATAGGTTGATACACAACCATTGCCAGCAGTTGATTGGTACACCAAGGAATACACAACAGTCAAAGAGAGGTCAAGTAGAGTTATCCAGAATAGTATACTTTACCTCGATAGCAAGAAGACAAGGAGGGTAAGTGTTCCCAGAGCAGAGCCGCCAGTAGTGGTGAATCCTTCGTTACCTTCCTCATCAAAACCTAAACAAAGAGTTAATCCTACAAAAAAAAGTACAAAGCCAAACAGTTCAAGGGCAAGGTCTTACGCCCAGCTGCATTACTTACACCGCAGACTGACAGGATAGCCTATGCGGATCGAGTTCGAGAGGTCGGGTTCGAGGTAAAACATAGTACACGAGGGATTGACCTCAAGTTCCTACACATCGGTTCGAGGCTGACCACGCAGTCCCAATTCGCCAGGTGGATTGAGAATCTCCACCATTAGTGGGTCTTCACGCGCTCTTTCTCATCGGTACCTCGTAGCTAGTCGCGAGAACCTTCTAGTAGCATTAGAGACCAATCCTTGGATCGAAGCTTCGGCTAAAGGAAGAAGGAAGAGGAGGCAGCCATCTTATGTTCTTAATCATTCTGATTTTGATGACATTTACCAGGATGCGCCAGACAAGAGAGTCAAGAACATGGTTCATGTAGAGAGAAACACTGACATGGAGATTTTCATTGAAACTGCCGTACCTCCACAGGGTAAGGACTTGGCTGAGTTAGAATCTCAGGATTTTGAAGTTATCACAGTCAACCTTGGTCATAGCACACGTCAGACTCAGGTTGATCTCCTACAAGTTGCTACAGACAGTGCCAGGGATAGAATACTAAAGGACGGAGAGGATATGGCAGCCCTCAAGGATGAAATCAAATAGCTTCGTCAGTATATTTCTAGCCTTGTGCATAGACCCGATGCCATTAACACACTTTTGCCGATGCTTGAGCCTCCAGCAGATCAAAATCAACTCAATCACTTGGTTGCATATGGCAAGCGTTTGGATGAGTGGGAGGAGGAGTTCATTGCTAGAGGCCGTGCTATGCTTACAGAGTTATATCAGTTGCGGTACAATGCACGAGAACTCTGTCTTCGTCTTTAGGATGAGGAACGAGATATGGCTATTAACAAACCCCGGGATGAGATTATGATTGCTCACCTGAGTGTGGCGTATGATGCAGTCACAGATGCAGAGGACAGAGAAGCTATCTACTCTTGGAAAACACAATTGGTTTTCAGGGTAAAGATAGAAGACACTTTAGCATCAGAATTGACTGAGAGTAGAGAGCACGTCACTAGTGCACTCCGGTTTGTGAGGACTCTAGTATCTCGCTTACCGTGTCATTATCAAATCGAGGGTGGTGCCTCTGTTGAGCTTACTGATGTTCAGTCAGAGCTTCAGGCACTCATTCATACCATTTTCAGTGGGGAGACCGTTGGCTGTAAGATTACTTAGCTTACAGTCATGTCAGCATTATTCGATGAGGCAACGAGGAGCAGAGGGGAACTTCAGTCTCAGATTACAGCTGGTGAGGACATGTTGCATCGACATAGCATTCTCCGACAGAGTCTCATAGCTCCAGATAGTGATACAGTCAACAATCTCGTTGAGGGATTGATTGCTCGAGATCACACATAGTAAACCAGTTCCACCTCACCGGGGATGGGCAGTACACCTGAGTTGAACCCAGAACATTTACCCTTTCAAGTTAACTTCGATGTTGTCATGACATATCTATTACGAAGTTAAGCACACTTGGAGTTTATTTTAGGGTTCACGTTAAGCGATGGTAGTCTTCAGGTTAACTTCGCTTTCAATAGGGCGTGCATTAACAGCACAATTGTCCATTTTTAGATTAGATGTTTAGGTTAACTGATGGTAGTTTTCCAGTTAATTGAATAGTTTGCTTTATTAGGGCTTAGCAATAAATCTTGCATGCATTGCAAGACTGTAGTTGACTCAAGGTGATTTTAGGGGTCCCTACATGATGTATATAAAATAAGGCTTTTGCTCATTTTGTAAATAACTTTTGCTTGAGAGAGAAATATATGCTGCGCCTACCTTGCCCTCAATATTGCTCTTTTGGTATTTGTTCATGTGTCTTGGCTATTACGATTAATTGTTATGCCACATAGGGTTTCAAGAGATTGTAATGGTGGATTCTTTCCATAGTTTAGATAAATCTATTTTGAACATCTTTACCATTGTGATCAATTGTTATGCCACATAGGGTTTCAAGAGATTGTGATGATAAATCTGTTTTGTGTATCTTTATCATTATAATCAAGGGTTATGCCATAGGGTTTCGGTGTAGTGATAAATCTATTTTGTGTATCTTTACCATTGTGATCAATCATTATGCCACATAGGGTTTCGAGAAATTACGGTGATAAATCTGTTTTGTGAATCTTTATCATTATAATCAAGGGTTATGCCACATAGGGTTTTGTGAGATTGTGATGAGTAAAATACGTTTTTGTAGGGGAGTCTTTTACTATTTTTGATCAAGTGTTATGCCACATAGAGACATGGATTGTCATGGTAAATTCTTAAATCGTTTTGTGATAATAAACTTATTTAGGTTGAGATAATAGTCGCGCCACCTTGCCTTCAAGTAGAGAATCTGAATTCGTTTATAGTCAGATAGTCAAACCTTGCTCCGTTTCCTCATGCTCTGTTTTCCTGAGGAGATTGGATAGATTAAGTTTAGTTGTAGTTAGTGGATCTGCAAAACCAGAAAATACTCAACTGCAACGTATAAGTTCTTTCAAGAAAGCCTTGTGCCTCTACAGCTGAAACAAAAAGATAGGACATAGTTTAGCTTATTTCCCTTTGCAAGTATTTTTGTCAAAGCACGAGGGAGCTTCCCCTCCTAATTTGAAGAGCACTCATTGCGTAGTGTACATAGGTTGTTCATAACAACTTTTACTCCAGAGGTGTTAGTTGTTACGCCAACATTGTGTTGTTAGTGTAGGGAAACATTAACCTGTAGGACTTTCGAATGGTGTGTCCTTGAGGTGTGACAAACAAGATTCCTGCACTTGATCCATGTTGTGTGTAAGATCCATCAAAGTATAACATCCATTGTTGTGTTGACATTGTTAGGACATCAGTATCTGGAAATTCAATGCTCATTGGATGATCATCTTGTAATGGTGCTTCCGCTAGTTGATCTACTATGGCTTGAACTTTGGTTGCTTTTCTATCCACTTACTGGATATCAAACTCGCTCAATATCATGACCCATTTGGCTAGCCTTCCTGTCAAGGCAACTTTGCTGAGTAGATACTTCAATGGATCAATTTTTGCTGATTTTGATGGTGTGAGTCAACATGTAATGTCTTATTTGTTGAGTAGCAAATACTATTGCTAGAAAAGATTTTTCAATAAAGGTGTAGTTGATCTCATAACCATTCAAGGTCCTGCTGATGTAATAAATTTCCCTTTCCTTTCCTATAGAGTATTCCTGTGTGAGTAAAGCGCCCAAAGATATCTTCGTTGTTGCAATGTAGAGTAGCAATGGTTTTCCTTTGGTTGGTGGTACCGGTATGGGTGGTGACATTAGATATTTCTTAAGTTGATTGAAGGCTTCTTCACACTTTTCATCCCATTTGAAAGAGACATTCCTATGTAGTAAGTGATTGAAAGGATGGGTTTTATCATCCAGTTGTGTGATGGACCTCCTGATAGATTGGAATCGTCCTTGTAAAGATCTGAGTTGACTGATATTTTTAGGAGTCATCTCCATGATGTCTTTGAACTTTGCAGGATCCACCTCAATGCCTTTAGTCGATACAATATACCCCAAAAGTTTAGTTGATGTTACGCCAAATACACATTTCTTGGGGTTTAATCTCACATTGAATTTCTCCTGTCTGGTGAAGATTTTGTCCTGAATTTCCAGATGTCCCTCTCTAGTGAATGATTTTTCCAACAAGTTATCTACATATTCTTCCATAAAAGTGTGCATCATGCTATGGAAGATGGTGGTCATCGCTCTTTGATATGTGGCTCCAACATTTTTCAACCCAAAAGGCATTACGTTCTAGCAAAATGTGCCCCAAGGACATGTGAAGGTTGTTTTAACTTAATCCTTGGGTGTTATATTTATCTGATTGTAACTTGAAAAGCCATCCATAAGTGATAACATTTCATGTCCAGCTGTCAAGTCTACGATGATGTCAATGTTAGGTAGAGTAAAATCATCTTTTGGGCAAGCTTTGTTAAGATCTTTGAAATTTGTGCATATCCTGATGCTTTTGTCTGGTTTTGAAATTGACACAATATTTGATATCCACTCAACATAATCAATAGGTCTGATAAATCCCACATCCAGTAGCTTCCTCAATTCACCTTTCACCAAGAGGACGATATGAGGATGCATTTTTCTCAACTTTTGCTTCATTGGTTTCACCCCAAGTGGTAGTGATAAATGATGCATGATAAGATCTGGATCTATGCCTGGCATGTTAGCATAGGACCAGGCAAATTTTACTTGTCGTTCTTCAAAGAACTTGGTGAAGCTTGGTTTTTCTTCTTCTGTCATGGATGCTACTAGATGTAAAGTCTTGATTGTTTCGGTTGTGCCAACGTTGATGGATTGTGTAGGTTCAATCAACAAAAAAGATCTCTCCTGATAATGTTCGAGAAGAGTGTCAAATATTCCATCTCTCGGTGCCTCAGAGAGGTTTTCACCTTGATATGTGCTCTTTATTTTTACTTTTTCTTGATTTAATAGTTCCATTAAATGGTTTTCACTATTAGATCTATTTTTGATATTCATTATTTTGCAGCTGGAAGATTTTGCACTCCCCTTGTTTGAAGCTTCATTATGAGATTCACTAGTGGAACCTATTTCAGGATTGTCAGAGCAAAGGAAATTTACAATGGCGTCATCGTTTGGAAAGACAGGTATGTCAAGCAGCTCATTTTGGTCCCAATCAATCACTTCAGGGTGTATCAACGACAGGGAATTGTTAGATTGGCTAAGGTCAAAAGGGGTAAGTGTCATGATGGAAACATCGTCAATGTGTTTGATAGCAATATCGAGGTCTATGATGTTACTCTCTTCTAAAGTATCTATCTCACTTGAAGTATGATCGTCTTCACTCGAGTCATCAATATGCTATGCTCCAATTTCAAGTGGTCTAGAAATCGAGCTTTGTCCCTCCATACATTTTGGTGTATACTTTTGTATCACATCAATTTCCTTATCATGACAAGACTCTTCAGAGAGGGAATCCCATTCATATTCATTGGAATCTGTTTCAAAACTATCTCTCAATTAGAGGATTCGCTCAACAACCTGCTGCTTGGTTTCTTCTTTTGATTCTTCTCTGTATCCCAGTCTCGTCTTGTCCTTTTAATTCATTGTGATGAGCTATACTGGTTCTATGATTCCTTCTTTTCTTTTACCAATAGGACCTTTTCCCTCATATCCCATCTTTTCCAGGATTGTCTTCCCTTTGCCATATTGCTTTGTTTATACATTTGAAGTGGATGCTTGTGATGGTTCATCATCTTTGTATAACCAATTTAAAACCTCCTTGTCTTCTGATTCATCCACTAGGCACCTGCTCTTACAAAGGCATCGTCAAAGAGTGTGATTGGTTGTGATGATTGTTGTCTTGATGTTGATGGCTTCCCATATGACTTTGGAGAATATGAAAGTTGTGATAAACACAATGATTGCTCAAATGAGTATTCCCCCATGCATTTGTCTTTCAATTGGATCTTTTCAACCTATTTTGATAAGGTGCATTGAGTTGACCTTCCTGATTTTGTGGAGTAGAATTACCAATACATTTTTCTTTTGACCGATCCTTTACCTCGGGCTAATTTGATGAAGAATTTGATGTATTTTCGTTACTTGATAGAGTGGAATCACCGATACCCTTATCTTTTGACTGGTCCTTTTTCTCAACCCACTTTGAAAAGGAATTTAGTTGTCTTTCATTGTTTGATGAGCTATGATTTGGAGCTTCCCTGTTATGTGGCACAAAAGTATCTTAGGTTGTTTTGAGTGTGTTGCAATATTGGGAGTTGTTGGAATTAGCTGCAATAGTGATTTCTTTCCCATTGAAAGGAAACTTCAAACACTAATGATATGTCGATGGTACTGCTTGCATCTCATGAATCCAAGGACGTCCCAAGAGTATGTTGTATGTCAAATCCTTATCTAATACTTGGTAGATTATATCTTTGACAACTGGTCCTACTTGAATTGGTAAGACAATTAATCCTTGGGAAGATCTTTCTTCATCATCATATGCTTTTATTGTGATTTTCCTTCTAGGATCAATAGCATTTTAAAAATATCCAAGTGCACGGACAAGTTTTATAATGTAGATATTTAGGCCAACTCCTCCATCTATCAAAACATGTTTCACGCCATGTTTGTGAATTAAAACCTTAATGTGGAGGGCAACATTATGTGGATGGGTGATTGATACATCATCATGTTCGGAAAATGATAGGCAATGAGGTGTGGTCAAGTGTCCCACCATAGCTTGAAATTGGAAAACTTCTAGGTTGTTTGGTACTGTGGTGGCTACTAGAGCTTGTTCTAGGATTTCTTTGTGCACTGGTGAAATCTTGAGAAGCTCTAATATGGATATTTGAGTGGGCATTTTCTGCAACTGATCAACTATGTTATATTGAGTTGTAGGTACAATAGTTGCTTTGGATGTAGAGGAGGCATCTCCTTTCAATGTTTCTTTATCTTTCCCTCTTGTGATTGCGTTGATTGGTGAATTGTCTTGTTTTTCTTTGATTTTAATAACATTGATTTGGTTGTCACTTGCAGCAAATTTTGTGACCAAATTCATTGGTGTGATGTCATTAGCATTAACATGATGTGGTTTGATGTTGATATCATGGTGATGAGTTTCATTTGTAACAATGTTCCTTTGTCCCTTGATTTGATGTCCTTGGTTTGAAGTTCAACTACCTCAACATAATGAATGGTAGAATCATAAATATAGTTCACATTTTTGCCCTTGGTAGTTGATAAAGAAGATTCCCCTTTTTTGTAGTTTGGTAGAGGGTTCTTGAATGCTCCATGATCATTATTTGTTTGGGTTCCTTCCATGAATATGGTCTTATTATCAATCAAGTCTTGTATCAAATGTTTCAATTGCATGCAATCATTGGTTTTATGTCCTTTGTTTTGATGAAAGTCACAAAAATGTGCATTATTCCACCATGGAGGCTTAACTTATGGTTCCCAATTTCTTGTCTTTGGTAGTGTTATGACTTTAGCTTCAAGAAGTTCCTTTAATGTTGATTTTGATGATTGTCCCAAAGGTGTGAATCTTCTTTGATTGGAGGATATTCGATATGGTGGTCTTCTAGATTCAGCATTACCTTGATTTTTGTTTTGATTGAAATTTTGGTTGTTGTTTTGATTGCTGGTTGGATGATTGTTTTGATTGGTTTTGGTGGCCGTTGTTGTCAAGTTGAATACTGGTTTTGCATTTTGTGTTTCAGCTACACCATCATTGCTACCAACATTTTTGTTTCATTGCCAAAACGTTGGTTTATCATTGTTGTTATAGTTATTAGAGGAGCTTGATGTGTTGTTTTCATTGTAAATTTTTATGACTCCTCTTTTGACCAAAGCTTCTTCAATTTTAATCCCATTTTCAATAATTTTTTCAAAGGTAGGTAGGAATTGCAATTCCAATCTATAGATCATCTCATTATTTAGGTTATCAATAAAGATTTCCATCTTTTCCTTTTCAGGTACGGGACGAGAATATCTTGCAAATAACCTTCTCCATTTTCGTAGAAAAGTGAGGAATGATTCACCCTTTTTCTGTTTCAAGTTGTGAAGGTCTTTCATTGTTATATCATGTTGGATGTTACAAGAGTATTGGGTAATTAACTTGTTAACCAATTCTTCAAAGGTTTTAATTGGTGGTGCAAGTTTGGAAAACCATTCAAGGCATTTTCCACCCAGGCTGCGTGGAAACAATCTCATCAAGTAAGTTTCTTCATGTGCAAACTCAAGGCTCATGGTTCTAAATTCCCTCACATGATCTATTGGATTGGTTTTACCATTGTATTTATCATACTTTGGGAATTCACAATGTTTGGGAAAAGGAATCATGTTGATATCTTGATCGAAAGGATATGGGCAAATGTCTTGTATCAAGTATTGTTTTGAGGTTCCCCTTTGCATGTCAAGAATTTGTTGTTGGAGGTTTTTCATTTGATGAGTTAAGGAAACCACTTGTTCTATTTCTTGTGAATCATTTTCATGATTTTTAGGAGGTGCTTTCAATTGATTAACATCAAAGTCATCAGGCAATTTGACACCTTGTTTAGCCAGCATTAATAAGTATTTTTCCCCATTTCTTTCAAAAATATTTTCTAAGAACTTGTGAAAATTTGGATCTTGTTCAACATGTTGAATGTCTTCCTCAGTTATTTCTTCACCTTCAGTGTTGTGGATTCCATGGAAAGGATTTTCTTCAGGTTCAGCCATGGTGTTTTGAGTTTCAATGTTTGGAGTTTCGATGTTTTGAGTTTCGAGTTCTTTTTCCTTGAGTTTATGCTTTTGTAATCTTGTTTGAATGGGCATGCAAGTGTTATAATCTAACTAAACTTTGATATTTGTTTGGAGGAGTGCCAAGGATGAAAACTAAGTCAAATAGAATGAAAAATTCTATGGATGAGACTAAGTTTAATCTGATTATATAGCTTTGTTTCCTGATGAAAGGATGACAAATCCTGATGATGAAACTTGGCTTAATAATCAAAGGTGTGATAAGTTTGACGATTTAGGCACTTTGAGATGTTAGATCTTGGCTTAGTTTGAAGAATTCCACTTGTAGAGGTCAGTTTTAACAAGTTTAAGACTCTGTTGTACTTGAGGAATGATTTTGGGCTTAAAAAGATTATGAATTCTGGTTCAAACTACAAAATAGGGGATAAATTTAACTCTCGAGTTTTGAATTTAATGGATGCGCTAAAACAGAGCTTGGATGCACTAAAAGACTACACAAATGCGCTAAAACAGAGAATGGATGCGCTAGAAGCTTTCTCAGATGTGATATAAAGCTGCCTGAATGCGCTAAAATAGTGAATGTATGTGCCAGTATATTGACTCAATGCGCTAAAATATTCTATGTATGCACTGAAACATATGTTAGATGCACTAAAATATGTTGTCTATGCGTTGAAACATAAAGTGTATGCATTGGAATATTCTGTCTATGCACTAAAATATAACTTAGATGCACTGGAAAAAGTAGTGGATGTGCCAGAATAATGTATGGATGCGCTAAGATATGTTATGTATGTGTTGGAACAGATGTATGCGCTAAAATATGGCAGCAATGCACTATAACAGAAAATGAATGTGCTAATCTGGAAAGATTTAGTGTTTTTTACAAATCTGTCTGGTTGTTTGGATTTTGATCAATGAATCTGAGTGTTTCCAGGGATATATTCTTTTGACCACTGAATTTTGTGTGATTTCCAGCTTGTGAAGTATGGGAATTGAGTGTTCAAATGGATGATTTTTGAATTATGACTCCAAACATAGCAACAAGTTGTCAAATAGTTGTGTCAAACCTATAACTAAACATTGAGTGTGTATTCAAGAATCTAGTCTGATTCTTTCGATTTCCACATGTATAACACAAGAGAAGACAATTCAAACACTTTTCTATTCTCAAGGGTCACTTAAAATATCACAACCCACATCTTAAAACCATGTCAGCTCACATAGCCTTGTCACCCCCTAGAGGGCGCCCGTGTTTTTTCCTTTCCCGGGTCTTAACCAAAGCCGAATCCTCTGCTTTTGGCTAGTAATCCCTGATGGTTATATGGTGAGTATCTTAGGGGCAGATTCTTCCCTCCCCTTGCACCGTGATATAAAAAGGGTTTGGAAACTGACTCGATTGGCTTCTACACTATAGTTCGTAGTAAGGGTTTCCATTCGGTGCGACAATAGATAAACTCCCTCAGGAGACCTCCCAACCTTTAGGACAAAGGCTTTGGGGATGGTTATCTTGCACACTACCATCAAATTTCAGACTTTCCCCGAATTCGCTTTTGATTATAATGGGTTGGAAAACCTGGCTTTGGTTGTTCCCACTTAGGTCGTTCCCATAGGTTGAGTACTTTTTCCCACTATGACAGGCCTTCTAAAGGTGTTAATAAAGCATAAAATAGTGAGTCTGGCATTTTGGTCACCTAGTTAAGGGGAGAACATAGGCCTATCACTTCAAGCATGAAAGACAAGGGGTTATTTAACCTTTTAATTAAACTAGGTTCCTAATTTAATCAAAAGAAAGCATTCAAATAACTCCAGCTCTTGCATACATCATTAGTAGTTGCATAAGTTTGTCTTTGACTGGCATATAAAAGTACCTGCAAGAAAAAAACATCAATTAGTTCTCAGGATTTTAAGATTTTGCAAATTTAAACAAATGTGCTAAAACAGTCATCCTATGCGCTAAGAGATCGTTCCAATGCACTAAAAGACCTAATCTATGCCCTAGAAGAATTAATGGATGTGCCAAAAGAACTACTCTATGCGCTATAGAAACTAATGAATGCGCTAAAGTATTGATTTAAAGTGCTGAAAGACTCCCTAAATGCACTACAATAGTTGTTGGATGTGTAGAAAGAAATATCGTATGCATCGTAACAGTCCCTGGATGCGTTGTAACAAAAATTGAATGCTCTGAAAGATTTGTCGTATACGCCGAAAGAACTCACGATCGCGCTAAAAGGTCATGTCCAACTTGTTTATAAATTTTTTTCCAGAAAATTATTAAAAATGGGGTTGAGCCCCATGGTGGGCGCCAATTTATGTATGTGTGAAATTGTGAGAGTTAACAAATCAATATTAAGACACACAAACATCAATGAGATGTATTACATTAAAGATTTGAATCATAAAACTAGTCTAATTGCAGCAAAACAAATCTATATAAACATTCCATTGTTCTCTATTCTCAAGGATCCTTTAAATCATGAGTGCTCTTAGATTTGTATGTGCACTATGACTGGTTTGGATGACAACTTAAGAAATGAGATGTTGTAAATGCAAGAATCTAAGTTCCTACATGGTATTGCATGATGCAAATGATAATGGTGATATTGAAAATGGATAATGATGCTAGATTATATGATGCAAATGTTGTATACAAGCTAAGATGGTAATTAAAATGCAACTATAAACTAAGACATGATTCTAAATTAACATGATGCTACAATGCTCAAATGATAAATGCTAAGTACTCTAAACTCAAACTCTAAATGCTCCAAATGCTTCAATGTTATTCCTCATAATAAGTTTACTCTAAGATGTGATGTAAAATGTTGTAGCAAGAGGTTGTATTTATAGGATTTCCAAAGCATCTTGTGATGTGGCAACAATCAATGGTCAAGATTCGAACATGAGAGATGAACAGTGGAGATGGAAGAATCATGGAGGATGTTCCCTTGACCAAAGGCAACATGCCAAATGTATGAGAGAATCAAATGTGTGAGAAAGCCAAGTGTCAAAAGTGTGTTTTGGAATTGGTTGAAAATAATGTAATTTAAATATTAGTCATATTTAAATACATGTGACACTTGATGATGTGGCCAAAAAGTGTTGTAGACATGTGGCTAAATTTGAATTTGAATTTATTCAAACTTAGTGAGACGATATTTAATTAAATAAAAACAAACTATAGACATTTGTTTATTTAATTAAATTTAGAAGAATGTGGTTTAAGATGAAGAATTTAGAAAAGTGTGAACTATATAAATAAATTGAGAGTTTATTTATAAGTAGATGAAATAAAAGGGGTTCATTAATTAAATAACTAGTATTTAATTAATTAATTGTCTTGACCGGATTTAGGTGTATACAATGACAATTCATTAATATACTATATATATATATATATATTCATGAGCAACTCTAACCCCAAAATATTAGATCATCCATGTGCCCTTTGTTTGTGATGTCTTGTCTCTTTTTACTTTTCTTTTATCTTTCTCTCTTCTTCACTTAAGTTTTCCCTCATATGTGCGACGTCACTTTCACAATGGTTACAATTTTTAGAAAATGCATTTGTTTCCAACGAATCTTTTCTTGAAAATCCTTGCAAACCTTTTTTTCAAGAATCACATTCTCAACTTGGATCCCTAGCGGAACGTGTTTCCTTCATCATGGGTTCGCAAAGAAAGAAACTTGAGAACTTTCCTCCGAGGAGGGAGCAACTTTTCCTGCGGGAGAAGCTTCAACCTTCCCCTTGTGATGGGGCATTTTCTTCCTTTCAAAAGGATTCCTTGATGATGAATTGATTTGAGAAAAAAAAATTATTTTACACTTTCAAACAACACATCCCTTGAGTGGACCCCTCTTCTTTTGAAGGGTTCTCAAGGGACCCCTTTGAAATCCTTTCAATTTGTTGATTGTCTGCTTGTTTGCCTGTGTGGCTCCTTGTTGTTTTCTAACATGTTTTATCTACGGATTAACATGTTGCTTTGCAGGTGCGCCTATGAAGTTGCTTTCAAGTCTGACTCTGTGGAGTCCCCCTTTCACTGGGCTTCCTTCATGAGAGAGTACTTGGGGATTGCCTTCTTACAAGTTTTCAGGGCCGTGAGGCGCTTACATCTTACACTGGGCTTCCTTCATGAGAGAGTACTTGGGGGTTGCCTTCTTGTAGGTTTTCAGGCCTGTAAGGTGCTTACATCCTGTGGGATTTGTCCATCATTGGTTTGAAGGCCTTCAGTGTACTTTGTGCAAACTCATTGTTATGCAGGGCTATGGAGTCCTTTTGTTCAGACCTCCTCAGGAGAGAGTACTTGTGGAGTCCTTTGCCTGCCTTGTGCTTTCAAGTTTTCTAGATCATAGTCTACTTCCTCGAGGATTCAGGTATACATTTCTAACCCTACTAACTCTTCAATCTACTTTATTGAACACTCATCGATATTTTTGCTTGCTAAAGTGGGGGAAAAATGTATAGGAGCAAATTTGCACCCCTTAAGAAAATTCCCCTTTCACATACCCTCACCTTAGAAAAATTGAATCTGAAGGTGAAATTCCACATCAACCATCTTCCTTCCATCCACTTGGAATTTGTCCTGTGTGTCGGTGAGAGAATATTTGTTAGGGACACATGTGCGGTGTGCAGACGTCCACACGGTGTGTTGTCGTCCCTGATGGATTCATGTGTCTGAAGTTGGAAGAGGTGTTACACTCCTCATTGGGGATGAATTATAATGTCCCTCTTCGACCATTCGACCCGAAAACGGCCTTATTCCTTCTCATCCTACCTTCGCAAACACTCTTCATTCATTCATTCCATCTCTTCACACATCTTTTTAGCAATTCAACCATCTTCTTCACATTTTCACACTTTTGGGATCTCTTGAGCATACTCTTGAAGCATTCTAGCACTCCATTTGAGCACTGCAACAGCATTGACACTCCATCAAATCCACATTGCAAGTGTGAGGCATCCATAGAAGTTGTGGGCTTGGAGTCTTGCGAGACCTCCCTTCATCACCGTTGTGGCTGTGGTGAATTTGCCAAGTCCATACCTTGCATTCTCCCTTCATTGGCTAGTGATCCTTTGGGTGGAGGTGGTAACGCTTCATTCCTCTCCTTATGATTTGATAGAGTAGAATTTTTCTTTTGTAGTGTTCATTGCACTTCTCTCTATCTTCTTTATTTCATATTCTACTTTGTTGATTTCTAACTATCTGTGGAGGTGGAAACACCCAAACGGGGGTTTGACTAAGGCAGGTCCCTATATAACCCCAACAATTTTCCCTCTTTCTTGTGTGCAAGAGAACATGTGCATGAAGCTAGCTAGCAAATCGACACTTTTGTGAGATCATCTTCGTGATCGTAGCTTTCATTTGCTTGCTTTATCATCTCTATCTTATATTTTCATATCTTATCATTCTATTTTGTTCATTAAAACAAGCTAGCTAGACTGTCAGTAGGTTTTTGGACTTTCCTTACTGTACTTTACATTTTTTGGTCGTACGGATGCTAGCACACTAGAGAGACGATAGCACGTTGCATTGACATCCCAGACCCGCCCTATCATCCTCAGACAAAGAGCTATCTAAGTTATAGTTCAGACTCTAGAAACTGGCTCGTCTAGCCCTAAATAGAATTTTGGATCTATAGAGTGACAAAAGTGCTACATAGTGTTCTTCATTCTCGATCTTCACCCCAAAACATCCTTTTAGAGTGAGGTAAGTTAGGGTAGCCCTCTACTATCGGCTCTCCGTGACTTGGAGCCTTGACGTGGTTGGTCCCCCTCTATTATTGGAGGAAGAATTGAATCAAATCATGAAGAATGAAACTTGGGAACTTTTCCTAAGACCTAAAGGCAAGAATATGATTAGAACCAAGTGGGTTTTTAGAAACAAGCTAAATGAAGGTGAAGTGATTCAGAATAAGGCAAGACTTGTGAGTAAAGGGTATGCTCAAGTTGAAGGCATAGATTTTGAAGACACATTTGCTCCAATAGCAAGAATAGAGACAATTAGGATTTTTTTAGCTCTTTCAACTTTCAATAACTTCAATGTGTACCAGACGGATGTGAAGTCAACATTCTTGAAGAGACAACTAGAAGAAGAGGTTTACATTGAACAACCAGAAGGGTTTCAATGCTCTGATAATCCATACTATGTTTGTAGATTGAAGAAGGCTTTGTTTGGACTCAAGCTAGCTCCTAGAGCTTGATATTCAAGGTTGAATGGATACTTGTAGTAGCAAGGCTTTTGGAGAGGTAGTGAAGATAGTAATTTGTACATAAAAATAGAAGGAGATCAATTGTTGATACTTGTGGTCTATGTACATGATATCATTTTTGGCGGTAGTAATGAGGACATGTGCAAAAAGTTTCAGAAGGCAATGCAAAATGAGTTTGAAATGTCAATGCTAGGAGAATTATATTTCTTTCTTGAGTTGTAGATTGCACAATTAGACAAAATCATTTTCATTTCTCAACACAAGTACATAAAGGATATGCTAAGTATGTTCAAGATGAAATATTGCAAATCGGTTGGAACACCTATGGTTACAGGA
>VDFB02000007.1:239787615-240007915 GCA_007258455.2 Sequoia sempervirens | reverse complement strand
TATCCCCATATATCTTTCTGGGCAGGGTTTGTGACATTATCCTGAAAATATTATGAGTTTTTCAAAATATTGTTGACCATGACATTGATCAAAATTTGCACCAATATATCACTGGTAATATTGTCTAGATAAGCCTCAGACCTGAATTTTTTTTATCATTATTCTCTGAAACTTTTATAAATGGCTTATACACCCTGAAAGTCTGGGCAATATTATAAGAAATATTGCTGACCATAATGATTCATATAAAGCATTGTTATAAGTCAGGGCATTGCTGTCCTGAAATGCTAGGCAGGATTCTTGCCACTGCTGTAAACTTGACGTATTTGAAGAGGCTGGGGAGACCGTTGTCAATTTACACATTGTAGGTACCATTTTGTTTGTAGATTAAACTCTTGAACTTGATAGTTAAGGAGAATGGTAGAATTAACAGGTCTTAATTACCTTAGTTGTGTTTTTTTGCATGAAGGGTTCATTGTCATTGTGTTATATTTATCAACATTGTTAAAGATATTTATATTACAATTATCTGTAATTGTTCATCTCAAAATTAATCAGAAAATTTCATATTTAAAATTCATGGTGTACACTCTCCTTTACTTTCACTCTCACTCTTGATGCAATTAGGATGTCTTTAAATGTAAAAAACATCAGTTATTTCTCTTATTACTTCTTTTTTTTTTGTTGCATTTTTTGGGTTCCCAATATGTTTGCTTTTTTTTTTCCCAATAATATCCCAATAAACTGAAAATACCTTTATCTTTTAGTATGCCGAGAAATTCTTGAGAAAGATATTTGCTTCTATGCCCCCAATCATATATAGGCAGAATAACAAAAACAACAAAAGCAAAGGAATGGCAGCCCAGCATCTTCTTTGTAATGTGCTGCCATTAGATCTAAAGCTTTAAAAAAGAAACTTGTTAGTAGATCGTGTTGAAACTCTCTCTATTCTGGGGCCCAATTTGCCACAAAAAAGCAACAAGAACTCGTGATTGGTAAAATCAAACTTGCCACTATGGGTATGGTGAGTGGGCAAGTTCTTGCTTGCGTGGTAATAACTAGTGAAGTTGGGGAGCAACTAATGGGCGGTAGTTGTTAGAAATTTGAAATATATTAAATACCCCAAGGAATGTTTTAAGAGAAAATCAAAGTTACATAAACTGGAAAAGCATAAATAATGCAAACCAGAATTTTGAGAGATTATGCAATGTCAGGATGACAAAATTGGATTAAGAGCTTCCAAGATGCAAGAGTATGCAAAAGTATGCAAGAATATGAACTATGTAATGTCCCCATTTTGGCCCTACACTCTTCATTTGGATTTAGCCTTTTTCCCGAAATCCGTAGGCTAAGCTGAAGTAGAAAACTAGGGTTTCCTCTTTCAGATACTACTCAGTTGGCGTTCAGAGGATGTTGTGCAGACTTACTATTTATAGCAGTTTGCTATTTTTAGCAAGTCTATCTTTTGGAAGTATCTATCTAGCAGCAATTCAATCCTTTGCAGTTTAGTGTTCAATTTGGCTTTCTGTTGTTTTGATGTGAACTTACTATTTATAGCAGTGGGCTATTTTTAGTAAGTCTAATTTTGGCAGTGGCATCATCAGGAATTCAGCTCAAGTCATCTTGCTATCCTTTAGTTTCAGTTTGACTTTGGTTATCTCCATGGATTAAGTTTTATACTTAGTCATTTTTATGTTTCTCAGTTGTACCCCCACGCCTAGGAATGATCACTTCATGTTGTTTTTAAAAGGGTGTCATCAAGGGGTCAATGGTGCATTTAATGAATTATTAAATGCTTTATTGTTGCAAAGTGAAGTTCGATGCCTAAAAGAGGTTGATTAATATTTTATTATTTCAAAAAGTGAAATGCTTAAAGTGGTGTCCCTTTTGGAAGTTGAAGTGATTCAACATCTTGGAATTTGAAGAGTCTCTTGTTGCTTCATTTTCCAATTGAAACTTATATATTGCTGTTGTTTGATGAGTTGATTATCTTTGGAAATATTGTAAAGTTATGCTGCTAGTTTGAAATCCAGAATCCGGCTAAGGGAAAGCTTAGCAATTTGTCTCCATTCTTCGGGCCTGAAACTATGGTTCCCTAGATGGTGGATTGAGAGTGTGCTTCATTCAGAAGTGCACATTGAGCTTCATTGTTGGAGAATTTGAAGTATTTTTCAGTTTTTGAGCTTGCTAGTTCATTCATCGCTGAAGGTGATTTTCATTAACAGCTCTTTGTACGATTTTAATATGCTTCTGGGTATTGAAGATATGGATTCGTAGCACAGGGGCGCCCCTTCCCATAGAAGATCATAATTTATTTCAAAGTTATTTTTTTTCTTGCAAAATCGCCCTTGCTAAGGGTCGTACCATGTTGGGAGCATTGGGAATTGTGCAAGTAAATTAATGGTTTCTTTTTGAAGCCGTTTCATCATCATGACATGGGCACCTATCCTCCAGAGGTTCATTGCAATTGATTTCACTCAATTTGGAGGTAAATTGATAAAGTTATGTGCATTTCATTGATTCACAGGTTGCTGGTTTACAGTTTCAGTTTGCTGGTTTTTTATATTAGACTTCAAAAGAATCAGATTTATGCTTCATTTTCAGTGTTTTGATAGCTTTGTAACTTGAAAGAATCATACTTTATATATTTGCAATCATTCTATCATTGTAACACTCGTAATTTGCAGTTTTTCTTTAATTGTAAGGTTGTGAATTAGTAGTACTAATCCAACCATTTTGTTACTGCATTTACTTGTGATTAATTGATGCAAATATTATAACCCCTGGATGGTTTACCGCCAGTGTGGAGTAATCTGATTTGTAATTTCATTTACCACCCACTGTTAATTGGAGAATTCCCACTCTCAAGTGGATGCTCGCTGCAGCGGATGAATTAGTTGAATTGTTTGTAGTATCCCCCCCACTATTTAAGTGGTTGAATGGAAATCTTTATGACTGGTTCACCGCCTAAGTTCTTTCAGTTTTGTAATACTTACTCCGCCATATGTTAGCACCTCGCCTTCAAAGGGATCTTGTGTGCACATTTTTGGCGTTGAGTTTATTTTGTACTTCCAGTTGTAATCATCCTATAGTTGTTGAATTATTAGATCCTAGGGATCCTCTGACCATATGCCCGCCCCTCTTCCTTAAGTTGTTTTAGGGCGCATTCTTGGTTAGAGTTCTTTTCTGCATCGTTTTGGTTTGGAGCTAACCTTAACGGGTGCATGTGCATTGTAATTGATATTGAAAATCAAGAGAAAAAATTAAGGGGCATATTTCAAAATACAAGCTAGGTAGTGAGTTTATATAGAACTAAGGAGAGGATGTAGGTGGCAAATCCAACCAATAAGAATCAACCACCAAAAGTGAAGGATGCTATCAAAAGTGTAAAGTGTTCCACCCTTTAAGGAAGAGGACACCACATCACTTATTTCCTAGTTATTAAATAATAAACTCACTTTATTATCCTAAGAAAGCTTAATAAAAGTGTAGGAAAAACCTATGACTAAAGGAAAATAAATTATCCCACTAGGAAAATAAAAACCTACACCGATAACCCCCCCTTAAGCATAGCTTAGGAGGATGTAAATAATGATGGGTCCCGGAAAATGAGGCCATGTTAGGTACCAATGTACATATCAAATTCTCCCCCAAAGAAGAGATACAATGTTCCTCCTCTTAGGAAGAGATACAACCAAAGGTGTATACAAGCTATCTCCCAATTCTTGAAAGGAATATGTAGGAAGAAAGTGCAAGATATATGAAGTCTTTGAACTTGAGTGTCCCCATATCGATACTGAAAGTTGTCACAATCAAATTAGGCGTTCTAGGCCACACTGCTGAAAATGTAAACTCAGAATCTCCTAGAGATTGATGTAGAACACAATCCAAAGACAAAAATGGTTTGACAACTGTTGTGCATTGATTGTCATCAAAGAGGAGAGATAACCCCTCAAATGTGTCCTCCAAATCTGAAATGTGAGATTCCACAAACAAGTTTGAAATACCTGTCAAGAAATCATCCCACAGAGTTGTATTTGAAAGACTATGGATGTCCTATTGCAAGAAGTCATTGGAAGCTTTCAAATAAGCAACACTGAACTTTGTAGCAATAGATGCAAGGACCAAAGAGTTGTCCTCAAAGAGAAGATGTATGTCCTCAATAGTGTCATCTAGATCCAAAATGAGTGACTCTACAAACAAACAAGAGATGTCTAGTAGAAATTGGTCCCAATGGACTAAATCCAAAAGACATAAATGATCCTGCTGTAGTGAATCATTAGAAGTTTTCGAAAAAGTATCTTTGGAATTTGAAGTAGCAATAGGCATTGTTGATGGAGTATCAATAAATTGATCATCCACACAAGATGTGTCCACACAAGATGGGACATCATAAGTCTCAATATCATCCACAATAGTTCTCCAAGGAAACATCTCTCTCTTATGAAGATTCAATGTCTCCATACAACTGTTGGATGATGGTCGAAGTAGTGAAAAGGCACTCAGTGTGCTCTATGTGATGTAGAGTATCCTAAAAATAGTAAGACATATTAGTTCATAGACCATGTCATTATTGTTAAACCATGCATTCTTTTGATCATAGTCACTTGGCTCAGGAACGAGTCGAAGGAGATAGGGTAGTAGATCCTGCTCAAGGCAATGATTTTTTATTCCTTGTTTTCAAGACAAACAATTCTCTGAAGTTAGCTTGACAACAGAAGGATGACAATAATGTTTAAGAGAGATGAGTAACCCCCCCATAAATGGAACTTTATCTCAGTTCGTGATTACAAAGTGCATGTATAATCCCCCAAGAATGAGTGTAAAAGACAAAAAAAAGAACACCAATACACCCCTACCCTTTCACTAGTATCAAAAATCATCCTCCCCCCCAATATATTATAAGGTTGGCGCTTTATTGTTTAGTGCAATTACAAATTGTTTTCCAAGATACAATGCTCAATAGGCTCAAAATAGCCAAAATTACAAATTCTGATACAAAATGAACTTGAGACAAAATCTGGAAAAATTAGCCTTATGGATGTGTAGTGCTTTTCACCACCTTTCCAACGGCTATTCATTTTTGAAAATTGGAGCACCGGGGTGAAAGTTATGGCCTGTTGAAGAAATTAGCAACAAATAGCTTCAACCTAAATATTTGGCAAAAATTGACAAAAAATCTTTTCAATACCTCCATGGATAGAAAGTGCTTGTCTCCAACTTTGTGGTAATATCTCATTTTCGAAAATTCGATATCATGGCGAAAAGTTATGCAAATCTGAAAAAAGGCCCAATTTGGCATATTGGAAGGCCCTGGTGGCTATTGGGCAACAATTTGGGCGAAGCTGTGATGGCTAGTGGTTTACCTGTTTAACCGCTAGTGGCTTTGTGCTTTTGACTATGTAGTTATTGTTGAAATTGGCGGTTTAATTAACTGTTTGTGGTTTTTTTACTCACCGCGCGGCTTATAGAACCACAGGTAGCTTAGTTGCTTAGTGGGTGACTTAAGAGCTGTAGGGCTTTTAGCCCCCTTTGTCACGGTGCTGAGCGCTTAGGCAGTGCCAAGTGCTATACTAAGTGCTTAAAATATACAACGCTAAGCGCAATGCACTTAGAGTTTTTTTAATTCTGAGCCGTATTGCAGCGTTGAGGGGCCGTACAACCCTCAGCAATTTTGTTTTTGCCTCGGTGAATCCCGACATGGAATATAGGTGAATTTTATGTCAAAATTCGTCTCCTCGGCCTCCTGAATTCAATGGCAAGGTTCTTTTTGGCCAAAAATGCTTCAATAAAAACCTATTCATTAGATTTGAGCTTTAAACCCTTGTTTGCAATTATTTCAAATGATCTCCAATTTGGATGAAACAAAAGCCAATCTTGACTTTCTCAAGCCTTCTAAATATGTTGGAACAATAAAAAATGCCGCTAGTATAACTAGAGATGTTGCAATCACCCGGATCTCACAAAACACATATGCAATATAAAGAGGTAATTAAATCTTTGCAAACCCTTTTTGATTCTCCACATCGTTCAAAATGCAAGAGAAGAGCATACGGGAATTTACAAGATTTTTACATGCAAATCTCAACTTCTCAATTAGAAATCTATGAACTTGGATTTCTCAAAACAAAAGCTCTGGTACCATGTTAGAAATTTAAAATAGATAGAATAATCCAAGGAACTGTTTAAGAGAAAAATGAAAATCAAAGTTATATAAACGGGAAAAACATAAATAATAAAAACCAAAACTCCAAGAGATTATGCAATGCCAGGATGACAAAATTGCATTAAGAGCTTCCGAGATGCAAGAGTATGCAAGAATATGAAATACAAGCTAGGTAGTGAGTTTATATAGAACTATGGAGAGGATGTAGGTGGCAAATCCAACCAATAGGAATCAACCACCAAAAGTGGAGGATGCCACCAAAAGTAATAAACTAACTTTATTATCCTAAGCAAGCTTAATAAAAGTGTAGGAAAAGCCTATGAATAAGGGAAAATAAATTATCCCACTAGGAAAATTAAGTGTGGAGTGGGAGTTGGAACTATTGGAGTTGTTGGATGTTGTTTTGTGAATTGTTGAAGAGGAGTAGTAGTTGTGTTTCTAATGTGGTTAGGTGCACCATTGGCTCTAAGTTTGTTTAGTTCGTTTGTTGCAAATAGATGGAAGGTGTTGAACCTTCACTCCTCTAATTCTATTAATTCTTCTGAGAGCTTGAATTCTCTTGCATGGAACTCTTCCTTCACACATTTTCATTCATAAGCTTGCTGGATTTCCCTTAAGATTTCCGCTTGTTCTTGGGTTTGCTCTTCAGTATGTGTTTCTTAAATTAGTTGGTTTTCTTAAATTTCACTTAATACAGCCTTAATCCAATCTTCTTTGATTCTAGGATGCATCTTGCTTGAGATGCCAAGTGAGGAAAAGGAAAATCAAGAGTTGTTCTAATGCTTTTGTTTGGTTTTGATTGATTGATGAGTTTGCTTTGAAGCATTTTGAATTGATCAATATTTGTTGGGTGTCTCCTGATGCTACCGTGTAATGTCCCCTAATCGAGAACCCTAGGAAAACAAACAATTTTTTTTTGTATTTTATGGATATAGACAAAGGAAAACAAAATTCAATAAATAAACCCTCTGCTAAAAGGAAAATCAGTAGATTAATTTTCAGAACTTAACCTAACATCCACTAACAATAATTGACAAATAAATCCCAAGAAATATGGGTTTCAGATCTGCCTTAAACATTAAATGAATAATCAGGTTTGGGCGACGGAAATAATCAACTCTTGATGGCAAATTCATCTTTGACAATCCTCAAATAATTAGAGATTATAAACCCTAGGAATTTCAATCAAAAGACAATATCAAATCTGATTTTAGCAGTGAATTAATTGATTGTTAGCAGCAACAAATGTTAAATCAGCAATTAGGAAACTTAAACAAGCTGCGAACTAGATATTCCACTTCAATGACAAATTTGATAAATTAATTCAAGCAAATTATAATCAGCAATCTGAGGCACAAAACAGTGGCAATTAATTAAGAATATTCAGCTGACTTACAAGTGGTTGTACAGCTTGTACGATGGTTCCAAAAATTGTGGCAATATTGCCAACTGTTGCCAAAATGTTGCAAGATGATGTACATGATTAGAAACTGGAGTAAATCAATAATAAATTGCTCTATGATGCTGATAAGGGCCAGAACAGCCTGAAAAACCTAGGCACATCAGTATGGCAGCAGCTTGGAGGCTGTATGGCTGGAGTTGGAGGACTGATAATGATGTAAAACTAGGTGCCACACTAAATGCATGAAGTGCAGCCAAAATGAGATGGAAATCTTTGAAGCTTATGCTGATATTTTTCCAAAATTCCACCAAAATGCTGATGTAGGACACAGTTTGTTTGCCAAGATAAAGCCAAAAGACTTGCAATAATAAAGCACAAATGGAATCCTTGACTAGAATCGCCACAAGTGAATATAAGGGTTTTCGTCCCTAAATCAAAATTTGAATTCAAAAAGGTTTTCATCCTTGAAATTCACCAAACAAGGGTTTTTGTCCTTGATTGTTTCAAATTTGAAAATTTGAATTTGCAAAATAATAACAATGGATAATTAAAGGAAGGTGCTATCTTTTTCCTTTATAGGCGCTACAAATTTGGGCCCTTAATAATTTTTTTTCCCTCCACAAATAAAATGCATATGTTAGTGTTGTAGCTGTGGGAGATATTTTTCTCATATATATATATTTTTGTTCAAGGCAGGTTGGCCTTCATGTTTTAAATAATATTTATATTCTCTCTAAAAGCCGACCTAGAAGGGAGGTCGCTTGGTTTTGTATTTAAGGAGGATCAAGTCCTCTCATTTGTGCATCATCAATCAATTCATTTCAATTCGCACTTCTAGCAGAAATTCGCATCTTAGCAGCAGCAGGAGTTCGCCATTCTTAGCAGCAGGTTCACCGTTCTTTGCAGCAGATCCATTTCAAAGAGAAGTGTCATCATTTGTGGAGAAGTGTCTCCACTCATTGAATTAGACTCAGCATTGTGTAAGGCCTGATTTGTATGCAGCTTTCTGCACTTTTTCTTCTGATATATAAGAGAATATTGTTGCTGGGTTTCTCTCCCTTGAGTAGGAGGGTTTTCCTAGGGTAAACACTGTGTTCATAGTCTTATGTGTTGTATCTTTTGCTTGTTTACATTTCTAATCTAAAAACTAACATGGTATCAGAGCGGGTCTAAGAAAAGATCTGATCAGATTTGTTTAAGTAATCAAGACAACTCTTCATCTAGGGCAGATCTTGAAGGCAAGTATTGCAAATCTAAGGTTGCAAATTATTACAGACATGGGCAGATCTTTGAAGGTGAATTTGTGCAGAAAAAGAAGATGGTGAATGGTGTCAAGGTAGAAGATAGGCTTGAAGGAGCATCAACCTTCAACTCTTGGAAACCCAGAGTACTCATTGCATTAGAGGAGAATGATCTTCTTGAATTTGTAGAAAATGGCATGCCTGAGCCGTCTGAAGACACAGAGAAAATCCAGTGGAAGAAAAATGGCACGAAGGCTAGAAAGATCGTGATAGACTCTGTAATGGATCACCTAGTACTGATCATCTGCAAGATGAAGACAACTAAAGAAATGTTTGATACTCTAAAAGGATTGTATGAGATCAACAATACCAATAGAGCCCTTGCTTTGAGACAACAACTTCATGATGCAAAAATGGCTAAAGAAGATTCAGTCATCTCATTCTTTATGAAGGTTTCTGATTTGAGAGATCAATTGAGCGCTATTGGGGATATAATTGCAGACCAAGATCTTGTCATGTTGGCACTAAATGGTCTTCCTCAATCTTGGGAACCCTTTATTCAGAGCATCAGTGGGAGATCCAAATTGCCCAAGTTTGATCGTCTTCGAGCTGACTATATTCAAGAAGAAACAAGATTGGCAGCAAGAGGAATTGGGCGAAACTATCATGATGTAGAAAATCAAGTTCTTGCTACACATACTTCTAGAGAAAGAGGCAAAGGAAGAAGGAAGAATAGAGATAGAGAATCAGATTCTGCCCCAGAACCGAAGAAGAAGAAGGATCTCTCTCACATTCAATGTTATAGGTGTGACAAGTAAGGTCACTTTGCTCGAGATTGCAAATTAAAGTCTACACAACATGTTTCTATTGTGGAAATTGACTTAGAGACATCTCTGAAGGAGCCAAGTTCTAAAGTTGATTAAGAAGGTTTCCTATTCATCTCCGCTCTTTCAAGTAATGTACAATCTGACAGTGATACTTGATTGATAGATAGTGGTGCTTCATGTCACATCACAGGCTACAAAGAGCATCTTACAGACTTAGTAGAGAAAGAGTCTAACTTACAAGTGATAATTGGAGATGATGCTAGCTATGCCGTAAAAGGAGCTGGGACCACTTCCTTCCAGCTAGATTTAGGTATCCCTCTTCATTTGAGTGATGTATTGTTCGTACCTGGGATCAAAAGGAACCTTGTCTCCATTTCAGCCTTGGAGGACAAAGGCTACAAGGTTGACTTCTTTGAAGGAAAGGTTCTTGCATGGTCGAAGAACTCCAGCATAAATTTAGCTTGTGTGATTGGCACTCGTCAGGAGAACCTATACAAATTGTCATTGTGATCAGTTTCTTTGAAGAGGAGGAAATAACATTCAGAGGGAGTCTAACAAACCATCAGAGGCAATCTTGGATGAGGAGGTCAGAAGGTTGATGTGGGTACTTGAAGCTTCAGAGGGAGTCGCATCATCATGAAGATTTGTTGTAATGTATATTTCTCTGAGACAGAGAAATATGAAGTGAAAGCCCTTGCAATGTATATTTCTTTGAGACAGAGAAATATGAGGTGAAAGCCCTTGTAGTGTATATTTATTTGAGACGGAGAAATATGAGGTGAAACCGTTTGTAGTGTATATTTCTCTGAGACAGAGAAATATGAGGTGCAAGCCCTTGTTCATCTCTGAGACTGAGATGAGACGTCATGTTGAGAGACTCCATGACGACATCACGTTGAGAGACTCCGTGATGAACATCTCTGAGACTGAGATGTGTTTCTTTCCACACATGGGAGTAGCTAGCCATTGTGGACGTCATGTTGAGAGACTCCATGATGACATCACGTTGAGAGACTCCGTGATGAACCCTTGTACATCTCTGAGACTGAGATGTGTTTCTTTCCACACATGGGAGTAGTCATTGTGGATGTCATGTTGAGAGACTCCATGACGACATCACGTTGAGAGACTCCATGATGAACCCTTGTACATCTCTAAGACTGAGATGTGTTTCTTTCCACACATAGAAGTAGCCATTGTGGACGTCATGTTGAGAGACTCCATGATGACATCACGTTGAGAGAGTCCGTGATAAACTCTTGGACATCTCTGAGATTGATATGTGGTTTTCCACAAATGGGTGTAGCCATTGTGGGCGTCATGTTGAGAGACTCCATGACTAGGATATCTAGAAAAATACCTCCCTAGCTAAGAGGGAGTGTTAGTGTTGTAGCTGCGGGAGATATTTTTCTCCTTATATATATATATTTGTTCAAGGCAGGTCAGCCTTCATGTTTTAAATAATATTTATATTCTCACTAAAAGCCGACCTAGAAGGGAGGTCGCTTGGTTTTGTATTTAAGGAGGATCAAGTCCTCTCATTTGTGCATCATCAATCATTTCATTTCAATTCACACCTCTAGCAGAAATTCGCATCTTAGTAGCAACAGGAGTTCGCCATTCTTAGCAGCAGTTCGCCATTCTTTGCAGCAAATCCATTTCAAAGAGAAGTGTCATCATTTGTGGAGAAGTGTCTCCATTCATTGAATTAGACTCTGCCTTGTGTAAGGCCTATTTTGTATGCAACTTTCTGCACGTTTTCTTTTGATATATAAAAGAATATTGTTGCTGGGTTTTTCTCCCTCGAGTAGGAGGGTTTTCCTAGGGTAAACACTGTGTTCATAGTCTTATGTGTTGTATCTTTTGCTTGTTTACATTTCTGATCTAAAAACTAACAACATAGGCCATATAGTCTCTTTTAGATGGCCTCGCAAAGCAACACTTAAATCACCGAAATAAAGTAATAATTGGGCCCCAAAATGTCAAAAAAGTCTACAACCTCAAGAAGGGGACATGACATACCGAGGACTTCTGTTGCTTTTTTTTTGGTAATTTGGTGATGAATGATTTAAATGAACTAATCTAGGTGCATGCAAAATGAAATCTATTCTTTTTGATTTTTCGAGAAGCAAAATGTTATCTAATTAATCCATTTGCAAAATAATTTTTTTTATTTGTATTTTTGATGGATGTAGCTAAATGAAGTTTTCTAGATACGATTGTTATGTTTTATCTTGAGTTTTTGTCTTGCTTTGAGTTGAGTTACCTCGTGTTGAAATTGAGGGTTTTCTACTTAAATGCCTTGTGTTGGAATCAAGGGCTTTAAAAAAATGAGAGCTAAATTAAATCTAACGTTATCTTAATCTAATCTAGGAAACAAGTTAATCTAAGAAAGCAACAAAGAGTTCCACTCTTATCCGAGAATTAATAACAAAATGTTACTATTCTCAAGCAATCTTGATTTTCTAATTACTATTTAAACTATTGTAAAGAAACGAAAGCTTCTAAAATATGGTACCTATTTGAAAGCTTTGAAGCTTCTTTGAAGTGGTGTATGTCCTTAGATGGTACAACTCTTGTATCTTCTTCTCCAATAGTAGGATGCTCCTCTTTGATGGTGGTAGGAAGAAAGGGAAGATCTAGATCTAGAAAAATTAAAGGATTACATGGAAAGTAATGAGAAGCTTTGAAGCTTCTTTGCAAAAGCTATGAAGAGACTCAAATGTCCTATATTGAACACATATATGTTGTGGAGGTTGTTAGAGCAAGGGTAGCCTAATACTTCTAAAGGTGATTTACAATCTAGAGGGAAAGGAATGAGAGCTTCTTGTAATAAAATGGCCAATAATATAAGAAACAACCTCTTGGATGCTAATGGCAAAGGGAAGTATAAATAGGTGCATAAGCTTCACAATTAGGGGAAGATGATCGAGAGATTAAAAAAGGAGGTTGTGAGTTAAGAGGAGAGGAGATTCAACAAGGGGAAGAAGAGTTTCAGTCAAAGCTTGAGTCAACTCACAATCAAAAGCAAAAAGGGTGGAAAAATGATTGAAATTGAAGAAGTCACGTGTCCTCCAAACGCACTATGGTTGCCCCTTTCAAAGGTTTGGTTGTCTCTTTCTCCAGGATAGGTTGTCTAGGTGACCCTATAGCTCAAAATAGGTTGCTTGGGTGAGTCTATAACTAAAGGTTTGAAAAAAAGTTTTAGGATGGTGTGGAAACCTAGAAGCTAAACTAGGGGTTGAAAAAGGTGGAAAAGAGGCTAGGAATGATCCTAGAAGTACAAAAAGAATGCCATCAAATTAGAGAATGTTGAGAGCAGATGTATTTCATGCCATGTGGATTGTGAGCTGAATTGGTTGGTCATCATTGCATTGCCATGTTCACGTATGCAATTTTGGGCACTTACATATTTGCCCCCTTGGGTATGGCAGTATGCATGGGAGGTAGGTGCCATTCCCTAAGATTGGCATTGTGGGACTTGCACTTACTTCTATTTACTTTTCTTCTTTGCACACTTGGACTTGCAAAATGAATTGGTTAATCATGTATAATATGATAATCTTGAAAGCAACATTGGAAAACGACAAATCATTGGTGCATGGTTTTAGTCTTTTAGAGATATTATCTTTGTTGTTTTCCCTCATTGCTGACACGTAACCAACAAAACAAAGATCGATTAGTTGACTCAAGTATATTTTGACAAACAATTAGCTAAACATAAGTGGGAAACAAAGATGAGAGGATGTACCATTGATGCAAGGTTTGATGTATACCTATGTCGCCCTCGCTCTGCCTTGACAACTTGCAAAACGATGAAAGAAAACATGATATAGAAGTAAAACTTACCCTACAAAAACAAAAATAGATCAAAATAGAGGTCACTTTCACTTGTGATGGCAAGGAGAAGAGGAGAGAAAATGGGTAAAAAAGAGAAATGATAGCTTAGAGCTGACCTTGAGGTCTTCAAGAGACCTACCTCTTATTGCTTTAGAGTTTTTCCCTTGCCCCCTGTGGGGAGATTGGCACAGTTTTGTGCACACTTTTGCTCTTTGCTTCCATTGGTGGAACCCATTGTACTAAGATATTTTTGACTTAGCACTTATTTACGATGACAACCAAGATTAGTGTTGGTCTATATTTACTTACAATTGACATCATTTATATTGCTTTAATTTTGTGCACATGGATGGTTTTAGAATTTATGCTAATTTACTTACAAATGTTATGCTTGTACATGTATGTTACATGCTGATGTTTTTGTATTTTTCTGTTGTATATGAAATGTATGCAATGGGAACTTAGTGTGTATGGATGCATTTGACATATATGGATGAAATGCAATTTATTTATATGCTTTTGTTTTTTTGGATTCCATTCTACTATAACATGATTTATTACCCTTTTTTGTATGATATGTGTGATATTGACAGTACGGCTGCTCTTTATAAGTTTTTTGACCTAGAGGATCATGGGTTGATTAGCATAGGGCAAGTCACTAAGAATTTGAATTTATTAGGGAATCAAGTGGGAATGGGGAGGTGATGGAACAATCTAGATAAAGTTGTACAAAAGGCTAAAGACTGATCCTTGTCTAGACTAACCACTTAGACTAGTTTTTGATGTAGACAAGCAACAAATTTTATTTTTACCTCTAGACTTAGACCAAAGGAGATGGCCAATAGGTTAGACTTGAGGTGAAAGAAAGATTCCTTAGTAAGGTGGCCCTAGGAGGCGAGTTAGACTCTTTGTTGTTTCACCTAACTTGTGCATGCAAGTGCTTAGCTTATTTTTCTCCTTTTCTTATTTTATTTTAAATGTCACCCTCGTAGCTTTGATTTTGGGTCTTCACCTGAGAGTATGGGAATTTGTAGTTTTGTATGTTTTTCTTTTTCTCTTTTCTTGTTTTTTTTCTTTTTTGTAATTAAATTGCTTATGGAGCTTTGACCTCCTGACCTAAAGATTAAGCAAGGTAAGTGGTAAGGCACAACCAAATGGGTAAAATTGGCTCCTAAGACTTCCCCCTTGCCGAGGAGAATTGGGAAGACTTGGTTGTTAGCTTCTATTAGGTATTGTGGGTTTACTTGCTTTGTTTGAACTTGACTAGATGACAACTAAGACTCTGATAAATTTAAATCTTTAAGTTGACTTTATTTGTATTGTTGGGAATGTAAGGGATGAATAGCAAAGGTGATTATGGGAATTCACAGTTTAGTAGAGGCAACCTATATTGGCATCTTTTAGACTCCTTGTAGGACGAAAATCAAACAAGAGTGAACCACTAGTAAATTCAATGGAGTGAACAAAATGCAGTTCATGTTTTTCTTTCTAAACTATATGTTTTTTTTTCCTTTCTAATTTTTTATTTATTTTTGAGCTATTTTTCTTTTTATCGAATATAATATTTCTTGAGATGGAAAGCATTGATAGTTGTGTCAAATTTATCCCCTTCCATAGTGCACAAAATGTAGGCACCATTGTCGATGCCTTCCTTTACTAAGTACAGACTAATCCAAATTAGTTTAAGTTTTTGGCCTTATCTAACTCTTTTGTCAATGAGTTTAGTGATTTTGAGCATGTCGTCTCCTACCTTGAATGGTCTAGAGATGATCTTTCTTGTTGTATTATTAGCTTATGTGGGCTTAACTAACCAAGACTAGGGTTAAACCAACTTGAGTCAAAAGCTTGAGGAATAACTTCCTGAATAGTGGACCTCATGTCACTTCTTGAATAGTGGAACTCATGTCATTAGAATCTTTTCCCTATTTCTCTGAGGTTGGGATTGTAGAATCAAAATGATTATCCCTTTGACAGGGAGAACTTCCAAACATTAAAGTTCCAACAATACAATTACCTACGGTATCTTGGATAGGAATAGCAACAAGGTTTGTAGGTGCATAAGTGCCTATTAAATGAGGATCAAAGGAAAGATGATAGACTGGCCCTCCTTTAGGGGTTTAGTATTTTTTGAAGTGGTGATGTCAAAGGAAATTGTAGCAATTGTGTTAGGACCTTTTTGACGGGTTTCATTCCTTTTGGTTTCAGCTTTAAGCCCAGTTTTAGGAAAAGATTCATAATTATGAACTCCAAGTTGTTTTATACTAGCTCCATTTTTTGTCTCATAGAGGGCTTATCGGTTTGATTTGATTGAGCTTTCTTCTTAGCTTGTTTTGCTCTATAAATACTAAAAGGATTAGGATCTCCCTTGGTGATGTGGACTTGATTGAGGTGGAGAATGTGGTTCTCGTAAAATAGGGTAGAGGAAATGGCCTTCATCCAATGAGTCCAAGGCTGTCCAAGAATCATGTTGTAGCTAGTTTCTTCATCTTTGACAAAGAACTCTATAGGTAGGGTTTTAGGATCAACAATGGTAGGGAGATTAACCTTTCCAATGATAGGAGTCTTTAGATGATCACAACCTTCAAGGGTATCATTAGTGTGAGCAACATGGGACTCATCACAACCCATCCTTTAGAGGGAAGGAGGGACTACATTGATAGTAGACCCATCATTGATCATGACACACCCAATACAATTATTGTGAGATTGGACCTATAGGTAAAGGGTAGGATCACCTTGCCTAGCAAAGTCATCACCTAAAGGTAATTGTTTAGGATCAAATGAGAGCAATGTCTTAAGGAGGAAAAACTAGGTGGGTGAGACTTATTTGTAGCATTATTGATGTGAGGGGTTGAAGCAATTTGTGTCACTTGGCCTAAATCTAGGACATCAAGGAGAGCACTCCTAGGAGTGGGAGAGTTCCTAAGAAGGTCCAAGATTTCAAAAAGAGTTGAATCATGAAGCTCATTAGGGGTGGAGTTAGGTTGTCTAGGTCCATGGATGATGTAGAATTTTTGATTTATATTGAATTCTATAGGGCCTAACATGTTTTTATCAAGATGGCAACTATTAGGCCTATGTCCTCTATCTTGTAGGTGTAGTACCATGTTTGCAAACGGTCATTGGCTTTTCGGGAGGCATTGAATGATTTTGTTATATTGTTTGTAGATTGAAGTATTGTGCCCCTAGTTTGGTGAAACATGCAGTAACTTGTAGGAGTGTAGCCATGTGGTGAGTTACTATTTCTATTCCAGATTTGTCTGCTACTTTATTGTCTTGTTTGAAAGTGGTTGACAGTGTTTATATTCATGGTTTGACCAAATTTGTCTTGAAGGTGGAGGAACTTGTCTATAAATAGGCATTGTTAATCCTTGAGGATTTTTGAGATGAATCTATTATATTCTCGACATGTCTTTGTGTTGTGCCTCCATGCTTTATGGACTGAACAGTATTTTTTGGGATCATAAGGGCAACAATACAATTCATAACTATTATTTAAGGTTGCACGAATGCAAGATGGCCTTTGCACCTTTAATGGTAATTTCTATTGCCTCAACCCTTTCAAAACATTATAGGTTGCATGGAGGGCTTATCTTGGATGCAATACGAGGGTTTCTAGGATAAAATTTTGAGTTCTTGTCTAGAATTCTTTTATAGTAGCATGTTTTCTTCTTACTTTGATTTGCAATTCCCTCTCTTTATCACTAGTATTGTAAAATGCCAACTGTTCACTAAAGTAATTTTTCCTGAGTTTTCACTTTGCAAGTAAATAAACTATGTAACAAGCCATTGCAAAAAAATAAAAATCTTTCCTTTATTGGGAACAAATGAACATAGATGCCATAACAATATACAACAAGGATTCCATTTCAATATAATAATTTCACATATTACAATATTCCAAGAATGTGTACAAGTACATACATAGCTCAACCGAGCTTCAAAGCAATAGATATAGATGGTTCAGGATCCGCCTTTCAAAACCTTGGTCTTTTGTCGCTTGCTGAGGAGGACAAGCATCACTCAAGCACTTTTCCGCCAACCATGGACTCATTCTGCATTTGCATTTACTTCTTGTTGATATTTAATCTATGATAAGGCATCTCAAGTAATTGCAGTTTACTAAGTCAAAGATATTCTATCATAAAGCACTGACTAAGTCTTACCCTCCAAATCGACTTATTTGCTGCGAATTATATTGCATATAATTCGACCCTTATACTTTGCCAATATGTATTATATTCGGCTTTTAACATGCTTATAGATATTATATATACTCAGCCTATGTTGATGTAATAAATCGGCCTCAAAAGCATTGCATAAGTTAATCGAGCCCCAAGCATATAATTATATTTAAATATATATTCATATATTTACATATACATGTATATATGTATATCAACACACACACACACACACACACACACACACACATATATATATGTTAGTATATATTTATATATATCTTATACTAATAAAGTATGTATACATTCGACATACAAATAATTACAAACAAGATGTCATTCACATAGTAATAACAATTATATTGATTTTGTACTATATTTATATATATTCCTCTATGTACATGTATACGTATGTATACATATATCGATACATTCGTATGGCATGTCCGTTTGCCAGTCATACGCGTGTATTGATACATATATATATATATATACATATATATATATATACATATATATATATATATATATATACATATATATATATATATATATATATTTGATTACACACCATAGTCATACACAATTACTATTGTATTGATAAGTGCCTACGTGTGATATATCTATACATATACATATACATGTTGTAAGGTCCATTTGATAGTTCCATGCACATAAGCAACCTGTCCATAAGTGTGCATAGGTACGTCTACCTATGTACCCTTATGTACGTGTTCATGCATATGGTCTATCATCGTCATGCATATGTGTACATATACATATTCCACGTATGTTCTACTCATCAATACAAGCATAGTAATATAGGAAAGAACTCACAAGCTCAAACAAATAAACATCACCCAATAATGCACTCAATAGTAATTAAGACTCTTACTAATGTAGACACATCAAACTAAGGATGACTTACCAACTTCCCACATAATAACTTGACTCAACCATACTACTGTGAACATAGTTGCAACACTCGCCAAAAACTCGGCTAGCGAAGAAAAACTCGTGAGTTTTTTTCACTCCTGAGTTTGTGGTGCAATTGTACGCCAAAAAAACTCGCCGTACTTTTGGCGAGTTTTTCCAAAAAGTATGGAAAGTTTTTGAAAAAAACTCATGCAATTTTCTACATGCCCAAGCTTAATGTCCCTTCCTTAGGTAGCTCAGACTAGTTGAGGTTGGCCTACTATTAGGGTTCTCGTAGGTCAGCAGTATGGTTAGGTGACCCAAGCGAGGGATGCGGAGCCTAGCCGGGAGCTTTACGAGCCTTTCAGTGTGGAGTTTAGTTGTTGAATCCAGGGATAAATTGAAAATATTCAAGTTTGCTTTAATGGAATAGTAAAAGTGAATAGTAACAGAGAATTATAAAGTGAATAGTGAAAAGTGCCCCCATCCTAGTGAAACAAAGTTGTTTTTAAAAAGTGGCCCTTTCTTTTGATGAGAAAAAGACCCTTGAGGAGGAATATTTTATTATCTTTTATAAAAAAGCTCATGGGAGGTTATAAAGTGAATTTTGGGCTTCTATTTTGGCATTCATTTGTCATTTTTCATATCAACACTTGTAGGTTTGAGCTTTGGAGAAGGGTTTCAGCTTGGTTTTAGTCTTCTAGGAACAAAAACTCCCAAGGGCTATCATGAATTGGATGAGAACCCAGTTTACCTTTGAGGAGGACCTGTTGATGTGTGTTTTGTGACCGCACCAAACAGTAGAATAAAGTTACTAACGACTACTCTATTCTCTCTTGATCAAAGTATTCAGCATGCTAAGATTGCGAGAGAGTTCATGCTTTCAACTCCAAGGTTCCTTCTATGCAATAGATAGCCTCAGTTGGTTTGTTATGATTTGCTGGTATCACGAGGGGGACTTACACAATTGTTCAATCAGGAAACAGTAGATAGCGGATTAAAGCAGAAGGGGATTTTCACATGGTTCAAAAGATTTCCCGAGGAGGTACGAGTTTTCTATACTAACTGGAAAAGTGTTGTGTTGTACCCAAAACCAAAATTTTTGCTTCACTAAGGCATTTTGCTTAATTGAGTCTTAATCTTGTTAAAGTGATGTCAGAAGGTCGTTTTTGGGGTTTTTAAATATGGAGTTGGTGTTAGTATCATGTCAGTCTATTACTGAAGAAATTTGAGAAAAGGAAAAATCTAAAGGAAAAACATCAAAATTTTCTATCTTTGGAGAGGGGAGCACATTCTCAAATAGGCGCCCTATCTTTTAGGGGCTCAGATCCTATTTTTAGGGTTTGTCACCTCTAGCAGGTTTTTGTCCGGCATCATATCAGCTTCGCAACGGGTTATCAAGCTTGTCAAACGGATCTGTTTCGTGCAAGTTATGGAAGATATAGCGCAAAACGAGAGGAGAGCCAGAATTGGCTGACATTGGAAAAAAGAGCAGCTTTTGAAAAAGGTGCCCATCTTTTTGAGGTGTCAGTTGAAGGTTTTTGACTAAGTGCCACCCAAGATGTTTATCTCACATTTGTTCAAGCTTCACGGCGCATCTGTCAGTGGGTGAATCTGAGTTGCTGAAGTGCCTGAGCCGGAGGTCAAACATAGGGTCAAATCTTGGTCGAAATATCAAAGAATGAACAAAAGAGCACTTTTTCAGAAAGGCGCCTGAGCTTTTCAAGTCTTTAATGCTTTCTTTTTGATGATCTCAGATATTCAATTTGTCCGTGTTGCGTTCAGCTTTCCATTGCCTGTCTCCGTTAGATCAGAAGATGACTCAGCAGCTTGCAGTTAGAGTTTTAGTATTATTTTGGTCAGTTCCAAAAATGCTCTGGGAGTAAAAGAGCAACTTTTGAAAAAGGCGCCCTTGATTTTCACCCCTCAGATGATGTTTTTTGGAGAAATGTGCCTTTACAGCTGTCATGCAGAATGAAGTCAGCTTCGCAGTGAACCTGTGATCCAGTCCTGAAACTTGGTCAATCAAAAGTTATGAAGGATTTGTTTTTCCCTTCGTACGAAATGCAGATGTCAAAATTTGACTAAGTTTGAGAAAAAGAGCAGTTCTTGAAAAAGGCGCTTGGATTTTTGAGCCTTCAGATGTTAGTTTTATGATGTTCAGTCTTGAGGTACCTTTTGATCAGTTTTTGTCCTGCTCTGCGATGCACCTGTCAGCCAGCCAATCGGTGGAGTCAGTCAACCAGGGTCAGAGGATGAACAGAGGTCTCGAAAGAGGTTTAAGTCCAAATTTTCATGAAAATTGGCTAAGTCTGGAATTCGCCTTAAGAGGTCAAAGTTGAGTTTTCGAAAGAAGTTGACTGGTGCGCCTTAACTTGAGTTCTGACTTTAGTTAGACTGAATGATTTCTGGGTTGTCATCTCCAATTCGTATATTGGCATGTTGAGTGATCTTTCAGTTCGCATGTCGAGTTAACTAGTTTGCATGTTCAGTTAACAACTTTGCATGTTGAGTTAATTTGATTGCATGTTCACTTAACTGAAGATTATGCTTGAAAATCAACTTTAGTTTGCATGCATGGCGAATTTGGTTGAAATTGTGAAGATTCTATGAAGATGGCGCTTCATTCATTGTTAACTGAAGTTTTCAAAAGGGACGCCATATCTAAATTAAAGCATGAATTTAGACTTTGTGAAGCTGGCGAATTTATCTTTGAATGTTAACTGAAGTCTTGAAAGGGACGCCATATTTAGAATTTTTGAAGATTTAAAGCATGAGTATGAAATATTGGCGAATTCTTATTGTCAACTTCAGTTTTCAAAAGGGACGCCTTAATTCTTAATTGTAAATTTAATGAATTTTGAAGTATGGCGAATTCAACAAGGATTGTCAACTGAAGTCAAAATTGCATGGTGCTTTAAATAAATTTGCAACTGAAGTCTTGGTGATGCGCCCTAAAGCATGATGCTTTATTTAGATTATTTTAGTTTCAATTAACTAAAATTGAGGTCCAATCATAAGCCAAGCGCCATTTTTCAAGATTTGATGCTTTATGCGAATTTCAAAGATGAAAATCTATTTATTCAAGCATTGGCGTCCATTATTTCTTCATCACAAGTTTAAGAATATACATTCTTCTTGAGCGAGCAACAAGTTAAAGGTGCTACAGGTGTCAGAATTCAACGTTCTTCATAGCAACGGATTCAGATTGTTCAGAGGAAGAAGATTCAAGACTTTATTTTCACTTTGCATGCAGGTTTCATTGAGTTCCAAAAAAGAGATTGGCGAATTTTTCAGAAGCAGAACAAACAAAACTTTCTATCTTCTGTCTTATTTCTTCTATTTCTCATCTTAGGTACTTTCTTCACATGTCAAAGAAATTCAACATATTTTCAGAGTTTGATCATCTGGGTTCGCATACTTCAGTATTTGTAGCAAAACCCACGTCTTAGATTTTTTCGAGGAAATTGCCCTGTAGTCTTCATTGTGAAGCTCTGTGCTTTTTTCCGAGAATTTCTTTGCATGTGGGCTTGAAACACATTTTTTCAAGAATCAAGCTATCTGGGTTGTCTTAGAATTTGATTCTGCACAAAACCCACGTTTCAGAAAAACTTCGAATTTTTTTCTTGCCTTAGGCTATTTTTAGCCTTGTCTAGAGGTTTCCAGTTTTTCCAGAAAGTTGTCCAAGTATATTCGACTTTACAGTCAAAAGTTCTCATTTTCAAAATGCAGTTCAATCTCATTGATTTTAAGACAAAATCTGCCCTTACGCATAATTTTGTCAAAACTTCAGATACAGACCTAAATCATGTTTATCCAGTGGTTAATTTGAGTAGTCTGGAGGGTGTTAGCAGCAATGCGTTGAGGAATCTTGAGCGTTCTGGATTGCTGGCAGCGACATCTATTCCTGTTACTATTTTTGATCTTGAGTTCGTTCTTGCTTGTATCAAGCATTAAGACTCATCTTCACGACAAATTAGATCAGTTGATGGGAGGGTTGTTTGCAGTCTCAAACCGAAGGATATAGAGAAATGTTTTGATATTTCTCCGCGTTCAGATAACCTTACTATGGTTATTGAAGCTTGTGAGAAGATATGGGATGGAGATCGAGAACGTTCACAGAGAAAGGTAGCTCAAAGATGGCTGAAAGTTTAGAAGACTAACATGCCTAAAAAGGTTGGCCGTGGTGAATTCAAAGATGAAGTTGCTGTTTTGATAACTTTGCTCAATCGAGTTACAGGTCAAGAGGATGCTAGCGCTTTCCGATCATGGATGTTTTACCTTATTTCCAGAATTCTTGATGGCACAGAACATTTTGACTGGGCTATGTTGATTAGTGATTGCTTACATCAGCAGATTACTAATTTTCTCAAGTTTCATGAGTTTCATATGATATCTTACTTGGTCTATTTAGTTGCATTCCAAGGCAGCTACAAGCATCTTAAAACTAATGGCACTCTCAGTGTTCAACGTGTTCACGAGTATTATCCTCAGTTGGAGTTCTCTAAGTCTAAACAAGATTTCCGAGCAGTGAATGATCACTTTTCTATGAGGACAGTTAGGGATCTTGACAACGAAATGCACATTCGTATTTCTGCCGAGGCAAAATCAGCGATGGAGACCTGGGCTGATTGGTTTATCCAATTCCCTACTTTCACATACATTCGGGTTTATGGATATGTTGGAGAGCCCCTGATGTTGCCGAGGTATCCTTCAGACAAGATCATCTTTATGGAGTTTCTCAGGCAGATGCAACATGTTCATTTCTTTCTTTGCAATTGTCATAAGACTGCGGCTACTTTTCCATTGCATTAGGGATTTTCACATGAGTGCGGCAACAGATGCCAAGCTTATGTCAACCGAGATAGAAAGATTCAAGTTTAAAACTCATACTGAGAGGCGTTCTTATGATCCTTTGGGTCATTATGCAACCAGGTTAGAGCGAGGGATTGCACATAAGCTAGCACTTGAAGATTTCTGGGCTAATTGTGAAGATGAATTCGAGGTTCGTCATCGTCACTATTGTAGACTCACTATCACTCAGCTCTCTGATTATCTATTAGAGGATGTTGATGGTCTATCAGATGATGATGGAGAAGTTCTTCTCAATTCATTTGTCAGAGATCAAATTGCTTGGCAGCCACTTCGTTCACCAGATTGGTATGCTAAGGAGAATACTTCTATTGAGGAAGTTTCTAAATCGGTTATTAAGATCAGCAAGCAGTTCTTGGAGAGTAAGCGGAAGCGTAAGTCAGTTCCCGTGACAGAGCCGCCAGAGAAGTTTTCTTCATTGCCTTCTACTTCTAGGTCAAGACCTCGGGTCAAGGCTATTGTGATACCTCCTGAAGGAGTTAGACTCAGTGGAAACACGGGGAAGAGAGCTACTGGTAAGAGGAAGCAGAAGCAAGTTGAGAATGTTCCTGAGATTCCAGTAGAGACTGTCATTCGGGCTGAACCTCACGTTTCACCTCCTAGTTCGCCGCATATACAACCTATTGACATAGATTCAGAGTCTGAGATACCAATTTGAGTTGGATCAAAAACAACTGAACCGCCACAGGTGGATACATCAGGGACAGTCTCTCTGAAATATGCTAACCAATTTTTTCGAAGGAATTACATAACATAACCGGCAATAGTTAACTGGATTAGCGTTAGCATCAAATTGAAAACCAAACTTGAAAGAACTACTCAACGTCAAGAATGTGCACTCAAGATCCCACTGAGGGCGAGGTGCTAACATATGATAGAGTGTTTAATTGAAGCTAGAAATTAATAGGCAGATAACCAGCCATGAAGTGAATTTCCACACTACCACCAAACAGTGGGGGGAAAAGATTACAATTAAAACAATTCATCCGCTGTGGCGGGCATCCACAAAACTGTGGGGATTCACCACTATGAAAGTGGGTACAATGAAAATAACCAGTTCTTTCTCCGCACTGGCGGTAAACCGTCCAGGGGTAATTAATTGGGAATATAACAAGTAGTTGCAGCAATAACATAGGTTAGATTAGTACTACTAATCGAAAACCTTACAATTCAAACAAACTGCAAAACATGTTTTACAATGATAGAGAAATAAGATTAGAAGATAAGAATGAATTCCAATGATGTTTCTTTGCTTTCCAATGATAGAATTATGATTAAAACAGAAACTTATGAATCTGATATAAAATCCTGAGTTCTGGAATTTCTTATCAGCAAACTGGAAATCAATAAAATATTCATAACTCACTCATTTCACCTCCAAATCGAATAAGACTGAATGCAATGGACTTCTGGAAGGTAGGCGACCAAGCTAGGATGAAGAAACAGCAACAAATCTCGTTCTTTATTTTTTGGCACAAATCCCAATGCAAGCTGAAAGGTACGGCCTTGAGAAGGGGCGATTTTTACTTTAAAAATTGGAGACTTCAAATTAAAATCTCAAACTTGGAGGAAAGGGGCGCCCTTGTCAAACAATTGCAATGCAAAAATACCCAGAACCAAATTAATTTTATTCCAAGAGATGGTAACATAATTCACTTTCAGCTGTAGAAGCATCAGCAACTTCAAAATCTGGAAAATTCATCAAAACTTCAACTATGAGCACAAATCTGCTAGTCTGGATGAGAAGCAGCAACGTCCAACTAAGTGTTGTATTTCAAACACGAAATTGGATAATGGCTAGGAGGTAGCATCCTCGAAGCAAGAGTTCAAATGTCATTCCGACAGCATAACAGTATGATAACATGAATGGATGAAATGCTCGAGCAAATACCCTCATTAAATAGAAACTCACAAACTCTTCAGATTCCTGAGAAGGTTCACCAAAAGACAAAGGAGTCTTTTCAAATTCCCAAAAACAATCAACTTCTCAAGATGGCGTCCTTTTTTTGCTAATAAGAATTTCACTTTATTTTAAAATTCTCTCTTAATAAAGTGGCGTCCACTTTTCCCAAGGCATAATGTTCTTATTAATAAATAATAAACCTCTTCATGAAGGCGTCACCCTTCCAAGTCCCCTTTTTAAACACAACTTAAAGTTGTTCTTACTAGGCCAAGGGGGGCAACTGCAAAATATAACCTTGATGCCTTTATGCAACATAAAATTGCCTTAAGAGGTCAAACATGAACTGCAAATAAATGCTCCAACTGGAAATGAAGTACCGAAAGCTGACAAACTCCATACTGCTTAAAATAGAATTTACTATAAATAGTAAACTCTCAAAAAATGCCAAAGAACCTCAGAACAGGAAACCCTAATTTTACCTCACACACGCCTACAGGCTTCCGGAATAGGCTGATGAGTGATAGAACAAATTACTGATGAAAAGGGGACATTACACTTTCCTCGGATTGATGATATTGATCAATCTTGTTGGCTCGAGAGGTCTTTGGGGAGACAGAGGCGAGAACCTTCGTATAACCTTGATTTATCTGAGTTCGGTGAACCTTATCAGAAAAGGTCGAATAAGAAAATCAAGAAACAAGTGCATATCGAGAAGACTCCAGAATCAGAGATTGTTATAGAGGTTGTTCCTCCAGAGGGTAAGAGCCTAGATGAAGTCGAAGTTGGTGACTTTACTTTTACTAAGGCAAATCTTGGCAGGACCACTTGAGAGACAGACGTGACTCTTCTTAAGATTGTTACCAATAATCTTGAAGAACGCATCACGAAGGATGGAGAGGATAAGGCGCTACTTAAGGCTGAAAACAGTCAACTTCGTCAGTATATTTCTGATCTTGTTCATGGAAATTCGAGTAGAGCGCTTGGTCTTCCTCAGAATACACCTGCAGAATAGCGAAAGCTAGATCAGTTAGTCAGTCATGGCAGACTTTTGTACAACTGGATTGAAAGTTTAGTTGTTACAAGTCAACGTTTTCTTGCGGATTTGTATCAGTTGAGAAGTGATGCACATAAACTTCGTCAAGGCGTTCAGTTGCTCGAGATTTCAGTTGCAGAGACTTTAGCCAAGGATCGTGTTCTTGTGTCTCAGTTGTCTGTTGCATACGATGCCTTGGAGATTGATGAAGATCAAGAGAAAGTTTTTACTTGGAGAGAGCAGCACCTTTTCAAAATGGAGATATGTGAAAAGATCTCTGCCAAGTTGTTTTCGTTGAAAGATGATGTGATTGGAGTTCTTGCACTTGTCGGTGATTTTGTTGTTCAGATTCCGTGTCATTATCTTCTTGAAGATGGCACGTATGTTGAATTGGAGAAAGTACAAGTTGAATTCGAAAAGCTGATTCGTGATAACCTTGAAGGAGATCCTATGGCGCCTAAGTTAGAGAATATTTTAGTCATTTCAGCTAGTTTCAGAAAGGCGACTGAAGATGTTAGAGAAGGCATGCATACGGTCAAAGAAAGTGGCAGAGAACTAAAGAAGCAGACTGTTCTTTTGGATAGTATCAAAGTGCTTGAAGACAGGGTGATTGATGAGTTCTTGGTCGAAGTGTTAGACCGAGATGATATGGAGTGATCTGCCAGTTGGAACCTACAGTTAATTTTGAGGGTTGAGTCATGAGCAGCAGTTAACTCGACTTTCAGTCTTGAGTTCATTTGCTGACTTCACACATGCTTATCTCTTCCTTGGAATTATCTACACAGGAGTTAGGGTTAGGGTTTCTAGTTAACTGAGGGTAGTGTCCAGTTAACTTTGCTTTAAATAAGGACGTGCATGCTTGCACATGGTCCATTTAGGTTAAATGTTTCGGTTAACTGATGGGAGCTTTCCAGTTAACTGTATAGTTTACTTTATTAGGGTTTAGTAATAAATCTTGCATGCATTGCAAGACTGTAGTTGACTCAAGGTGATTTTAGGGTTCCCTACACCTTTCGATGTCTATATAATAAGAGCTTTTGCTCATTTGTAATTAACTTTTGCACGAGAGAGAAATATATGCTGTGCCTACCTTGCTCTCAATATTACTCTTTTTGTATCTGTTCATGCGCTTTTGCTGTTATAATGAATTGTTATGCCACATAGGGTTTCATGAAATTGTGATGGTGAATTCTTTCCTTAGTTAGATCAAATCTGTTTTTGTGTTCAATAAGCTTGTTCAGATTGAGATGATAGTTGTGCCACCTTGCCTTCAAGTAGAGAATCTGCGCTTGTTTATCGTGTGTTGTTGTGAACAATAAACTTGTTCGGATTGAGTTGATAGATGTGCCACCTTGCCTTCAAGTTGAGAATCCGTATTCAGTTTATCGTGTGATGTTGTTACCAATAAACGTGTTTAGATTGAGCTGATAGATGTGCCACCTTGCCTTCAAGTTGAGAATCTATACTCGTTTATCGTCTGATAGTCAAACCTTGCTCAATTTTCTCATGCTCTGTTTTCTTGAGGAAATTGGATAGATTTTAATTAATTGGTATAGTTGTAGTTAGTAGTTTGCAAAACCAGAAAATACTCAGCTGCAACGTATATAGTTTTCGAGAAAGCCTTGTACCTCTACAGCTGAAACAAAAAGACAGGATTTAGTTTAGTTTATTTCCATTTGCAAGTACTTTTGTCAAGCACAACGAGGGAGCTTCCCCTCCTAATTTGAAGAGCACTCATTGCGTAGTGTGCATAGTTGTCCGTACCAACTCTTACTCCAGAGGTGCTAGTTGTTACGCCAACATGTTGAATGTAAATGGGTGCAGGGATGAAAAAAGCTACGACTATTCTAAGGCACAGGATGTGGCGATCAACTTTCACAGACTTCAACCGAGCTCTGTTTTGCCTCGCTTCGGACAACTTCCACAGGACTAGTGCAATCTTCAAGGGAGTAGCCAAAAGTTTTCAAATCACAACTCAACATAAAGACACCATCACGACGATGCTTGCCACCATGTGAATCATAATCAAAGTAAAGTTCACAAGTTTCCAGTTGACCACGCAAGGAAAACTTACCATCAGTAAGCTTGCTAGTGGTATGGATTAAACGAAGCTTGTTCAAATTGAAAACCACATTCCATGATTACTACCTACTTGCATGAAATAAGATTTACTCTACTTTAAGATCCTACTTGAATTTGAAGGACGAAGAAACCTTGCTAGCTACTCACAACAAAAGATGAGATCATCATCAATGAAAACTCTTTTGATTATGAGTGTTCACAACAATTTCTTACAAAGCTTTCTAAGGAAAAACTTTCCTTATTCAAACTATGCTATGCTATGAAACTATGCTAACTCTAAGCTGTCTCCCTATGCTCTATGATCTATCTCTCTAATCTCTAATCTCCTAATGAATTACAAATGAGGGGGAGTGCCCCTTTTATAGCTGGCCAATATGAATGGACGACCCAAATCAAATTACAATGGATGGCTCAGATTGAGCCACATAAGCCTTGAACAAGATTCCACCCTAATAACCGCTGGAAGGTGGAGTGGTGCAATAAATGAGCACAAAATGACAAACTCCTCCCTTTGACCACTACGGGCAATTAATGCCCACTACCCTTCCAGAAGATTCTCGTCCAGGAACGCGCTCCCACTGTTCTTCTCTCTGACTGCAAATCAATGAATCGGGCTAGCACTGCTTCAACTTCTCGCATTGAAATAGATGGAGTGAGATTGAGCTGAAACTCGAGGATGGTGATTGTCTGCTCCTGCCGAATGCAAGATTTTCTCCAGGCCTCAATGGCTTCCTGAGTACTCTGGATGATGCTGGAGAAAGTGGAAACATTCTCAAAATCAATTTGGACAAATGTTCTCACCTCTGAGAAGAAAGGCAACAATCTGCCTTTCAAGCCATCTAATGTCACCTCCTCGGGAGTTAACCATTTTGCAAACAAGGCCTCAAGTGTGTTGAAGATGCCCTCCTTAATTTTTCCCATAGCCTTCCTCACTTTGACTGATTCTACTCACACTATATCGAAGATGCCTCGGCCAGTGAATGCTGCAGAATACCAACTTGGAAAATCATACCGATCCCCTTCTTGGATTACTCCTCCTTCAATCAAAGTCTACATAGGCATATGCATAAGGGCTGCCAAGCGTGGAATGGTTTTGTCCTGATAGGTGTGAGTTTCAGTCCAAGCTTGATCAACGTTCTCCATACGTGTGAGGATGCTTGAGGCATGCTGAAAAGATGAGAGAAGGTCCTCAATGAACTTTTCAGCTTCAACACGGACACCACCTACCCACTTGTCTGCCTCCTGAATCGCCTTCTTCAACTCTTCGAGCCCACTAATTGACTCTCTTGGAAGCTCAGCCGGGAGGTCCACTGCTGGATTTCCTCGCTCACATGGATGCGCTAAGTGTTGCACATAACCAATTAACGCCCTGTGCTCCCTTTTCAATCTCTTATACTTGCCTTCAAATCGAAGTAGCCTGTCATTGAGTGCCTGATAGGAGTTATCACACTCTTCAATTATTTGCGCTCCAGTAGGGCGACCCAACTCCATGGTAGTGATCACATAGTTCTCCGGAACAACCTCATCTCTATCGCACTCAACGTGTATAGCCACGTGAAGGGTGCGAGATCCGTCTTCATCTGTTGAAATCTTTGAAAACTTCCTAGCCTTCTTCTTTGTTGGAGGCGCACAAATCCTACTCAGAAATTCTTCCATCTCAACTGTTGGATCAGTCTCTTCAATGGGGTCCCTTCTCATCCTGTCTCTGAGCCAATCTGGCACCACCTGCTGCAAGTCAAAAATGATGAATGGCTACTCATCCCTTGCTTCCTCCTCACAAACTTCTCTATTTTCATCTTGACGAGGCTCATCAATCTCTATAGGCTGAGTATCCCCTGAACCTTGGGCCTCCTGCCCTGTAGTAGTATCATCCTCTAATGCCACATCAATTTCACGTTGAAAGCGAGTATCTGTGGCCGTTTCTTCCTCCTTTGCTTGTTGGTTCTCTCTTATGGGTGCGTTGACAGTCTGGCCAACGGACTCCCTGCGAGGTGGTTGATTTGCCTCCTGTAATTCCTGTTCTTCATTCAACCTCACTCTCTGATCCGCAAACAGTGAGGCCTCCTGTATACTTGGAGAATGAGTCCTCATTGGCGTATGTGATGCCTCTTCAATTCTTTGAGGCTCCGGTTGGACTGGTTCTCTTCTTCGTTGCTCTGCAGCTCAAGCAACTTGCTTCTTTTGTTTAACAGTGGGCATCCTATGATCTCCCATTAAGTTATAAGTAAGAGGAATTGATTTGCTCTTAAGCCTGTTCACGTGCCTCTCCACCCATCCTCTTGTGAAGGTCAAGACTGGTATGCAAAGCGTATCCAAATCCGTAATCTCTAGCTCCAACCAATTCGGAAGTGGGAGTGGTGTATTCCTCACTGTCTCATAATCTGGGTGAATAATGTTGATATCCTCATCAACCTGGTCTGGCATAGGAACAATCTCACATTCTCTAATCATGCTCAATGGTATCCTCGAAAACATCCTTCTTACTTCAGCTTCATCTGACGCACTTGCCCAGAAGTCTTCAATGTGTGCCTTATGTCTGAATTCTTCTGACAATATCCATCTGATATTCCTATGAGGATCATAATGTTGACTGCAGGTATGATAAGAGAGGTGGAAAAATTGAAGCTCGTTTTCCGCTTCCTTGGCTGCTTGTAGTGTTGGACAAACTTCATCTGAATTTCCCATGATGATAGGGAAGTCAAGTCCTTTTTTCTTCTTCTTCTGAATCTTATCGTAGGCAATGAGCTGCCTAGATATTTCCAGCATTAAAATTATGTTTGTGGGGTATCTGGGCAATCTGTATGGGTAAGATGAAAACCCCTGCAGCCTGATGTAAGTGAACTTCGGAAATTGGATAAACCAACATCTGTACCTCTCAATCAGCTCCTGAGCCTCCTTTGATATTTTGTGATGAGTTCTTTGCTGAAGCGACCTCATTATGTGCATCGTGAAGGCATCGTTGACTCTTTTGTAGTGAGAAGTGCTTGTCAGGTGCAATTGCGGACAAGCCTCATGAATCTTGAATTGCTGAGAGCCACACCCAATCGGCTCCTTGTATGATATCCCTCTGTACTTTGTCATTCGGGCCAACATGTAGATGATGTATGAGCTCATATCAAATGTCTTCGTTCTCTTCAAACTTCTGAGTTGTTCATGCAAGTTGTTGTTGATCATCACTGCCCAGTCAACATGCTCTTTTCCTTCCAGCACAAGGTTGATGTAGTAAAACATCCAAGGTTCAATGATGAACGATTGGGGGCATCCTCCAACTCTGCTAAGCATCATAACTAAGTCACAATACTCCTACTTCAAGTCATCGGAGATTATCTGCTTCGGCAACTTTGTACGAGTTGGCTTAGGCTTGTTCATCCAACGAGAATTTATCATATCAGCACACCTTTCAAATGTAGAAGCATACATTCGCTCAGCTCTTTCTCTCATTTTGTAAATCATCTTCTCATAGGTGGGAATTCCAAATGCCTCCCCAATAGCCTCTGGCGTGAGGTTGGAAAACAACTTGCCATTCGGTGAAACGATAGTTCTTCACTTTGAGTTGTAGCAGTTAGCACATTCCATAATCAACTCTGGACATTGAATTGCTGGTGGAAAACCAGTAGCAGCATAAAGTCCACTTCTGACAATATTGTGTGATGTGACTGATGGATGATGGCCTCCTATTCCCATCATTCGTCTTCTGAAAGCCTCCAAATTGAAAGAGCCCAGATTTGTATCGCTTAATTTGCCTAGCTTTGAAGAAAACTTTGACTCTGGTAGGAAAGACTTGCTCAGTTTCTTGATTATACCCTGTCTGGATGCATTTACTTTGCTGGATTCAACATTAGTCTCCTTGCCAGCCGCCCTTCTATCTGCTTCAGCCATCCTCACTTCTTGCAGCACCCTGACTTCAATATTCAATACTTCCAGCAATATTTTCCGATACTTAGAAAATTTCTCCTGCAACAATACAACCTTCAACACTTAGAAGAATTTCGGCCCAAAGCTAGCTTGCTTCAACAATTTCTCTTCACACTCCAATCTTCTTCACCTCAAAGCTCAAATTTGCACTTATCGGTTGATGAAGAAAATAAATAAAGTTCACAACTCATATAGCCAGGTCGAATTCTAGAAGAATGCTAATTCTGGCTAAGTCATTAAATTTCCACTCCTACACTGTAGGAATTTGAAATTTCCCTCTTCTGGCAGTCACAACACTTGTCATCTGGAATCTGGAACATTTGACCTTCTAGAATTTTGAAAATTTCATCTTCATGGCATAAACGTATTTCACTTCATTAGCATTTTAAAATCACCCTTTGAAAATATTAACTCAAATGCCCCTTTTTAAATTTATCTCAACTGGCTAAGGCGTTTACCTTATCATTTCATCCTTACTCTGGCTCGGGAAAGTTGTTCTCATTAGAAATTTCATCAAAAATCATCTAGGCATCCAGCTTCAACTTATAAGCCAAGGTGTTTTATTTTCAAAAATATCTCTCTTTGCCTTAGAAATTTTTTAATTTTATTTAGGAAATTTCATCAAATAGGCGCCTGGTTAAAATCTTCACTTTAAAGTCTCCAATGAGGTGTGGAAAATTTCAAAATCATTACCTTATTGAAAATATTTAAGACCTAGAAAAAATTTCCCATCAGAAAATGCAAAATTCATGTGTATACATGCAGAGGGGTTCATTTAATTTTTATAAGTTTGAAAAATATTTCCTTCCTAAGGTTTATTCACCTCTTTTCCCTTGGGCGTACTTCTCCCCTTTTTGACACTTAGGAAATTTTCAAATACATCCTCCTCAAGCTGGGCGCATTTTTATGTGTCGCCTGCCAGTTTATCCATGCCTTAGACAAATTTCATGTCCTCATTCCTGGATGGGCGCATATGGAGGGGTGAGCTTCCATTTCCACACTTAGAAAATATTTCAAGTCACCTCCAACATGGGCACATTTAAGGGGTCTTCAAGGAATTTCAACGCCTAGAAAGTTTTCAAACATCCTCCATAGCTTGGTGACTTGGGCGCATTTGAGGGGGTGTACAAGAATTTTTCCATGCCTTAGGCGTTTTTTCTCCAGCCTGCTTCAAGTTGGGAGCATTTGGCTAGGTGATGAAGAATTTGCAATGCTTTGAAAACTTTTCCAAACTCCACCTCTAGGATGGGCGTATTTCATGGGGTCTACAGGAATTTCACCACTTAGAACATTTTCTTCGCCCACCTCCAAGTTGGGCGCATATGAGGGGGTGGACAGGAAGTTTCCCATGCCTTAGGCATTTCTTCTCCATGACCTGTAAGTTGGGCGCATCTAGAGGGTGGAGGAGGAACTTTTCATACTTAGCAACTTTTTCATCCTACCCCACTTCACCTTGGGTGCATTTAGGGGGTGATGAAGGAATTTTCATGCCTTGGACAAATTTTTATCTCCTCTCTTATGGGCACATTTGGAGGTATACTCTACCAGTTTTAGACTTAGACAACAATTTTTCACGCCTCCTGCCTAGCTTCCTATTTTTAGTAAGTTTTGGTGCTCTTACGATCTCCATGGATTTTCAGCATTTTCAAGACCTGATTTTGGCTGATCCTGACCCTCGTGATGTACTGTCGTGTTCACACCTGTCATCTGTGTTGACCTGCTATTTATAGTAACTACTTGATTTTAGAACTTCTGCAACTTTGTTTGACGTGAAATTTGCTCCATGGGGTCCTCGTGGGTTAATTGACCTGTTCACACTGGTGCCTCGCATTGACCTGTTATTTATAGTCCTGTTTCAGAAGTGACTTACTATAAATAGTAAGTGCTCAGATTGCCTTCAAATTTTACCAGTGGATTCCTTGAGAGATGCTGATTGCAATGAGATACATCAGTTTTTGGAGATTCTGGCGTTTGACCCTTCATTTTGAGTCTCGAAGTTGGAAGCCCTAAACTGGCTTGCATGTGGCTCAAATGATCTCCGTTTGACCCTGTTTCTGTTGCATGTCGCTCCATTCATGATACTGAAGTACTGGGTAGCTGCTGGAGTGATGCTACTAAAAATAGTAAGTGTCTGAAAAAGTGACCAACTGCCTGCCGGATGTGTTTGCATGTCACACTGCTCGGGAGATCTCTACAAACCCTAAAAATGGCTCCCGGAGCCAGAATTGCTGAAAGGCATCATCTCGGCTCGCATGTTATATCATCGCAAAGGTCTCGAAAAACCCAGAAGTATCCATACATGCATTGGAAAATCATACATGCAATCCCCTGAAAATGGCTCCTGAAGTCCGGACTGCTAAAAATAGCAAGTTGTCAGATTCAACTCAAAATTTGCAGGCAGATAATTTGAAGTGTTCTAAGCACGGTGTAACAATCAGAATTCAATTAGCCAACTCAATTTGACCTCAAACTGACATGAAGAGTGCAAACCCTAATTCTACATTTCAATTTAAGTTCAAAGACGGGCACACCCCCGGAAAGACAAGCAGAAGAGAGAGAGACAATGGGAAAACCAAAGCCAAAAGACGGGAACAGAGCAAAAATTAGGGGGTCCCCATTTGAATGGGGTGATGTGTGAAAAGTTCACAACAGGACCTACCTTAGGTCTTCGTTTGGGCTTCATTGGAGGAGTTTCAATTGTTTAATTTTCAGACCCGAGTTTGCAGCAATGTTATATCAGCATATTTCTTCAAATTAGGTGCAACCAGTGATAGGTTTAGTCTCAACCAGGCCAATGCTATCACATATTTGCATTCTACTTGTTGGTTGTACTATTTTGGCATTATTGAAGGAACATTTTAGTTAGAGTTTCAAAGAATTTACTGGTAGCAGGCAACTAGGGTTGTAGAGGTTAGATTTATTGATTTTGGAGACTATTCGGGCTAGCCGTACCATCCTAAGGGGCAGTCGGACTATCATCAAGGGCAGCCTACCATCTTGTGATGCTGCTAGGGTTTGGACAATGTATTGGAGAGCCTGATCTGATTTATAATGCTGTACTTCTTTGGAATTCCATCAATAAAATTCATGTGCAAGATAGCATTGGACTCCAGGTACGACTAATTGATGAATGGTGTTCCTGAATCTTTACTTTTACAATTTTATGCATTGCTGTTGAAAACTCAATAATTTATTTGAGTCATACATATGCTTGCACTCTAGAGTTGAAAATCCATCTATTGCATTCAATTAATTGGCAAGCCCCAAAATCAATCATTGGCAATCAAACATATTCAAAAATAGAACAAAAACAAACATTCCTATTTGCTGGTCAAAGATTTTGAAAAAAACAAAAATCAATAAATTGGATCAGATTGGGATTGGGGATCTTCCACATGCAGCCGCTAAAAAGGCATTTTAACTTGTTTTTTTTCATTCATTTTTTTTCTCACACTTAGCAAAAACCCTCTCCAAAGTATTGTGCACTCATTTGCAGCAATTTTGCATCCAAAAGACGAGCTTTGAAGGGCATTTACATCGAATTTTGAAGGCAAATTGGATTTCCAAGTAGGTTTTCTTTTTCTTTCTTTTTGTAAATTTTTTTCTTCATTCTTGTTGGTTCTATGTTTAAAAATCATCTAAATGTAGTGTGGAAATGATTTAAATGCTTTTATATTCATCAAAACAAGATTTTTTGATGAATTTTTCTGATTTTTTCATTTTTTTGAAAATTTCTTCAAACCCTAGTTATTTTTTTTTGTTTTGAATCCTCTTTTTTATTGAATAACATGTTTACAATCTTAGACTAGCTTAATTTTTTACGAGTTTGAAGTAATTTTCAGATTTTTTACAATTTTTCACATTTTTTTGAAACCCTAGTTATTATTTTATTTTTAAAATCCATTTTTTTTGTTATAAAAATGTTTAGAATCTTAAATTAGTTTAGATTTTTAGTAATTTAAAGTAATCTCTTTTGATTTAATCTAATTTAGCTTGTTTTTAAATTTTCTATCAAAAAACTAACAAGTTGTGCTTTCACTTTGTGTAGGTTAATTGATAATGGCTTTTGAACCTGCTTCTGCTTCAAGCTCTGCCCCATCCATGCCTTGGGGATTTGTAGGCACTCATCCTCCAGGAGCTAGAGATCCTGCCTGGAAATATGCTTATCTAGGACCACTGCCTGGCACAGTATTTTACATTAAATGTGAAAAAGTATTACGTGGAGGCATCAATTGCCTCAAATACCACCTTGCAGGCATCCCTCAACGTGATTCTAAGGAATGTCCTAAAACCACAAAAGAAATAAAAAGACATATGAATGCCATACATGCAATTGTAGAAGAAAGAAAAGTGCAAAGAGAGAAGGCAAGAGCAGCAATGCAAGCGAGCATAGCCTCTTCTCAAGGTGCTCCAATTGAGTTGGATGATGTTTATGATGTTACTCAGGAGATAGTGGGCTCTCTTCATGGTCCACGTGTGTGAAGGTTAAGGCAACCCACTACCTCCTCCATCCCTTCATCTACCTCTAGTAGAGCACTAGGGGCAGCCGTAGGATCTATACGCATGCATGATTATTTTGTGCCTAGGAACACACTTGGTGCACAACCTTCCTTAGAGGCGACTGGGTGGAATAGGGAGGTGCATGAGCAAGCAGACATTTGTAATGTCCCCATTTTTAGCACTACACTGTTCAGTGATTGATGGCCTATCCCTGGAGTGCTGTCGGCTAGTCAGTGGCAGAATTAGGGTTTTCGGCTGTTTGGTGGGTTCTTTTGAGGATTCAGGGGTTTGCATGTTAGAGTTTGGCTGTTTGGATTCTGGATTCCTTCTGGGTTTTCAGAGAGCTTCGTAGAGGTATGACATGCAACAACGTCGGGCAACCTTTCCGAACTTACTATTTTTAGCAAGTTATGACGGCTGCATTTTGGAGTTTGGGATTTTGGATTGTGGATTCTTTCTGGGTTTTCAAAAAGCTTCGCAATGGTGTCGCATGCAATTTGATCCGAGCGACTTTCCGAATTTACTATTTTTAGTAAATTCTATTTTTAGCAATGGTCCAGTCAGCATCAGCTCAGCAGGCTTTCCTCTTCTGGCAGTTCAGTTGGTAATATTGTTTTGGTCTTTTGATGCATTTTCTGGAGAGATAAGTATTTTAATTAAAATAATGTTATATTATAACGTTATAACCCCTTGGCCTAGCTGTATAATTTCATGTTGTTTTAAAAGGGGGACTTTATGGGTGAGTGCATCATCAGGTGAAAGATTAAATATTTTGAAGGTTCAAAAATGCTCAAGAGGAAAAGGGATGCCAACTTTGGGAAAAGGCATGGCATTTAATATTATTTCTCACCTCTCTTATGTGGGACGCCATTTGAAGAAGACTGGTCAAAAGTCAAATATATGCCAAGTGTTGTGGGGCGCACCTTCTAGAAGTTGCATGAGTTTCTCTCCAAAATCTATATAAGGAGACTTCCTCTCTTTATTCTGGTTATCTTTGGTCTACCTTATTGTTATGCTGCTGGATTGACTTCAGGCACTCGCTTCGAGGAAAGCACACCTCCTAGCAATGGCTCATCTTCTTGCTTGAAAGATAGCAACTAGTTGAGAGTTAGTTTGTAATAGGTTTGTTTTGCATTTTCAGTTGAGTATTTGCATTTTGGAGTTCTAGTTTGCATTTTCTGTCTCATTTCTGGAGTTGTTGAATATCACAGAAGAATGTAAGATTTGCTCATACCTTTGAAAATAAAAATATTGCAGTTCTGGGTATTTAACCAATCTGATTTCTTGCTAGGGGCGACCAAGTGTGCCAAGTTTCAGATTTTATGGAGCAAAATCGCCCCTCCTTGAGGGCCGTACTTTTCTAGTGATGCATTGATTTCCGTGCAAATTAAATATGAGTCATTTGGGTTGGTTTCTCAGTTACTTTTGGGGCGCCATCATCTTAGGGGTTGAATGCTTTTAGTTTCATGTGATTCGGGTGAGATTTGAGAGTTCTGTGAGCATTTTAGTAAGTTGCTGTGTTGCTGGTCTGTGGAATTTTCTGTCATAATCAGTCATATCAGACTTGAAGAAATATTCATTTGTGAGTGAGAAGTTGATACTAAGGGATTTGGGGCATTGGAGATTAGTTATAAATCATTGCAGCTTCTGAAGCTTCTAATCTTGTGTTCTTGGCAGGCTCTATAACTCGATGTAAGCTGAATAGTAGTACTGTCAGCAATTCTCTCTTCTCCTCTTTGAATTTACATGTATTTCCTACTGAATAAGTGGAAGAGGCTGGCTTGCCGCCTATTTGCTTTCAGTTAGTAGTTTAGGGACCCTCTGACCATATGCTCGCCATCACTCGGCGCCATTCTTGGTTAGGGTTACTTCAGTTCATCATGCATTGATCCTTTGACCATATGCTCGTCTGCATAGGCGCATCCTTGGTTAGAGTTCTCTTCCAATTTGCATTTGCAATAGATCCTCTGACCAATGCTCACACCTTGCCCACATCGGGATCCTGGTGTACATTCTGGTTAGAGTTACTTTCCGCATCGTTTTGGTTTAGAGCTAACCTTAACGGGTGCGTGTTCATTGTAATTGCTTGTGAAAAACAAAAAAAATTGGTCCGGTTCATTACAACATTGCTTGTGCAGATTTTTGGTATTTTAACAATATCCCTTTCAATGTGGCGAGTTGTCCTTACTGGCACAATTTGGTCACCGCGTTGACAGTTGCAAGAAAAGGCTACAAGGCGCCTTCTCGCATGGACTTGAGTGGGAGGTTAGTTTATGTTCTTTAATTTATGTTTTTTAAGTTTAATTTATGATGAATTTAAGCTAATTTTTTGTTTACAAATTAAAATTGTGTACTTAATTTCACTTTGTACTTGTAGGTTGCTTACTAATGCAATTGAAATGGCAAGGGCGGCAGTAGAGGAGCAAAAGGAAAAATGGAAACAATATGGCTGCTCTATTCTTTCTGATGGGTGGATGGATGAAAAAAACCATACTATCATTAATTTCTTGGTTGCATGCAAAGAAGAGGTGGTGTTCTTAAAATCAGTTGATGCCTCCCACATTGTAAAAAGTGCAAAAAATTTGGCTAAGATGTTGGAGGAAGTTTGCATGGAGGTGGGGATTGCAAATGTTGTGCAAATCATAATTGATAATGCAACAACATATGTGGCAACAGGAAAACTCCTCCAAGATAGACACCCCTCACTTTTTTGGACACCTTGTGCAACCCATGTCATTGACCTTCTTTTGGAGGACATAGGAAAACTAGATTGCGTCACACCAATTGTAGAGGATGCGAGGAGGATCACTAAATATCTACAATCACCCTTGGGTTCTTCACTTAATGAGGGAGCACACCCATGGGAAAGAACTGGTGAGATCAGGTGTCGCAAGGTTTGCAATAGTTTTCTTAACATTGCAAAGCATTCTTGGTTCTTTGACGGCTTTAAAACAAATGTTTGTGAGTCAACCATGGATGGAATCAACCTATTCGAAGAAGCTGGAAGGAGATAAGGTTGCAAGCATTGTGTTTGATGCCTAATTTGCACAAAGGGCTGCAGAGATTGTGAAGGTAACTTCAATTTCAAAACTTTGAATTTGAATTCAAATTGAATAAATTTTTTAATGTCTTTCATTGTAAATTTGAAACTCTAATATTTTTGCATTTTTATATTGTAATTTGTAGGTGTCAGAGCCCTTGGTTAGAGTGCTCTGCTTGGTGGATGGGGATAAAATCCCAGCGGGATATCTTAATGAGGCCATGGATAGGGCCAAGGAGGCTATAAAAAAATATTATAAGGGGGATAGCCTAAAATTTGATCCCATTTGGGAGATTATTGACAGGGGGTGGAACCATTAACTCCACCAACCCATCCATGCAGCAGGGTACTTCTTGAACCCTCATTTCTTCCATTTAGGCACCTACTTAGATCCTACTGGAGAGGTAATGGAGGGCCTCACTAATTGCATTTCAAGGATGTCACCTGATCTTGAGGTGGCAAACCTCATTGTTAATGAATTAGAAAGTTATAGAGAAAAAAGGGGTGCACTCTTCTCTTCAGAGCTAGCAAAGAGAGCAATACACAATCAGCTACCAGGTATAAAATTTGAAATTTACAAGTTACAAGTTACAAATATTGGTAATTTGATAAAATATGTTTTCAACTTTTGAGTTTTGACTTTCCTTTCTAAGTTTCTAACTCTTAATTTGTTTTTTGTAGATGTTTGGTGGTCAAATTGGGGTGGAAATACCCCACATCTCCAACAATTTCTGTAATGTCCCCATTTTGGCCATTAGCTCTTCATTTGGTTTTAGCCTATTTCCAGAAATCCGTAGGCTTGTCTGAGGTAAAATCAGGGTTTCCTTCTTCGGAGGTTCTATGGCATTTTAGGGAGTTTACTATTTATAGTAAATTCTATTTTTGGCAGTATGCAGTTTTCAGTCTTCAGGTCTTCATTTTCAATTGGAGGAATTAAATGAGTTCAAGTTTTGGCTTCTGAAAACTTTATATTGGTGAATTTCATAAATAAAAGCATTAATGTTATAATTTGCAGTTGACCCCTTGGCCTAGGGAAATAAATTTATGTTGTTCTTAAAAGGTGGACTTGAAGGGGGACGCCTTCATAAGAGTTAAATATCAATAAAGTCTTTAATGCCTTGAGGAAAAGTGGACGCCATTTTAATGAGGTGTTAATATTTTTTAAAAGTTTAATGTTGCTTGAAGTGGGACGCCATCTTGAGTAATTAAAAGATATTTGGAAATTTGAAGAGTCCTTTGTGTCTTTTGGCGTGCCTTGGAAGGAATTCGAAGAGACATCTCCTTTTCTATAAAAGAAAAGCCTGGCTCCAGCATTTGGTATCCATGAATTTTGCTAATGTTATGCTGTCGAAATGACAATTGAACTATTTGCTTCGAGGAAAGCTTACCTCCAAGCCTCTTGTCCAATTTCGTGTTTGAAATATAACACCTAGTTGGCCTTTTTGCTGCTTCTCAAATCAGACTAGCAGATTGAGCTCAACAGTTGAAGTTTTTGATGAAATTTCCAGTTTTGAAGTTGCTGATACAGTCACAGCTGAAAGTCGAATTTGTATACAGCTTTGTGAGTAATTTTTATTTTGTTCTGGGCATTCGAGAATCTGATTTCTATGCTTTGGGCAACCCCTTCCACAAGTTTCCAGATTTTTATTTTGAGTTGTTGATTTTTAATGACAAAATCGCCTCTCAAGGAGGGTCGTACTATTCTTGAAAGCATTGGAATTTGTGTTTGAATTATATGCTGAGTTTTGGTGCTGTTTTGTGATCTGTTTTTGGGCGCCTACCTCCTAGAAGGCTTCTGCAAAAGACATCACTCAATTCGGAGGTAATTTGGTGAAGTTATGAGCATTTAATTGGTTTCACAGTTGCTGGTTATTCATTTACAAAATTGTTATTTTACATCAGATTTGTTTAAGTTTGAATCTCCAGTCCTTTCTTCATCATTTATTGTTGATGTCTAACATGGAATCATCCAGTATCATGGTACATTGAATCTATTGTAATTTTCATGTAATTTGCAACTCTTTTTCCATATTGTAAGACTGTAAATAGTGGTACTGTTCCATTCCTTTATTGCTGCAATTCTTTCTTTATTTTCACATTAGTACCCCTGGATGGTTTACCGCCAGTGTGGATAATTGGATTTGTATTACTCTTATACCCACTCTCAAGTGGTGAATCCCCACTGTTAAGTGGATGCCCGCCGCAGCGGAAGAATTAGTTAGTATGAATTCCTATGGCTGGTTATCCGCCTAATTGTTTCAATTTCAATTAATAACTTCGTCATATGTTAGCACCTCACCCTCACTGGGATCTTGAGTGCACATTCTTGACGTTGAGTTTGTTTCAGCTCAGTTGCATTCCTTTTTGTATCAAGTTGAAGCATAGGGATCCTCTGACCATATGCCCGCCCCTCTTCCTTAAGTGGTTTTAGGGCGCATTCTTGGTTAGAGTTGTTTTATTAGAGGTTTTGATTGGAGCTAACGCTAATCAAGTTGGCCAAGTGTTGGTTTGTGTTGTGCAATTCAACGAAAAAATTGGTTAGCATATTTCAGTGGTATCAGAGCAAAAGGTCCTGCCATCCTGTGGATCAGTGCTTCATGTTTAGGCAGATGAGTGACAGAGATCTTCGGTACTACATCGAAAGTCATAGCAGATTCTAGTTCAGCTCCTTGTGGTATCCAGAAGTTGGCAGTTAGGTATGGCTAATGAAGAAGAGATGAAGTTGGCAGAGACTCTTTATGGTTGGAAAGAGACTTGATAAAGAATTTCAGTCAAAAGAAAATGAAGAGAACATTCTTCATTTGTTAGAACAATGTTTGAGTCAAGTGAAGCCATCACCTTCAGAGAAAATGGAGTTGGCACTAGCTTCTGCTGTGAATTCTTTGAATCAACCCTATTGGTTGGGGCATCCTGATGAAGAAACCAAGCTGCTGATTTCTTCTTGTTTCATGGAGATAATAAGAATTGTAAATCCCCATTTGCCCTATGATGTTGAAACCATGAAGAACATATTAAATATGATAGTGGAGAGTTTTCAAGATTTGGATGAAACTGGAAGTAGTTTGTTTCCAAGAAGAGTTGCTATATTGAAGATATTTTCTGAACTCAAAACAAGTATGTTGCTGGTTGAATTAGGTATGCAAGATCAAATATATTATTTGATCCATTACCTCTTCATTTCAACTTGGAGTGAACAGGAGGAGGTTGTAGTGGCAGCAATGAGAAGCATTTTAGTTTTGACTATCAATGAGATGGATGACATTCCAAAATCCGTCCTAACTTTTTTTTAAACATTCATGAACAAGAAGGAAAGAATTCCTCTACTGCTGGTTTGTTGATCAGAGATTTGTTCATTCAGTGTGAGAGAAAATTGAAGCCACACTTGAAGAAGACAGAGCAGAAAAATGAGGTAGTTATTAGTGCAAAGGATGGGAATAAAATGTCGTTTCTCAATGATTCGAAGGCGGTTTCTCAAGAAGTACCTATTGATAGGCAATTGTTTGCACATGCTGAGGGTGAGTGCAAAGAGGCAACATCAATTTTGAATACACATGAAGAGTCTACGACAAGTAATCAAGAAGAGCTCCTTGGAATGCTTGTAACCACTTATGAAGAGATTGGTAATATACCTTTACATGAAGGGCTCATTGAAGACAAGAAGGATGAAGTCTTCAAATCAGCTAGTAATGATGATCCTTTACTTCATTCCAGTGAAGATGTCATGAATAGTTATGGATTAGAATCGTTTGATCATCAAACTAAGCTCTTGGAGAAAGATTCTCATGAAGATATCAGTTTTGTTGAGTTGGGAGGTGTCTCATTCAAAGAGTCACCAATCCAAGAGGAGCATGAAGATCTTTTTCCTGTTGATCATTACAATCAACCCTTTTGCATTTGGGATCCTGGTGAGATGGCACCAAGGTATGTTAAAAAACTTGAGTGGAATAAATTTCCCTTTGATCCTGATAAAGTTCAAAATCCATTTTGTATTGCAAGCTACGAAGTCATTGGAGAAGATGTTGTCTTTGATGAAGAAGCTTGCTTGGCAAAGCTCCATAAAGATTCCTTCGAGGTGGTTGCAGCCACTAAAGCAGAGTATGTTGCTACCAAGACTTTAAGAGCATCATTCAATAATGATTCATTGCTTGAAGATATTGTTGACAAGCCTTCTATTCAAGAATTATGCAGTGAAAAAAGAAGGGAGGAAGCTGATTTTGAAAATCATGACAATGAAAACAAATTAGAAAAATTGATGTTTGATGAGCGTAGTCTCTTTGCTGATTGGGATCAAGGGCCTAAAAAGCTGCAAAATTTGAAGGATAATTTATTGGTTTCAGAAAAGAAAATATTTAAGGTGTTATCAAGATTTGATAGCACACACCATTTCATTGAAGAACTCTATTGGAAGTTTCAGTCTGAAGAGAGACATAATGGAGTTAAAGATGGAGACACTCTTTCCAAGATAGTAACTAGTTAATACATAATTGGTGTGTAACATACTCCCCCCCTTTGTGAATCATCGTCCCCGATGATTTTATGTAGCAACATAAAATAAACACACAAACAACATATTGTTTTAAGTACACTCAAATGCATCTAAAACATGAGGAAACTTTTATTGAATCTCAGCATAGTCCTCCCAAGTGGCAGAGTCTTCCGCATACTGGTCCCATTGGACTTTGCACTGCAGAACCTCCTTGTTACGCAAGCGAAGCTTACGTGTTTCAAGCACTTTGAAGGGCTTAAGTGTTACCACTTCGGGGTCCTATACCTGTAAAGCATTCCAATCAATTAGATTATCACTTGGTATATACTTCTTAAGGTAGGACACATGGAAGACGTTATGCATTCTAGCAAGAGGAGGTGGCAACACAATTCGATAAGCTATCGGACTCACTTCCTCTAGAATCTCAAAAGGTCCTACATAGCGTGGGGCTAACTTGGAAGACTTCCCAAATTTAATGGAGCGCTTGTGAGGTTTCACTCTCAACAACACCTTGTCACCTATGGCAAAATTTCAGGGCACTCTCTTAGCATCAACATAGCTTTTTTGTCTGTCGTTAACTTTAGCTAACCTTTGGTTAACAATTTTCACTTGCTCTTCCATTTTAACCAACATCTCTAGCCCAAGACTCACTATATCCTCAAGTTTGTCCCAAATTATAGGAGTTCGACACTTTCGACCATATAATGCTTCGAAAGGAGCCATCTTTATCACGGAATCGTAAGAATTGTTGTAGGAAAATTCCACTAAAGGCAAATAGTCTTCCCACTTGTACTGCTGATCCATGCAATACATTCTAAGTAGGTCTTCCAATACTTGATTCACCCTTTCAGTTCGTCCATTTTTTTTCCGGATGATATGCTGAGCTAATATTGAGTTGAGTCCCTAGTGCAAAAAACAAGGTTTTCCAAAACCTAGAAGTGACTCGTGCATCCCTATTCGAGATAATTTTCTCAGGAATCCCATGCAACCTAAACACTTCTTGCACAAATTTCCTTGCTATGATAGGTGCTCCATAAGTTAGATTCCCGAGTATGAAATGTGCTACTTTGGTAAGCTTATCCACAACCACAAGAATGGTGTTGTACCCAAACCAAATTTTTTGCTTCATCAAGGCATTTTGCATTAAAAAGTCTAAACCTTGTTAAAATGTTGTAAAACACAGTTTTGGGCAATATCAAGCATGGAGTTTTTGTCAATAGTTTGTCAGTCAAAGTTAGTTTTATTGAACAGAACCTGAAGCAGAGACTCAGAATGGAGCTTTTCACGATGAAGGAACATCTCACGACGGCGTTTCACATTGCACACGGTCATTTCAATGATCAAAACAGAGTTTTCAGTGATCAATTTATGAAGATTTCTCAGAGGAAAAGCCAGAAAGTGCAAGTATAGCCCAGGGACGCCCAACTTGTTGAAGGTTAAGATCTTGTTTAAAATGTTCAAGCATCTAGTCAATCTCTTCAGAATTAGTCTGGCTATCCGTTGAGCTATCTAGCAAAGCTTTTCGAGACCCACAACTCCGGAAAATAACGACAGAAGTTGAAATTCCTAAATTGCCAGATGTGAGAAAATTGTCTTTTTCAGGCAAAAGCGCGCCTCTAGCCTGAGGGCGCCCATCTTAAAGAGGGGGTAAATCTTGGCATTTTCAATGACGGATACAGTCAATCTGTTCTCGACTAGTCTGCTTATCCGACGAGATATCAAACGTAGTCATCCGAGTTTCAGAACTCCGGTGGCAGTCATCCAAAAATCAGCTTAAAATGGAGTTTTCACGTTTCTGAGCTTCTCCGTTTGTTCCCAGTGCAAGTACAGGCCAGGGGCGCTGGTTTAAAGGACCCTCCAGATGGTGAAATTTGCAGACAGAGCCTTCCTAACATCAGTAATACTCTAGCCTAGCTCCGCGATGCACCATTCTGCTTGTCAATCCGACGTTCCAGGTGGTCGTGGCAGAGATTCTACCAAGCACGTAATTTCACAGGCGAAACAACAAACGATTTTCAGTGTATTTCCACAGTCCAGAGGCGCCTAGCCTTTAGGTCTGTCAGATGAGCCCGTTTGCGTTCGAAGTCTTCACGACTATTGTGCGTAATCATTTTATCTATCCAACGAGCCTAGCCGTCAGCCTTCGGGAGTTGCAAAAGCTCGTACGTGCGAGGTCTTTAGTATAATACTGCAAAGTGATGATATCCGGAAAATGGCCAAGTCTGGAGCGGTAATTTTAATTAAAATACGCACTGGAGTTTTTGAGGTCTTAGAAGTAGTTTTCTTGCTTCGTCACCTCTAGAGACTTCTTTTGTAGGCCCTTCTGGCTGTCCGTTAAAACAGATAGTGCTTGAATCGGGTCATCCCAGCTCCAGATATCAGAGGTCGAAGGAGGGTATTTTGGTGAAAGTTCAACTTTCATTAAAATGACATCAGTGCAACCAAGAGCCAGGGGCGCTTTTACTTTTGAAGCCCTTAACACAGCTTTCAGGTGTCGTGCATACAGTTGTTGGATGCAGAATATCTCCAGTCATGCAGTGAGCTTCGTTCCCTGTCAGCAGGGTTCACCGTTCACCGTCGGCAGATGTTTGAAGCGTCAGATGGCAGTTTGAGAAATGGCAAAGTCTGGAACCCGTAAAGCAATTTAATCAGAGGTGCCTAATTTTTCAAGGGGTTAAACGATGGATTTTGCAGTAGTGTCTCCCAGCAGACATTTCTTTCTTGTTCAGTAGGCTTTCCGATGAATTCTCCGGATCAGTCTCAGCATCACCCGGTCATCCGGAAATCAGTGTCGAAGTTGGCCAGTCGTGACAGTGCTGTCAGCTATTAAATAGGGAGTTAGTAAAAAGTGAAGTATCTTGAGCAAATGGATGCCTATGTGCTCAAGGGATGACTTTTCAGAATCATTGAAGTCTGACGATGAATCTCAAAGCTTCACCCGGGTTGTCAACTGAAGTTCAAAATATACTTATTCATAAATGGCGATTTTCTATTTTTGGACGCCTTGCTAATTGCATGATAATAAATATTTTATTATTTATTTAAATTTGAACTTCCAGTTAGTAGCAGTGCAACTGAAAGGCAACCAATCAGAGGACTTCTATTATTGTCAGGGTTTTGAATTCTTGCAGTTACCAATTGGTGCGAATTTCCTCTTATTTAACATGGCGCCATCTTCATTATTATTCACAGAGCTTTCAATAATTCGCATTTCTCAAGAGAAAAATCCAATCTTAAGAGAAATTCGTGTTTTCCAAAGCAAATTCATATCTTCAAAGGGAAATCGTAGTTTATAAATTTTCAAAACCAAGCTTCAAGCAAATTCGTATTGCTTCAAGAAGGAATAAATGCGCACATCTCCAAAGCAAGTTCATTCATTCAAAGGAATTCGCAATTTATAAATTCAAAGCAATTCGCAAGTTCTTCAGTTGCAAATTCCTCAATATTCAAAGGCGTATTTCAATAATCAAAGGCGAATCCTCAAATTTAATATAAATTCGTATTTTCTTCAAAAGGAAATTTGAATTTCTTCATAAAGGCGCAAATTTCAAGAGAGGAAATTCGTGGTTTTTCTAAACAAGGCGAATTCTTCCAGTTCAAAGGCAAATTTCACATCAATTTCCAGGGGCGATTTTACTTAACATATCTTTTTGCAGATCAAAGTTCATAATTGTCACCAATTTGAAGAAATCTTGGGCGATTTTCACAGAGAAGAAGCATAATAAAAACGTCTTTTTCATCCTTCAATCTCAGATTTCTCTCAGAATACAAATTGCATGTTCTTGAAATTGGAAAATTCTACAAGTCTCAGTATCTGGATCATTCTCATGTAATTTCCTCGAGTTAGAAACGTGTGTTTGATTTTTCACGAATTTTTAACTTTAGAACGTTCGTTCTTGAGTTACTAATTTTCTCAAGTGAAAATCTTTGTATAATCGAGTAGAAGTTGAATTTTCGCGAATCTGACGTTCTGGGTTTTCTTAGAATTCTTTTCTGGACAAAACCCATATCTCGGATTTTTCGCTGAAAATAATTCTTCGAAAGGCTATTTTTAACTCTCGCAGGCTATTTTTAGCTTCCAGAAATCTTGTCAGAATATAGCCAAGTTCACAGTCAATAGGTGAATTTTTCAGAATGCAGTTCACTCAGCTCGAATACAGGACCAAAACAGTCCTTACTCATGATTTCCGCAGGTTGGTTGAGACAGACCTTCACAAAGTATTGCCTGAAGCAGTGCTAGATCCAGTCAAGATCAGAAGTTCAATCATTCAGAATATTGAGCAGTCTGGTTTACTAGAGGCCGCTTCCATACCTATCTCCGTTCACTGTGTTGAGTTTGTGATGGCTTGTATTAAGCATTACAATCCTACTACTCGTGAGATAGCGTCAAGTGACAGACGGGTCATTTGCAGTCTCAAACCTTTGGACATCGAAAGGAGTTTTGGCATTCCTCAGCACCAGAACAGTTTGGTTATTTCTATGGAGCAGTGTGAGCAGGCATTTGATGCTGATATGGACTAATGTCAAAAGAAGATGGCAGAAAGATGGTTAAAACAAGCAAAGAACAGATTGCCAAACAATGTGGGTCGTGGTGAATACAAGGATGAGTACGCGATTCTAATCACACTCCTGAATCGTGTCTCAGGTCAAGCACACGCAAATGTTTTCCAGCCTTGGATGTATTACATTATTGGTCGCATCATTTCTGGGCAGGAGCATTATGACTGGGCATCCTTCATCAGCGATATTCTCCACAGGCAAATCACCGGTTTCCTGGTTGCTCATGAGTTTCATGTGTTCATATCTCGTAATTGATCGCTTATCGGGTCTTCTAGGATTAAACAAGTGGGCATTCTCTGTTCAGAAAGTCTATCAATATTATGATCAACTTGAGTTCACCTCGGTAGAGTCAACGCCACTTCCGCTTGTTCACGGTGTATTTTTCCTCGACCTATATAAAGGAGAAATTTGGACCGAGAGTTGCACATTCGTATCTCGGCAGTTGCTAGGGCAGCGATGGATGGATGGGCAGATTGGTTTATTCAGTTCCAAACATACACCTACATCCGAGTATACGGTTTCACAGGAAATCCAGCTATGCTTCCACTTTATCCTCTCGGATAAAGATACAGTTTTTCGTGAGTTCCTAAGACAGATGCATGATGTTCATTGTCTTCTACGGCGCAGGCACAGACCATCTCTCAACTTTCCTTTCCAATTTGGAATGTATTGGTGCAAGTCGACAATTGATAGTAAGATCGTAGGACAAGAACTTGAGAAATATCATCTTAAGTATCTTGTCGAAGCACGTGCCTATGACCTTTTAGGTCATTATACAGCTCGCCTTGCTGGAGGCACATATCACGAGCCTTCTATGGAGGATTACTGGGCAAATTGCGCAAATGACTTCGAGGTTCGCAGACGCAGTTACTTCTCTCACATTGGCTTTGTCAAGATGTGGAGGTTTATCGATGACGCAGGGAGAAGTTCTTCTCGCCAGAGCAGTCGATACACAATCGCTAGCTTGATTGGTACGCCAAAGAATACGCAGAAATCCGCCAAGGAGAGGTCAAGTAGAGTTATTCGTAATGATACTTTACCTCGGCTGTAAAGAAGAAGACAAGGAGGTAAGGTTCCCGTGAAAGCGCACTGGCCAAGAGTGGTGAATCCTTCGCTACCTTCCTCGCCAAAACCTAACAAAGAAGAGGAGTAACTCCAAGAAAGTACAAGCCAAACAATTCAAAGGGCGCCGCTAATCGCTATACACGAGCCCCATTGCATAACCCGTCACGTAATCACCAGAGGTCGTACTTTAGGAGCCCTCGCCAAAGACTGAAGTTTCACCTTCAAGTTCCTACACTAGCTTCGTGAGTCGCCATCACCCCACTACATTGAATTGGATTTAGACTCTCCACCTCGCAGTGGGTCTTCTACACATTCACTCTCATCAGTACCTCCTGTCGCTAGTGCAGACCCTTCTAGTAGCATTAGCCAAGATCAATCTTGGATCGAAGCTCAGCTAGGAAGGAAGAGGAGGCAGCCATCCTATGTTCTTAATCATTCTGATTTTGATGACATTTACCAGGATGCGCCAGATAAGAGAGTCAAGAACATGGTTCATTTAGAGAGAAACACTGACATGGAGATTGTCATTGAGACCGCCGTACCTCCACAAGGGAAGAACTTGGCTGAATTGGAATCTCAGGATTTCGAGGTTATCACAGTCAACCTTGGTTGCAGCACACGCCAGACTCAGGTTGATCTCCTACAAGTTGCTACGGATAGTGCCAAGGATAGAATACTAAAGGAGGGAGAAGATAAGGCAGCCCTCAAGGCTGAAATCAGACAGCTTCGTCAGTATATTTCTAGCCTTGTTCATAGACCTGATGCCATTAACACACTCCCACCGATGCTTGAGCCTCCAGCAGAGCAAAGTCAACTCAATCACTTAGTTGCATATGGCAAGCGTTTGGAGGAATGGGAAGAGGAGTTCGTTGCTAGAGGCTGTGCTATGCTTACAGAGTTATATCAGTTGCGGTACAATGCACGAGAGCTCCGTATTCGTCTTCAGGATGAGGAACGGGATATGACAATTAACAAACCCAGGGATGAGATTATGATTGCTCACCTGAGTGTGGCTTATGATGCAGTCACAGATGCAGAGGACAGAGAGGCTATCTACTCTTGGAAAACACAACTGGTTTTCAGGGCAAAAATAGAACACTTTAGCATCAGAGTTGGCTGAGAGTAGAGAGCACGTCACTAGTGCACTCCGGTTTGTGAGGACTTTAGTGTCTCGCTTACCGTGCCGTTATCAGATCGAGGGTGGTGCCTACGTTGAGCTTACCGATGTTTAGTCAGAGCTCCAGGCACTCATTCATACCATTTTCAGTGGGGAGACCGTTGGCTGTAAGATTACTCAGCTTACAGTCATGTCAGCATTGTTCGACGAGGCAACGAGGAGTAGGGGCGAACTTCAGTCTCAGATCACAGTTGGTGAGGATATGTTGCATCGACATAGTATTCTCCGTCAGAGTCTCATAGCTCCAGATAGTGATACAGTTAACAATCTCATTGAGGGATTGATTGCTCGAGATCACGACCAGTAAACTTCAGTTCCCGCCTCTCAGGATAGACATTACACACACGAGTTGAACTTGGTGTTACCCTTTCAAGTTAACTCGATGTTGTCATCACATGCATATCTATTCTGAGATTCGCCTTTCACACTTGGAGTTTCTTTTAGGGTTTTACGTTAACTGATGGTAGTCTTCCAGTTAACTCGCTTTCAATAAGGACGTGCATGCTTGCACATTTGTCCATTTTTAGATTAGATGTTTCAGTTAACTGATGGTAGTTTCCCAGTTGACTGTATAGTTTACCTCATTAGGGCTTAGCAGCAAAACTTGCATGGATTGCAAGAACTGTAGATGACTCAAGGTGATTTTAGGGTTCCCTACACCTTGATGTATATAAATAAGAGTTTTTGCTCATTTGTAAATAACTTTTGCTTGAGAGAGAAATATATGTTGCGCCTACCTTGCCCTCAATATTGCTCTTTTGGTATTTGTTCATGTGTCTTCGCTATTACGATTAATTGTTATGCCACATAGGGTTTCAAGAGATTGTAATGGTGGATTCTCTCATTAGTTTAGATAAATCTGTTTTGTGCATATTTACCATTGAGGTCAATTGTTATGCCACATCGGGTTTCAAGAGATTGAGATGATAAATTTGTTTTATGTATATTTACCATTGTGATCAATCGTTATGCCACACAGGGTTTCGAGAAATTACGGTGATAAATCTGTTTTGTGAATCTTTATCATTATAATCAAGGGTTATGCCACATAGGGTTTCGTGAGATTGTGGTGATAAAGCTGTTTGTGAAGTCTTTACTATTTTGATCAAGTGTTATGCCACATAGGGTTTCATAAGATTGTCATGGAAAATTCTTAAATCTGTTTTGTGCCCAATAAGCTTGTTTAGATTGAGATGATAGTTGCGCCACCTTGCCTTCAAGTAGAGAATCTAAACTCGTTTATCGTCAGTTAGTCAAACCTTGCTCCGTTTCCTCTTGGTCTGTTTTCCTGAGGAGATTGGATAGATTAAGTTTAGTTGTAGTTAGTAGATCTGCAAAACCAGAAAAACTCAGCTGCAACGTATAAGTTCTTTCAAGAAAGTCTTGTGCCTCTACAGCTGAAACAAAAAGACAGGACATAGTTTAGCTTATTTCCCTTTGCAAGTATTTTTGTCAAAGCACAATGAGGGAGCTTCCCCTCCTAATTTGAAGAGCACTCATTGTGTAGTGTGCATAGGCTGTTCATAACAACTTTTACTCCAGAGGTGTTAGTTGTTACGCCAACAAATGGCATTGTGCTTATTCCTTGACATAGGCAATCCTTGCACAAAGTCCATACTTATGACTTGCCACTTCCTCTCTGGTATATCATGCGGGTATAACAAGCTTGTAAGATGATGATGCTTTTGTAATGTCCCCTTCTCGAGCATGATCTTTCCAGTGACCGTTGGCCTATTCCGAAGACCCGTAGGCTACTCGGAAGGTAAAATTAGGGTTTCTTGTTTTGAACGATGCTCTTGCTCGAGGTTGGTTGATTCAATGGCGGATTCTTTCTGGGTTTTCAGAGAGCTTCGCAGTGATATGTTCTTCTTGACATTCTGAGCATCTTCAGGAATTTACTATTTTTAGTAAATTCTATTTCTGGCAGTGTTCCTGTTGGTTTTGGCATGGTTGACTTTCTACTTCAGACTGATCAGTTGGCTTGCTCATTTATGGCTTCGGGGCACAATTGGAGAGATAAGTCGAATTATTTAATTAAAGTCATGTTTTAATGTTATATTTTAACATTGACCCCCTTGGCCTAGCTTGTCACTTTAAGTTGTTTTAAAAGATGTCTTTATGGGTGGGCGCCTCATTGAAAGAAATTAATTATATTTCTTATAAAGTAAAGATTAACCCAAGCTCAAATTGGACGCCAATTTCAAGAAGGAAATAAAGTATTATTAAAAGTCAAAGTTTGCTTGGAAAAGTGGGACGCCTTCTATTGGAGGATTAGGGTTTGGTTCGAAAAGGAAGTTTAGGGTTTCGAGAAAGATCATCTGAAAATTATAAAAGGAGGCCATTGGTTATCATTGAGATTATCTTTTGTCTACAGGAATGTTATGCTGCCAGATTGGCTTTGGGATTGCTTCGAGGAATGAAGGCCTCCTAGCTTGGCTCTTCTTCTTGCTTGAAAAATAGCAACTAGTTGAGAGGTTTGAGTGTTATTGATTTGTTTTTTCAGTTATAGTTGGTTTCCTATCCTTCGTAGTTGAGTTTTATCATTTCCTGTCAATTCCAAAGTTGCTGGTCATGACTGTTGAATGTATATTTCTGCTCACAAGTCTCAAATCTTAAACATTCTCATTTTGGGTATTGTCTCATTGTGTTTCCCTGTTAGAGGCGCCCCTTCATGAATATTGGCAGATTTTAATACGAAGTTTATGATTTTATAATGCAAATTCGTCATTCCTTGAAGGCTGTACTTTCTGGAGTGCCTTGGGATTCGTGTCAGTAATTAATAACCATTTTTAGATGCCATTTCTTATTACTAAGTTAGGCGCCATCATTTTGAGGGTCTATTGCATCAGATTTGAGACAATTTGAGTGAGAGTTGAGGGAGTTTTGAGCTATTCATTGAATTTCTGTGTTGCTGGTTATTTATTTTAAGTGCAGGTCTGTCATAACCAGATTTAAGAAATCTGCATTTTCTTCCTTGGATCGGAGTTAAGAAATCATTAAAGGCTTTGTAAAAGGTTCCTTGTTGTTGCAACAATTTTGAAGAGCTCTAATATTGATCTTGCAGGGATTCATAATTATTGTAAGCTGGCAGTAGTACTGACAGCAGTTCTTTAATCCTGCTTTTTCATGATTTGTAACACTCATGCTTTACATTCTGTAATTGCTTTGTAATATCTTACATCTCCGCCCTATGGTAGCTCCTTTCCCCCTCCGGGTTAGAAAGCACATTCTGGGTGTCGAGTTACTTCAGCATTCTAGCTTATTTCCCTTCAAAGCATTGTAATTCTTAGCACTCCGCCATATGGTTGCCTCAACTCCATACTGGATTGGGTAGCACATACTTGGTGTCGAGTTCCCTTTCAGTACTTGTAGTGGTAGAAGATCCTCTGACCATATGCTCGCCATCATCGGCGCCATTCTTGGTTAGAGTTCCTTCCAGTTTTGTTTTTGCATTCAGATCCTCTGACCAATGCTCACACCTTGCCCTCATCGGGATCGTGGTGTACACTCTGGTTAGAGTTGTTTCAGTATCGTTCTGGTTTAGAGCTAACCCTAACGACTGTGGATTGCTCTGCTTGTTGCAATTGAAAATTTGAAAAAATTTAGCTCGGAATAGTTCAGTGGTATCAGAGCCAAGATCCTGCCATCCTGTGCCCAACAGAGTTCACTTGACAGATGAGTGACAGAGATACTAGACACTACATACAAAGAGAGATGACTACAGAGAAACCTCTACTTGAGTTAATGCATGAACTGTTTACGCTAATGAAGGATCCTGACATAAGGTGGGGAATCAGAAAGATTTATGCTAGGTCTGAAAGTCGGGATAGCAAGGTGCACATGGCACCTCATATTGATCGTGAGCTTGATGAAGAAACTCTGACAGTTGAAAAGTGTGTGGAAGAACCCCAAAATACTTCCTTAGATTTGCATGTGATAGGAAGTGATGAAGAACAGTTCGGTGAAAAGAACATAACAGCAGTCTTGAGTTCTAATGAAAATACATCCAATGAAGGTCTTGAGGCTAAGGGCTTCACAAAAATTGTTGGTATGACGGTTGTGTGGGATGAGTTCGTTGAAAAAGAACAAGATGAAGAAAACACTAGTGGTGTCCTTGAACCAGCTTATGATCATTACCAAGGTGATGTTGTTAATGGTGATTCTGATGTGTTTATTCCTCTTCTAGTTGAGGATTTGGTTAAGGATTATTCACCTCTTGCTGCTGTTCAAATCTCTCAAGAATTTTCACTAGACAAATGTATGACAAGTAGCCAAGAAGACCTCCTTGGTATTCATTGGGCTGTTAATGAAGAAATCAATGACATACTTTCCCATGATGAAGATAATGACAGTGATGTTTTCAAAACAGTAGGCAATGGAGATTCTTCATTTCATTATGATAGTGACATTGGGTTTGAGCATCAAACTAAGCCCTTGGAGAGAAGGACTTATGAAGAAACCAGTTCAAGTGAGTTACTAGGTGACCTATTCAAAGACTCAACACTCCAAGAGAAGCATGAAGAGTACTTTTCTCTTGATCAAAACAGTCAGCCTTTTTCCATTTGGGATCCCGGTTGGTTGATACTAAGGTATGATAAAGAACCTTTGTGGGATGAATTTCCCTTTGATCCAGATGAAGATCAAAAATCAGTTTGCATTGCAAACTATGAGGTGGCCATTGAAGAGGAAGTTGTCTTCGAAGGAAAAGAGGGTTCAAAGAAGCTCCATGATGATGTCTTTGAAGTGGTTGCAACCGCTAATGAAGAAAATGTTTCTACAGAAACTTTCCGAACAGCGGATGACTATGATCCATTGAGCAAGTTGGGTGCTGCTATAATGTTTGATCAAGAAGACAATGAGGAAGAAGAAGAGCTTGAAGACCATATGGCTCTTGAAGATGGAGAGTTTGAAGGTGTTACTAAACACAAAGCTGATTTATCAATGCACGAAGTTGATTGCAAGCAATGGGTTGAAGACTTTGTGGAGTATGATGCCTTTCATGACAATGAGCATTCTCCTCTAGTTGATGGTGAAAGACACGGAAGCTGGAACAGCTATGATGGCCGCAAAGACACAAAACAAAGTTCTGATTTTGACAATCAGCCAACCAGCAATCCGCCATCTTTGCATATTCTTGAGTGGGAAGGTCAAGACAAAGAGTCCTTTAAGAGGGAAATGCGAATTCTATCCCAGTTTGATCGCACTCACAATTTGATTGAAGATCTCTATTGGAAAGCTCAGCTTGAAGAGAGAAAAAGAGGAGTTAAGGATGAAGTTGCTCTTTTCAATTTGCAACTCATCAGAGACTCTTTGGAGGCATTGAAATCAGATTACATACACTTGATGGAGGATCGGGATCGTGCTATTGAACTTGCAAAGAAGTCCTTCAGTGTTTTCCAAGAAAAGGAGAGTTTGGTTGATGAGTTCACTCTGGAGCTTAAATCAACAAAGGACAAGTTGAAAGAAACTCAGTTGGCTCTAACAGAGGTTGAAGACCGGTTTGCTGATTTCAAACTTTTTAGCCAGCAAGAGAATGAGCAAAGAGTTGAAGAAATCAAGCAAGTAATTGACGAGCTTGATAGTCTTCGAGAGGAGTTTGATCTTGAAGGTTTCACAAGGAAATCAGAAGTTGCGTGTGCAGATTTGGATCAGCAAGATGAAAAAGCGGACTTCCAAGTCTTTGACAATCCTTTCTTTGAAGTGGGTACTGAAGCAACTTATGACAATCCTCTCTTTGATTTGAAAAATGAGTCATGTAGTGAAGCGACCAAGCATGAGGAAGAGTATGAACCCCAGTCAATGGGTGCTTTGATATCATTACACGAGGAGTTACCACCTTTGGTGATTAGTAACCTTCCAAGGCCTTTCGATAATGAATGCACAAGTGGGTTTGAGGATGGAGTCTCCACATGGGGAGTGTTGGTTCGAGGAGATTTCAACATCTTCGACACCAAGGAGTTAACAAAGCAAGACTTGGTAGCTGCTGGTAACTTCATTACAGCAGCAAGGAGCAAAGATTTCAGTTTTGTTACTCATGAAGTAGGGAAGAAAGATGGACCAGAACTTGGTGTTTGTATGTTTGTCAATCCATCCCTTTGGTTGAATGATGCTTTGGCATTTATTAGTCCATTTTTGGAGTTGGATTTGAGGTCATTTAATATTTCATGCTCCAATGTTGTTGAAACTTTCATGGATAGGCTTCAAGGGTTCAATAGAGGAGGCATCAATCTCTTCAGTATACACTTGATCCTTACTAGCTCATGGGAATGCATTGAGATTACCTTGCATTGTGTTGAAAATCATTTTCAGTTGGGTATCCGTGCGTGGGATCCTCAACTTGGCTTGATAAAGCTTATTACATTTGGAAAGGGCTATTGGAGGAATAAGGATCAAATTTCCAAAATTGTTGATGTTGTTCCTTCCTTTGTCTGCTACTTGATGGGTTTATTTGTTCACCAACAAATGGGTTGGAGAGGAATTTTGAGTATGGGTTGGAGAAATGAACGATTGGTTGCTCTTGAGAGTGATTCTCAGCTAAGATCAGGACAGATTTTGAGACTCGAGCTTGCTGGTTTGAGGCAGACCAACCACCTTACATGTTGCGTTTCTCTCATTCAGGAGAGTTGGTTCATCACTCCTGATCAAAGAAGTGGTAGTTTTCTCATGGAGATGGACCTAGCGTGTTTTCCAACCACCTTGGAGGTGTCACCTTGCAGCTCGATGGTCATCTCACATGCTCACGCTTGGGATTTTGAGTGGTGTTGTTTTCCTTTGGGTAGGACTCGAGAATCAGATTGCACTATGCTGATCCTAGCCTTGATCAGCAGCAATTATTTGGTCCTTCACACCTTTCCTACTCTCCAAATTCATCTTATGATGGTTTGTGATGTAAACTTTGACAGTTTACTCTCAGTGTTGATTCAGGACAGCAGTCTCTCACATGCTTTGGTTCACCATTCTGAGACTCATGGGGTTAGAACTATGTGTGTTTTCTGTAGTCTTCATGGTTGTGTCAGTATAATTCAGATGAGGCATAGTAGCTTCATGCGGAGACATGAGTATGAGTTCGTTGAGCTCTGGCAAAGGATTGCTTTCCTCCTTGCAAGAAGATTTGTAGATGTCACATTTGCAGTCATGGTTCCGTTTGTTACCATGTGGAGGTATGCTGAGGAGTTCGATTTTGATTTGAGTAGACTATCTTTCCTATTGCTTAGAATTGTGATTGACAGTAGTATGGTTGATACTGTTAATTCGGGACATTGTGGACATGAGATGTTGCATGATTTTGATCCCCCTCCTTTAAGATCTTTCGGTTTGAGTATCATGGATGGTAACACTTTGGGGTTACAAGGAAGTTTAGTGCAGCATAGGCTTGATGATTTCACGGATGTGATTAGAGTGGTGCAGCATCGGCATGGTGGGTCCTTCCTGCGATGGGTTTGGGAACCAGGGATCATACTTGTTTGCGTATGGATTAGTTTTAAAAGTTCTGGAGTTGTGGTGGTATTGCTTGAGGACAAGCAATTTTGGGAAGGGCGGATTGTAATGTCCCCTTCTCGAGCATGATCTTTCCAGTGACCGTTGGCCTATTTCGGAGACCCGTAGGCTACTCGGAAGGTAAAATTAGGGTTTCTTGTTTTGAAGGATGCTCTTGCTCGAGGTTGGTTGATTCAATGGCGGATTCTTTCTGGGTTTTCAGAGAGCTTCGCAGTGATATGTTCTTCTTGGCATTCTGAGCATATTCAAGAATTTACTATTTTTAGTAAATTCTATTTCTGGCAATGTTCCTGTTGGTTTCGGCATGGTTGACTTTCTACTTCAAACTGATCAGTTGGCTTGCTCATTTATGGCTTCGGGGCACAATTGGAGAGATAAGTCGAATTATTTAATTAAAGTCATGTTTTAATGTTATATTTTAACATTGACCCCCTTGGCCTAGCTTGTCACTTTAAGTTGTTTTAAAAGATGTCTTTATGGGTGGGCGCCTCATTGAAAGAAATTAATTATATTTCTTATAAAGTAAAGATTAACCCAAGCTCAAATTGGATGCCAATTTCAAGAAGGAAATAAAGTATTATTAAAAGTCAAAGTTTGCTTGGAAAAGTGGGACGCCTTCTATTGGAGGATTAGGGTTTGGTTCGAAAAGGAAGTTTAGGGTTTCGAGAAAGATCATCTGAAAATTATAAAAGGAGGCCATTGGTTATCATTGAGATTATCTTTTGTCTACAGGAATGTTATGCTGCCAGATTGGCTTTGGGATTGCTTCGAGGAATGAAGGCCTCCTAGCTTGGCTCTTCTTCTTGCTTGAAAACAGCAACTAGTTGAGAGGTTTGAGTGTTATTGATTTGTTTTTTCAGTTATAGTTGGTTTCCTATCCTTCGTAGTTGAGTTTTATCATTTCCTGTCAATTCCAGAGTTGCTGGTCATGACTGCTGAATGTATATTTCTGCTCACAAGTCTCAAATCTTAAACATTCTCATTCTGGGTATTGTCTCATTGTGTTTCCCTGTTGGAGGCGCCCCTTCATGAATATTGCAGATTTTAATACGAAGTTTATGATTTTATAATGCAAATTCGTCATTCCTTGAAGGCCGTACTTTCTGGAGTGCCTTGGGATTCGTGTCAGTAATTAATAACCATTTTTAGATGCCATTTCTTATTACTAAGTTAGGCGCCATCATTTTGAGGGTCTATTGCATCAGATTTGAGACAATTTGAGTGAGAGTTGAGGGAGTTTTGAGCTATTCATTGAATTTCTGTGTTGCTGGTTATTTATTTTAAGTGCAGGTCTGTCATAACCAGATTTAAGAAATCTGCATTTTCTTCCTTGGATCGGAGTTAAGAAATCATTAAAGGCTTTGTAAAAGGTTCCTTGTTGTTGCAACAATTTTGAAGAGCTCTAATATTGATCTTGCAGGGATTCATAATTATTGTAAGCTGGCAGTAGTACTGACAGCAGTTCTTTAATCCTGCTTTTTCATGATTTGTAACACTCATGCTTTACATTCTGTAATTGCTTTGTAATATCTTACATCTCCGCCCTATGGTAGCTCCTTTCCCCCTCCGGGTTAGAAAGCACATTCTGGGTGTCGAGTTACTTCAACATTCTAGCTTATTTCCCTTCAAAGCATTGTAATTCTTAGCACTCCGCCATATGGTTGCCTCAACTCCATACTGGATTGGGTAGCACATACTTGGTGTCGAGTTCCCTTTCAGTACTTGTAGTGGTAGGAGATCCTCTGACCATATGCTCGCCATCATCGGCGCCATTCTTGGTTAGAGTTCCTTCCAGTTCTGTTTTTGCATTCAGATCCTCTGACCAATGCTCACACCTTGCCCTCATCGGGATCCTGGTGTACACTCTGGTTAGAGTTGTTTCAATATCGTTCTTGTTTAGAGCTAACCCTAACGACTGTGGATTGCTCTGCTTGTTGCAATTGAAAATTTGGAAAAATTTGGCTCGGAATATTTCAGCTTTGCTTTCACCCTTTGACATTCAAGACACCTAGCTACAAATCTAGCAGCATTTCCTTTCATCCCCTTCCAAAAATATAATGGCTGCACATCTACCATCATTTTTGTCACTCCAGGGTGTCCAGAGTACGGTGCTTCATGTACTTCTTTCCATACCAAACTTCTTAACTCTTCTACGTTAGGTACATACATTCTGCCTTTATATCTAAGTAGTCCATTAGGTTCAAAATGAAAACCTTCATACCTAATATTTTGCGGATTGCTAGTGAGTGCTTGCTTGACTTGCAAATAGTATTCATCCTCTTTGTATTTCTGCAACACTTGACCTTTAAAGTTGGTTTGAATTGTCACTATTGAAGCAATATGATGTCTTTGACTCAGGCATCGACAACCCGATTCTCCTTTCCTTTGATGTAACTGATGTTGAAGTCATTATCAGCTATTAACTCTAACCATCTTCTCTGCCTAGCATTCATATTAGGTTGAGTGAATAAATACTTCAACCCATGATGATCAGTTTTCATCTCAAAGGGTTTCCCCAATAAGTAATGCCTCTACATTTGCAATGCGTGAACCAGAACTGCTAACTCCAAATCATGCGATGCATAATTTTGCTCGTAAGGTTTCAACTTTCTTGATTTGTAAGTAATTACTTGCCCATCTTGCATTAACTCACCACCTAAGCCCTCCCTTGATGCATCCGTGATAACAGTAAAGTTACCTTTAGGATCTGGTACTTTCAAGATCGGTGTAGTAGTCAATTTTTCTTTGAGTAGATCAAAGGCTTCTTGACACTTCTCTGTCCATTCAAATTTCTTCCTTTTCCTCTACAAGGAGGTAATCGGAAGGGCGATCTTGGAAAAGTTTGCAACAAACTTCCTATAATACCCTGCTAGACCCATGAAACTCCTTACCTCAGACACATTCTTGGGTATTGGCCATTCAAGCACCGCCTTTGTGATGTCCCTTAATTTTATACGCCCAAAAGAGGAATTGGTCTAATTAATTAAATATTAAATTGTCTTTTATTCTTTATAAGACATTTAATTATTTAATTAATTAATTATGAAAGATGACTTTATTAAATATTATTGGGTAACTATTGTGTTTATTAAAGTCATGAGTTTCGTGAAATAGTTGAAGAGCCTTCTAAAGTCGGAAAAATAAATCAGTTACCAAAACTGAATGTTGGCAGACTATATTGGTGAGTTTGGGGGTCTGCAGATTCATCACGAAGAATTGAATACCGTTTGGTTTTTGGACTTTGGAATTTCTGAGAACGGAAACTCTCAGGATTTCTGCAACCATGTAAGGACGAAACCCCTGGCATGGTTCTTCTGAGTTATTTTAGTCTTATAATCAGGAGAGAATAATTATATTTAGTGAGGCGGAATGTGCTATGTTTGAGAAGTGAATAAAAGAAGGTTTCAGGAAGCACGGGTTATTAAATACTGGCACTACCACTCTGGAATGTGGGCTGGTGAATTGTCGAAGGTGTTGTCCGATCGGGCAAGTCAATCATTCATCACGGAGAAGCCCGACATTGTAAATTATTCGTAAGATACTTTCGGGATCATTGTTCACTGATATTGCTAAGACTGGAAACGGTAGATACTATCAGGAGATATATTTGGGAGCACAGGTTTCATATATTCCGAATTGCATATGCCATTAATACTGGCACTATAATCACAGTCACCCGTTTGGATGATTCATCGAGGGGATATTGACGGATCCTATGTTACCGTTATATGTGTGGAGTTTGTTCTCTAAACTAGCGGAAGCCATTGGTGTTATCGGGGAACTTGTCTCATTCATAGTGACGAATTGGTCATGGCGACTCTTCATCTCCTAACGTGAATTGTTTTGGGCGTGTGTATGCTCTTTGTGCGGCTATACTCAGGTTGTCATTGCATATGGGTCTTTTCCGGAAGTCTGGAGAATGAAAGACGTGTGAAATAATTCCTGTGCCAAGGGGAATCGTATGTGTCGAGTGACTTAATATATATCGAGCCTCTTTTGTGGAGACGAATCGTGGGATGTGCAAAGGCGGAGACAAAGCAGAATAAATACACAGACATCTTCATCAGGATTGTCATTGGCGCCAATCTGATATGTTGACTGAAGCCTCGAATCTTCATGTCCCTTCTTTCATAGTTGCTGAAGTATGACGGGAGGGCAATAATTACGGCTTGAACTTAATTCTGTGATATTACATTCTGTTATATATCTCTGGCGGTATATATATTTAAGGCTCAAGGTCTGCGTTTACCTAAATGCATTATTACCTGCGTCACCAGAAACTTCAATATATTTGGGTTTGTATATATATAATGTTGGTTTGAATCTCCGATATATGTTACCAGATATGTGTAGCTGGGTTATATGTAAACTGCCACTATCTATACGGTAAGGAGTCATGGGAATTATGATTAGGAGATAGTGGGATTTCGCTCCACAATAGAATCGGTGTCCTTCAGACCAAACTGATATGATTATATATAGAGCAATCGTCTCGGGTATGTCAATTGTCTTTTGGAATTAACTAAATAAATGTATGACCATTTCCTGCACATCTATAAGGCATCAGATATATTTTTGTACAATGTTCAATGAAACACAATTTCATGTTACATAAGTATGCTTGTTGTGCTATGTTCCTTATTGCTATATGAATTCACGCATATCTGAATACACATATACCTGCAATGCGATGAAATTGAGACACTGGTTTGAAGTTATTGGCAAACACAAGATCACTTAATTCTGCATATCCTAGGAGTTTAATTATTTTATACCAGATCGTTAATTTGGGCATACAACAGAAACAACTATTACAGAGCAAACCTTAAGATTAGTTTGACAAATTAAATTGTCAAACTTGGGAAATTGAAAATAATCTTGGCTTTAGTGGCTGGGGTTATTACAGCCTTGATCTTAGCTGGATCAACGGAGATTCCATCTACCGAGATCACATGCACAAGATAATGCACCCTTCTTTGAAAGAAGGTACACTTAGAGAGTTTACCATACAACTTATGTTCTCTTAAACGTTGTAGGACTATCTCTAAATGTCTGCAATGATCTTCCTCATCCTTAGAATAAATTAGGATGTCATCTAGAAAAACCAAGACAAACTTATCTAGGCAATCCCTAAATACATTATTCATCAGATTCATAAATGTTGCAGGTGCATTTGTTAAACCAAAGGGTAGAACTGTAAACTCGTAGTGTCCATATCGAGTTCTAAATGCGGTCTTAAAGATTTCTTCATCCTTAATCCTCAGTTGACGATATCCAGATCTTAGATCAATCTTGGAAAATACAACAGCTCCCCTCATTTGATCGAAAAGGTCATCAATGCGTGGCAACGGATACTTATTCTTTACCGTAGCTTTGTTAAGCATACGATAATCGATTCACAAATGCAAAGTACCATCCTTCTTTTTCACAAAGATGACTGGTACTCCCCAAGGTGATACGCTTGGTCTTATCAACCCTTTAGACAACAGTTCATCCAACTGTGCCTTAAGCTCCATTAGTTCGGTCATTGTCATTCTATATGGCACCTTGAAAATAGGTTCAGACCTTCGAACTATATCTATAGAGAAGTCAAATAACCTTTTCGGTGGCAACCCAGGTAACTCATCAAGAAACACATCCGAAAACTTTCTCAATATAGGATATCTCTCTATATCTGACATTCTAGTTTCATCCATTTCACCATCTTCTATCTCTTGGAAGTTCTGTGACCCAAAGTTATCAAGGTTCTCTTCAAGTTCTTCTATTTGACTGCAAAGAGTTTGCACCCTTTCTTCTTAGCCCTTAACAGTTGCATTGCAGGGATTTGACGAATCTTGACCCCTCTAGGTATCCCTCGAAACTTTACTTGGTTACCAAGATCATCTAGGCATTCTACAGTTTTAGCATGCCAATCTACCTTAGCTCTATGTCTCCATAGCCAATTCATACCTAAGATAACATGATAGGATCCTAAAGGCGCGACATACAGGTTTACTTTTATAGAAAAACAAGGTAGCTCTATCCTAGCCTCACACAAACATTGTTCCACCTTTTCTCTTGTCTGGTTTGCATACTCTACATCCCAAGAGTTTTCCATGTATCTAGCCTTTCTAGATAATTGCTTAACTATTCTAGGTGAAATGAAATTCTTAGTTGCACCAGTATCTATAAGTATAGAAATGGGTAAGCCAAACAAAATACCTGCAGTTTCAATTGGAGTCACTTTGTCATGTCCCCGAATTAGTGAGATTGAAAATAAGTAATATTGGACAATAAGTAAATAAAAGAAAATATATATTTAAATTACAAATGTAAATCTTTACAACTTAATATTATTATAATTATAACTACAAGCGATTATATTACAATTTGTAAGGTAGGGGGACCACCGTGTGCAAGACCCTAGGGCACGAAGGGCCAAGATGCGAGAGGTTGCCCTAACTTACCTCAGCTAAATGCGATGTTTAGGGTATGAGGATGAGAATGATGAGGACTATAAAGTCTTGCAACCACTCTGCAATCTTGAGTTTCGAAGTGGGGCTAGACGAGCTGGTTTTCAGGTTTAACATTGCGCCTCAAGAAGCTCTATGTCCGAGGACCGAAGCGCAGTCCTTGGATGATAGCGTGGCGCGCTGGCGTCTCTAAAGTGCGCTGGCATCCATATGGCCAAACAACAACAGAGACAAGGTGAAACCTATCAAAACGGGCTAACGGCCTAGCTAACTAACTAAAGGGCCAAAATGATATGATCAAGTAAAATAAAGTATTCTCTAATATTATAAAGCAGAAACACAAGAGTGAAGAAGGCAAGAATGATTTCACTAAGAAATTCGGTCACCAGCTAGCTCCTCAAAAGCACGTCCACCTACACATAGAAAGAGAGGAAAATGTTGGGTGGCTGTATAGGGGCCTGCCTTAGTTAGACCCCCGTTTAGGTGTTTCCACCTCCACGAACAACCAAAGGAAACGAGATAAAGAAAGCAATATAGTGAAAAGCACAAAAGCACAACAAAACAGTAAAGTGCTAACTCAACCAAGTGATAGAAGGAAAGAAAGGGAAGCTTACCACCTCCACCAAGAGCGCTCAAGGCTGCTTGGGAGAGAAAATGAGAGTACTCGAGCCTCTGCTGCAATGGTGTTTTGTTCCCAACTTGTTCTACCAAAGATGGAGTGTTGTGTTTGCTGCAATGAGGTGCTAGTATGTTGCTTGAGAGCTTGAGAGTGAACGCAGGAGTGTGAGAATGGATGCTTAAAGTGTGTAGTAGCTCAGATGAAGTTAGAATGCATGTTGAAGGAGTGAATTTGAAGAAGGGAATGAAAGAAACGGCCATATTCGGGTCGGTCGGCCGAAGGGGGTGTTACAACTTGACCCCCAATGAGAAGTGTAACACCTCTGCAGGTTCAGCCGCAGGAATCTGCAAGGGACGTAAGTGCGCCACGCGGGCGTCCTGACAGAAACGCCTCCACCGACGCTCAAAATAGGTGCCAAGTGGGATGCAAGTAGCAGGCTTAGGTAGAATTAAGCCTTCAAACTTGGTTTTCTAAAGTGAAGAGGGCAAAAAGGGGAATTTACACACGAGGTGCAAATTCACTCCTATACATTTTGCTCCCACTTTAGCGAGCACAAATATTGATGAGCGCTCAGTAAAGTAGATCAAGGAGAGCATAAGGTTAGAAATGTATACCTAAACCGTCGAGGCAGAGCTCGGTCTGGCATACCTGAAGGTGCAAGGCAGGCAAAGGACCCCATAGCTACTCGGAACTATGAAGTTGAAAAGAGAAAGCACCTTACAAGTTCTTGGTCCTGTAAGGGAGGCATCCCCCAAAAACTTTAGCATGGAGGATACCCTGTGAAGCAAGCGCCTTACAAGTTCTCGGTCTTGCAAGGAAGGCGTCCCCCAAAAACTCTAGCATGGAGGAGACCCAAAAGAAGCGCCCTGCAGGCTCTCAATCCCATAGGGAAGGTATTCTTCACAAACTCAAGCATGAAGAACACTTGAGGAAGCACCCCATAGGTTCTCAGTCCTATAGGGGAGGTATTCTCCACAAACTTAAGCATGAAGAACACTCAAGGAAGCGCCCCATAGGTTCTCAGTCCTGTAGGGAAGGTAACCCCCAAGATCTCTTGCATGGAGGAAACCCGAGAAAGCGCCCTACAGGCTCTCAGTCCTGCAGGGGACCCACCCCCAAGATCTCTCATATGGAGGAAGCTCAAAGGAAAGCAAACTCCGCAAAGTCAAAAAGCGGCCATGTAGGCAAGTGAGCAGACAATTGCACAGACTGTCAATATTTTTGAAAACTTTCGAAGGGGTCCCTTGGGAACCCGCCGTGAAGAGAGGGTCCACTCAAGGGACGCGCAGTTCAGAAGTAGATGTTCTTTCTCTTGAATCGATTCTTCATCAAGGAATCCTTTTGAAAGATGTTCACTTCATCAAGGAATTCGAAAGGAAGAATATGCCCCCACGCAAGGGGAAGATTAAAGTTGTTCCCGCTTCGAAGGAAGGTTTAAGTCCTTTCTTTATGAACCAATGATGAAGGAAACACGTTCCGTTAGGATTCCGAGTTGAGAATACAATTCTGAAGAAAGGTTTGCGAGGATTTTCAAGAAAAGATTCATTGGCCACGAATGCATCTTCTAAAAACTGAAATGTTGAAGAAAGAAAGTTGTTGCACATAGGAGGGACAACTCAAGCAAAGAAAAAAGAAAGATAAAGAGAAAGCAAAAAGAAAGAAAACCTAAACAAAGGGCATAGGGGTCGCCTGATATTTCAGGGTCAGAACTGCTCATAAATATATATAGATATGTATAGTAATAGTATATAAATGAACTATCATCAACCCCCTACTATATCAGACCATGTGAAGAATGCACGAGAAGACAAAGTAAAAATAAAAAATTGGGTCAACATGGAAGGGAAGCGTAAATGCCTCCAATGCTTTGCATCGTCCCCAATTTATCGGAAATCAAGCACAAACATGGAAGAATGATGATACAAATAGAAGAAGGTTTACGACACAAAAACCATGCCTATATCCAAGCACCAAAAGGGGTTACGAGGGTCATCCAGGCACACATAGCACGATCACGGGCGAACACATCACAAAACACACACACACAAGATCAAGAAGAGGCCTCCTAACATTGATCAGCCAAGAGGTCTTCTGCTTCCCACTCTAGATCATCATAGGGGGAAGGAGGACAAGCCTCTAGTGGAGGGATGTTATGAGGAGGGGCGTCCGACCCTCCCGCAACAAGGGCTAAGGAAGAGGGCCCCTCGAGGTCCTCTCCAACGAGCTCTTATGGAGTCAAGGTCAACGATTTTGCGAAGATTGTTGACAAGGCCGAAACCTCATCCACAGAGTTAAACATGCACCCCACATGAGCGCCATGTCTAACTTCAGCAGATGGGGCAGGCTGAGCCTGAGATTCACTGTTGGGCTCATCGAATAACTCGGGAGCGGTAACAAACTTAGGAAAAGTCGGGACCGGTTCCATCACTAGGACAAAACAGGTTAGCACAAGACCACCTTGTGAAGAAGGTGGGCTCCTCTTTCACCCTTCGTTGCTAGAAAGACCACTCTCCACCTCCCTCTTCGTCGGAGGAGATGAACTCCCCACAGACGATGCTAGGGGTCCAGAGGAAGAGGAGGAAAGGACCGCAGCGGATACGACTGAGGTATTAATCATATCCATGGGCTTCGGAAAAGGCTAGATATCCGAAATGGAGATCAGCGAAGGCGGTTCCACTGAAGGAGCGATGAACACTTGTACCCCCTTTGGGGTAGGTGCATTTGCACTCACAGCGGAAGCCAAAAGCAGCACAGGACCAGACTGGAGAGAAGCAGAAGGGAGGGAAGAGGGCGACACTGCAGGAGGCCTTGAAGCAGGGGTGGTCGTCTCTTCCTCCTTCCTTTGTGAGGCGGCCTACTTAGCTAAGAGGGCCTTTCGCTGGCACTTGTGCTCGCATGCAAGGCGGTTTCTTCGGCTCTTAGAGCTGGAGGCTGGAGGCTGCGAAGGAGCAGAGGGCTCCTGCTCGACCATAGGAACATCCACTATGGTCGTTTCTGACGGAGGAATGGATTCTTGAATGGGAGCAGGAGGAACAGGTTGAGCAGTAGCAGGAGGAGTCAGCTCAAGAGCCTCGACAACATGCCTCTTTCTATTCACTGCCTTGAGAGTAGGGGTGGTAGGAGCCTGCGAAGGTTGAGACAAAGAGGACTCTCCTCAGGAGACCTTCCTGTCATACTGAGCGGGTCTAGGCTCCGTCGACAGAACAGGAAGCTCGAATGCAGGACGCTTAGGCTTTCACCAAGTGGGCACCATAGGATTCTCCTGCAGATGAGGAGTAGAACCTGATGGTACCACAACAAAGTGAGAAGAAGCGTCGGACTGACTAGCGGAAGAGGAAGGAGGATCATGGGACCGCTTCTCTTCTTCCTTCTTTTGGGCCTTAGTGGCATCGCTGTCAGCCTTTAAGCAAGCCCTATGCGAAATAGCATAAGGCGAGGGAGGGTATCTTACCCTTGGCCTCAAATGCCCTTTCTTATAGTTCTGATATGTTTGGTGCAGAAGGTCCATCCTAGGTGACCGAGGACCAACGGGCGCAAGCCAAGAGTAGTCCAAGGAGTAGCTGCCACGTGCAACCGGTGTCGTGGATTATGTGTACAAAACCTCTGTGGATAAATTTTAGACATTTATGCACGACGGAGGGTACCACGTTCATCGCTACCAACCAAGGGATACCCAATTTCACCCTAAAGAGCTCAAACCCATGGATAATGTCAAACAGGAGGTTCATAGATTTAGGTCCCACTAGGACCAATAGGACGATACTTCCTAAAGGGGGCACGAAAAACCCGTCATGTGTGCGGATAGTACTCACGGGTGCATCATACCCATCTTTATGTAAAAAGTTGATCAGCATAATCTCCTCAGTGATTATGTTTACTTGTGACGTCGGATTAACAAGAACACCCAATATGATGTTCCCATTGATCCGCACGGGAATATAGAGAGGAGATGGTTCTCTGTTGAAACCCATCGGTAGGTCCTGTGAAGTAAAGGTTATGCTAGTACCACTGTCCATAGGTTGCGCAGAGGGGATAGGTTGATGCAAAGAGGAGGCCATAACGCACACTAGACAATACTTCCACAGAGTCCCTAAAGGTAAATGGATAAGATAGTGACCCAACTAAGGTTTCGTCACGCTATAGCTTTGGAACCTTCCAACTACGCCAACTAGGGGTCGCAGGTTGGGTTGTAAGGTAACAGCCTCACAACACTCACACTTACAACACTCCTAGAGTACGAGGAAAGGAATTGTCAGTATCGCAAAAATGGAACCAAAATGGTTCACATCGGGTTCACCAAAATGTAAGGTAGGGGGACCATCGCGTGCAAGACCCCAGGTCACGAAGGGCCAAGATGCGAGAGGCTACCCTAACTTACCTCAGCTAAATGCGATGTTTAGGGTATGAGGATGAGAATGATGAGGACTATAAAGTCCTGCAACCACTTTGCAATCCCGAGTTTCGAAGTGGGGCTAGGCGAGCCGGTTTTCAGGTTCAACACTGTGCCTCAAGAAGCTCTCTACTCAAGTACGGAAGTGCGGTCCTTGGACGACTGCGCGGCGCGTTGGCGTCTCTAAAGTGCGCTGGCATTCGTACAGCCAAACAACAACAGAGACAAGGTCAAACCTATCAAAATGGGCTAACGGTCCAACTAACTAACTAAAGGGCCAAAATGATGCGATCAAGTAAATAAAGTATTCTCTAATATTATAAAGCAGAAATGCAAGAGTGAAGAAGGCAAGAATGATCTCACTAAGAAATTCGGTCGCCAACTAGCTCCTCAAAAGCACATCCACCTACACACAAAAAGAGAGGAAAATGTTGGGTGGCTATATAAGGGCTTGCCTCAGTCAAACCCCCGTTTAGGTGTTTCTGTCATGTCCCCAGAATCTCAACATTAAGATAATAATTAAATAAGATAAAAACATAATAAAAGTATAAACATTAGTAATTATAATTATCACAAAGATAATATTATAATTAAATTATCAAAGATGGTGCTCAACACTGGCCCGTGGCTTCTCCATGGAAATTTTTTGTGCATGAAGCCCTGGTTCCCTTCTTTTGATCCACGCACAGAGACGTTTTCAACAGCATTTTTGTGGGTCCGTTTACCCTACCTCCCCTTACAATTTTGGGAAATTGGTTGTCTGAAGGCGATCGGAAATGGTTTGGGGAAATATCACTGCCTCTCAAAGGAGACAATCAACTATGAAAATTCGACGTGTGCTCGTTTATGTGTGGAGATGGATGTATCAAAAGGTCTTCCGGCAGATATATATCTCAAAGTTGGAAAGAGACGTTGGTGTCAACCAATAGATTATGAAAAGATAGCATTCAGGTGCAGATTTTGCTTTGCCACAGACCATGGTTCTGCTCAATGTGGACGAAGACATGCTGGGGTGCATGCCAATGATGCTCCTATTCGCAAACCCTCGTGGTGGGAAGGTGCTAATTCACGCCACTATGCCATCTCTCCTCCTACAAAGACTGGAACTCCTCCCACTCCTACTTCTAAGAGCCCAGTTCCTACTTCGTCCCACAACTTGAAGGCTGCTTGCACGACAGAATCCCCCCTTTCGTTGGTGGAGGCCAATACTTCGTTGTCCCCTCATGAGCCTCCTTCGCAAGATAAATGTTTGGATGCTTTCAATGGCAATGATGGCATGTCTTCTCTTGAGTGTACTCAGTCGAGCCTCCTTGGTAAGGATGAGGTTTCCACCTTTTCTCTTGCTGCCACTTGCAAAGATGCAGTGAAGATTGGGCGCGAGTGTGTTGATCCTTATACTGCCTCTGAGTCGGGACAGGACTAGACTGAAGTTAAGCGGAAGAAATCTCTTTCTTCTATTCGAATGGCATTCGGATTGGCAAAGAAATAAATTTAATGTTTATCATGTATGCTTTTGGTGTGGACTGTTCATTTTTTGGGTCCTTTTGTGTTGCACCCCTCTCGTTAGGGCATGCATCTGTTCTCTTTTTGGATTCGTATTTGTGGGAGCTGTCCCCTTGACAGTACTTACCTATAATAATATATAAAAAAAAAAAAATAAATTAAAAAAAAATAAATAAATAAATAAATAAATAAAAATATATTGTAAATAGTGAAATATGAATTCTAATAATTTTAATATTATTATAATATAAAATATAATAATTTATATTGAAAGAAATAAATGGAGCAAGCAAAGAGATAAGGGATTAAAACAAGATAATTATGGAATATAAAATTGTAAATAATGGCAATTTAAATAATAAAATAAATACTAAAAATGTATCAAATTAATATAACACAATAAAATCAATTAATATAAATATTATCATAATTATCAAATAATTATTAAGAGATAATATTGTAAATATTAAAATATGCATATTTAAATAATAAATATAAATAATACTATAAATAAATATAAATAATATTACAAATAAATTAAATAGTAAAATGTCATACACATCAAAACAAAATAATAAAATGAATATAATTTAAGATATCATTAAGGAATGTTTAACTAAAAGTCATGTCCATTTGTGGGGTTATCTCTATTCAAAGAGATGCCTCTCTTCATGGAGGTATAAAGATATAAAATAAGTTTGTGGGAAGACATATTGAAATACACTTCAGATTTTAAGAAAAGATAGAAGAGTAAAGGAATGATGACGTAAAAAGGAGATCTATCAATAATGTGTAGAGAACAATAAAATAGAAATTAGAAAGGTTCGGAATTAGTTTTCGAAGACAACAATCATTTCAAAAGGTTGTGTCTTTTCTAATGAATGTCTCTCTTCAAAAAGATACATCTTCTCATTTGAATGTGAAGATATAAAAAGGGAAAGAATGAGATATATATAGGAGGAAGGAAATAGAGACTAGAAGGGGAAACAAGAGATAAAATATAGATTGCGAGATCATCTGAAATTTATAAAGACAGGCAGATGGAAAGTAGATAAGTATTTTATGAATTTAAATAATAAGTTAGATAAATGTTTGTACATTTAAATAATGATGTTGATAAATACATCCTAGATTTAAATAATAGTCTAATTAATAGTAATTCATACATGATGCTATTTGTTTAATGTTATATTTTTTTTTTATTGATTGCATGGGGAATAATAAATCATACATGCTACTAGTTATCTTATAACATTGCTGATATGTTATGCTCCATTGACATTATTGTATGTAATTACATATATATATAATACAATTATACAATAAAGATACTTGTAGCAATTATTGAGCCTTATAAGTAATTGTGATTATTTGATAGAAAAATGAATAAATTTATGAATGTCTTTATCCTATGATTGATTAGGAAAAAGAGAAAAAGAATGCAATATGAACACTAAACCATCATAAAAGGATATCTTCAAGAAATCAAGGCAGATTTAGGGTAATCCCAAAATGGGGACATTATAGTTTCCACCTCCACGAACAGCCCAAGGAAACGAGATAAAGAAAGCAATATAGTGAAAAGCACAAAAGCACAATAAAACAGTAAAGTGCTAACTCAATCAAGTGATAGAAGGAAAGACAGAGAGGCTTACCACCTCTACCAAGAGCGCTCAAGGCTGCTTGGGGGAGAAAATGAGAGTACTCAAGCCTCTGTTGCAATGGTGTTTCGTTCCCAACTTGTTCTACCAAAGATGGAGTGTTGTGTTTGCTGCCATGAGGTGCTAGTATGTTGCTTGAGAGCTTGAGAGCTTGAGAGTGAACGCAGGAGTGTGAGAATGGATGCTTGAAGTGTGTAGTAGCTTAGAAGAAGTTAGAATGCATGTTGAAGGAGTGAATTTGAAGAAGAGAATGAAAGAAACGGCCATATTCGGGTTAGTCGACCGAAGGGGGCGTTACAACTTGACCCCCAATGAGAAGTGTAACGCCTTCGCAAGTTTAGCCGCAGGAATCTGCTAGGGACGTAAGGACACCGCGTGGACGTCTGCGCGCCTCCCGAGCGTCCCGACAAAAACGCCGCCACCGACACTCAAAATAGGCGCCAAATGGGATGCAAACATCGAGCTTAGGTGGAATTAAGCCTTCGAACTTGGTTTTCTAAAGTGGAGAGGGCAAAAAGGGGAATTTACACACGAGGTGCAAATTCACTCCTATACACAATTATAATTATCAAATGATAATATTATAATTGTAAAATATGAATAAGTTAGCAAATTAAGTGTATTAAAAATAAAATGAAATTTATATTAAATATTATTATAATGTAAGTATTCTATGAGTGTACACTAATCAATAATTATAATATAATATAAAGTAGAATAATTAACATTATAAATATTGGATATCTTGTGAACCTAAGGCATCGATATATTATCAAACTCCACCTAAGTGAAATACAACATTCTTCTATTAGGGCATCTAAATCCATGTAACACCGTGAAGACAATGAACTTATTACAAAGAAGCAAATATAGAAATCAGAGCGGTATGTAATGTCAAATATGATAAAGAGCAAATAGATCAATTCTACCCTTCTTAGCGGAATTGTTGTTTGAGGGCCGTGCCGTATTATTCAGGAAATATTTCGAAACCATCAGGCCTCTCCCATTGTGGCATAATAAACTCTTGTAAATACCTGTTGGAGTATCGCCACATACAAAGATTCTACCAAACTAGATCAATGGCTACAATATTCTAACATGAATGTCGTCGGTTATCCTCGTCTGGGAATCAACGAGAAGACATCAGGTTCTCCATAGTATTAGCGTCTAGTAAGAAGAGGCATCTTAATTAAGGGATAACAAATATATGCATCGAATAATAGAAGGTAGCGATTGAAGAGATAAATCAATTAAAAGGAAAAATTAATAAAAACACCCGTAGTTGCAAAGGATGCGTCTTGGCAAAGAGACATGATCTCCTGATGCCTTAGAAATAAGGGATCCCAAGAGCGATCTTGGATCATGGTGGAAACAAGAAGAAAACGAATAGGAGGGAGATAACTTGGGAGACACTGCATACGGGAGACACCGCATTCAGACTTGAACCCAAGGTCACTTCATTAGAGAACATTTACTTGGAAAAGAGGGAACCCTAAAACCTAAGCGATAAGCGGAAGTTAGGGCAAAGCAGGACAAGGGACATTACAGTGGTATCAAAGCCCTAATCCCACCATCTTGTGAAACAATAGTTAATGCTAACCTACCAAAGAAGAAACTCTAGGAAAAACAACACCCCAAACAACATGGATGCATTCTTGAACAACGAGATGAGGGCATTCATGGAGCAAACCACCCAAGCACTTAGGGAACAAAACGAAAGGAGTGAAAGAACTTCACAACTCCTCCAAGCCATCCAAAACATGAATGGCAACAATGGAAGGGAAACAAGCTCTAACCATTCCGAAAACTATAATCATACCCCATCAAAAGGGACAAACTCTAGACCCAGAAAGCCATCTTTCTTACCTAGGGAAGATCCCATGGAAGTAAGGGGGGCCAATGAACCTCCCACAGACAATGTAGACGAAATTGCAGTAGCATATTATAGACTAGATCCAGAAATTAGGAACATCGTCCCCTTTAAAGAGTATTGTGATGCCAAACAAAGAGCTGCCCCTAGGAGGGAAAGGGAAAGAAATAGTCAACCCGACAAGGATGTCAAAAACAGGATAAGTAAACTAACCCTTACAAATTTTGACGGAGATGGAAAGAGTACCGCACGCTCATGGGTACAAAAGTTGGACACGTATCTATTCTTAAGCCCAATGACAGAAGAGAATGCCATCAAGTTCGTCGTGTTACATCTAACAGGGATGGCCCATGATTGGTGGCACCATGGCCTCATAACCCAAGGTCATCATCATGTGACCACCTACGATGATGTCACCCAAAGATTGATCAAGAGATTTGACCAAAGGCATCCTGAATGGTACTTTAGGGAGCTTGCCAGATTAAGACAAGGAACTATAGAAAATTATGCCACCGAGTTTCAAAAACTGGTAGTCATGGTCCCCAAAATTTCTCAAGAGAGACTTACCTATTTGTTCTTAGAGGGATTAAGGCGGTTGGTCAAGAGTATGGTGAGTGCATTAGAACCCACCCGTTTAGATGAAGCCATTCAGAAGGCCATGAAATTTGAAGATGACTTACCAAGAGACAAACCTAGGAGTTTTACCTCCTCCAAAACTCCTCACCAAGAGGAAAGGCCCAGAAGGGAAGAAATACTTAGGACTTGCTCATTGTGTAATGGAAAGTGAGACTGAGATCATTGGTGCAAAGCAATGGAGGATTTAAAAAGAAAAGGGTTATGTTTCACATGCCAAAATCCATGGAGACGTGATCATAAATGTAAAGGCTGGGCCCACAAGATAGAGGCGATCCTCGAGGGAGAAAGCAAAGAGCACCCAAACAAGAAAACAGGATACAAGGGAGGGGATCTCAAAGGGATCCAATCAAAAGAAGAAGAGACAGTGAACAAATGGAGCTTCGTGGAGGAGCCAATCTATGTGGTGAAGACAACCTTATACCCTCAAGATCTAGGAACATATCATCCAACCAAATTTCATAATGTATATCAGGGAAGATCCTTGAAGGTTCTTTATCAAGAAGATAGGAAACCTCTTCAGAGAACACTCCATAGATATACATCATACTCCTAAACCTCTTCTTAAATTCTTAACTTGAAGGATACTCATGACATAAAAAGAGATTTGCTTGAGGACAAGCGAAATTTGGGAGGGGAGGACTGTCATGTCCCCGAATCAGTGAGATTGAAAATAAGTGATATTGGACAATAAGTAAATAAAATAAAATATATATTTAAATTATAGATATAAATCTTTACAACTTAATATTATTATAATTATAACTACAATCGATTATATTACAATTATAATTATCAAATGATAATATTATAATTGTAAAATATGAATAAGTTAGTAGATTAAGTGTATTAAAAATAAAATGAAATTAACATCATTTATTATTATAATGTAAGTATTCTATGAGTATACACTAATCAATAATTATAATATAATTTAAAGTAGAATAATTAACATTATAAATATTGGATATCTTGTGAACCTAAGGCATCGATATATTATCAAACTCCACCTAAGTGAAATACGACATTCTTATATTCGGGCATCTAAATCCATGTAACGCTTGAAGATAATGAACTTATTATAAAGAAGCAAACATAAAAATCAGAATGGTATGTAAAGTTAAATATGATAAAGAGCAAATAGATCGATTCTACCTTTCTTAGCGGAAAGGGTTGTCTGAGGGATGTACTGTATTATTCAGGAAATATTTCGAAACCATAGGCCTCTCCCACTGTGGCATAATAAACTCTTGTAAATACCTGTTGGTGTATCACCACATACAGAGATTCTACCTAACTAGATCAGTGGCTACGATATTTGTTGGCGTAACAACTAACACCTCTGGAGTAAAAGTTGTTATGAACAGCCTATGTACGCTACGCAATGAGTGCTCTTCAAATTAGGAGGGGAAGCTCCCTCGTTGTGCTTTGACAAAAATACTTGCAAAGGAAAATAAGCTAAACTCTGTCCTGTCTTTTTGTTTCAGCTGTAGAGGCACAAGGCTTTCTTGAAAGAACTTATACGTTGCAGCTGAGTTTTCTCTGGTTTTGCAGATCTACTAACTACAACTTAAATTTAATCTATCCAATCTCCTTAGGAAAACAGAGCAAGAGGAAACGGAGCAAGGTTTGACTAACTGACGATAAACGAGTTTAGATTCTCTACTTGAGGGGCAAGGTGGCAACTATCATCTCAATCTAAACAAGCTTATTGGGCACAAAACAGATTTAAGAATTTACCATGACAATCTTATGAAACCCTATGTGGCATAACACTTGATCAAAATAGTAAAGACTTCACAAAGCTTTTATCATCACAATCTTCACGAAACCCTATGTGGCATAACACTTGATAAGTAATGATAAAAGTCTCACAAAACAGATTTATCTAAACTATGGGAGAATTTACCACGCCAATCTTATGAAACCCTATGTGGCATAACGATTGATCACAATGGTAAATAGACACAAAACAGATTTATCGCCTCAATCTCTTGAAACCCTATGTGGCATAGCAATTGATCTTAATGATAAAGATGTTCAAACAGATTTATCTAAACTAAGGAAAGAATCCACCATTACAATCTCTTGAAACCCTATGTGGCATAACAATAAATCGTAATAGCGAAGACACATGAACAAATACCAAAAGAGCAATATTGAGGGCAAGGTAGGCGCAGCATATATTTCTCTCTCAAGCAAAAGTTAATTACAAATGAGCAAAAGCTCTTATTTATATACATCAAGGTGTAGGGAACCCTAAAATCACCTTGTGTGAACTACAGTCTCGTAAATGCATGCAAGATTAATTATTAAACCCTAATGAAGTAAACTATACAGTTAACTGGAAAGCTACCATCAGTTAACCGATACAAATAACCTAAATGGACCATGTGCAAGCATGCACGTCCTTATTTAAAGCAAAGTTAACTGGACACTACCCTCAGTTAACTGGAAACCCTAACCCTAACTCCTGTGATGATAATTCCAAGGATGAGATAAACATGTGTTAAGTCAGCAAGTAAACTCAAGGTAGAAAGTCAGTGCAGCTGCTGTTAGGAGACCTCAACCCTCGAGAATTAGCTACTTGAGGGTTCCAAGCTAGCGAGATCACTCCATGTCAGCTTCGGTCCTAACACCCGACCAAGAACTCATCGATCTCTCACGTCATGCGGCACTTTGACTGCTTTACTCAAAACAACGATCTGTTTCTTTAGTTCTACGCCACTTTCCGTGGTATTGTGCATGCCATCTTTACGATCTTGATCGCCCTTCCTAAAATGGCTGCAATCAAATATTTTTCTAATTTGAAACCATAGGTTCACCTTCAAGGCTGTCACGAATCAGCTTCTCGAACTCTGCTTGAACTTTATCCAACTCAACATACGTGCCATCTTCGAGAAGATAATGACACGGAATCTGAACAACGAAACCGCTGACAAGTGCAAGTACTCCAACCACATCATCTTTGAGTGAAAACAACTTAGTAGAGATCTTCTCACATATTTCCATTCTGAGAAGGTGCTGCTCTCTCCAAGTAAAGACTTTCTCCTGATCCTCATCAATCTCCAAGGCATTGTATGCAACTGACAATTGAGATACTAGAACACGATCTTTTGCCAAATTCTCTGCAACTGCAATCTCAAGTGATTGAACACCCTGACGAACCTTATGCGCATCACTTCTCAACTGATACAAATCTACAAGAAGACGCCAACCAGCAGCAACTAAACTATCAGTCCAGTTGTCCAAAAGTCTGCCATGACTAACCAACTGATCCAGTTTCCGTTGTTCTACAGGTGTACTCTGAGGAAGAACAGATGCTCTATTCGGATTTCCGTGAACAAGATCAAAAATGTACTTGCGAAGTTGACTATTTTCAGGCTTGAGTAAGGCTTTATCTTCTCCATCCTTTGTGATTCGCTCTTCAAGATTATTAGTGACAATCTTAAGAAGAGTCACATCTGTCTCTCTAGTGATCCTGCCAAGATTAGCCTTAGTAAATGTAAAGTCACCAACTTCGACTTCATCTAAGCTTTTACCCTCTGGAGGAACGGCAACTTCAATAACAATCTCTGATTCTGGAGTCTTCTCGATATGCACCTGTTTCTTGATCTTCTTGTTCGACCTTCTCTGATAAGGTTCACCGAACTCAGATAAATCAAGGTTGTATGAAGGTTCATGCCTCTGTCTTCCCAAAGACTTCTCAAGCCAACAAGATTGAACGATATTTTCAATTCTAGGAGAGACTGTCCCTGATGTATCAACCTGTGGTGGTTCAGTTCTCTCCGATCCTACTTGAATTGGTGTCTCAGGCTCAGAATCTATGTCAATAGGTTGTATGTGGCCGAACTAGGAGGTGAAAGCGTGAAATTTCGACTGAATAAGCTGTCTCGGAACCCTCGGGGAACACACTCAACACAATTTCTACTTCCTTACGGTAAGCTCTTTCACGTGTTTCCACTAAGTCTAACCCCTTCAGGAGGTATTATAATGGCCTTGACTCTGGGTCTTGCTCTAGAAGTAGAAGGCAACGAAGAAAAATCCTTTGGCGGCTCCACTACAGGAACTGACTTCTGTGTCTGTTTGCTCTCTAAGAACAACTTGCTAGTCTTGATAACTAATCTGGAAACCTCTTCAATAGAAATATTCTCCTTGGCATACCAATCAGGTGAGCAAAGTGGCTGCCGAGCAACTTGATCCTTAACATATGAATTGAGAAGAACTTCTCCATCATCATCAGATAGACCATCAACATCTTCTGACAAGTAATCAGAGAGCTGACCGATAGTAAGTCTACAATAATGACGATGACGAACTTCGAATTCATCTTCACCATTTAGCCAATCTTCAAAGTGCGGCTTATGTACAATCCCTACGCTCATAGGTGCATGGCCGAAGGATCATAGGAGGCGCCTCTCGATTATAAGTCTTGAGTTTGAACCTTTCTATCTCGGTTGACATAAGCTTGGCATCTGTTGCCGCATTGCATGTGAAAATTCCCAATGTGAATGGAAAATTAGCTGCAGTCTTATGACGATTGGAAGAAAGAAATGAACATGCTGCATCTTTGAGAAACTCCATGAAGATGAGTTATCTGAAGGTACCTTGGTAACATCAGGGGCTCTCCAACATATCCATAAACCCGGATGTATGTGAAAGTAGGGAACTAGATAAACCAATCCGCCCAAGTCTCCATTGCTGATTTGGCCTCGGCAGAAATACGAATGTGCATCTCGTCATCAAGATCTCTAACTGGTTCTCATAGAAAAGTGATCATTCACTGCTCGGAAGTCTTGCTCGGATTGAGAAAACTCCAACTAAGGATAATACTCATGAACACGTTGAACACCGAGAGTGCCATTAGTTTCGAGATGCCTGAAGCTACCTTGAAATGCAACCAAGTAAACCAAGTAGGATATCATATGAAACTCATGATACTTGAGAAAGTTAGTAATTTGCTGATGTAAGCAATCACTAATCAACATAGCCCAGTCAAAATGCTCTGTGTCATCAAGAATTCTGGTAATCAGGTAAAACATCCAAGAACGGAAAGTGCTAGCGTCTGATTGACCAGTAACTTGGTTGAGTAAAGTTATCAAAACAACAACTTCCTCTTTGAATTCGCCACGACCAACCTTCTTAGGCATGTTAGTTTTCTGAACTGTCAGCCATTTCTGAGCCACCTTCCTCTGCGAACGTTGATGATCAGCATCCCATATCTTCTCACAAGCCTCAAGAACCACAGTAAAGTTATCTGAACGAGGAGGAATAGCAAAACATTTTTCTATGTCCTTCGGTTTGAGACTGCAAACAACTCTCCCGTCAACTGATCTGATTTGTCGTGAAGACGAGTCATAATGCTTAATGCAAGCAAGTACGAACTCAAGATCGAAAATAGTAACAGGAATAGATGCCGCTGCCAGCAACCCAGAACGCTCAAGATTCCTCAACGAATTGCTGCTAACATTCTTCAAACTGCTCAGATTCACCACTGGATAAACATGATTCAGGTCCGTATCTGACGTTTTGATGAAATTATGTGTAAGAGCCGATTTGACCTTGTAATCAATGAGATTGAATTGCATTTTGAAAATGATGACTTTTGACTGTAAAGTCGAATATACTTGAAGAACTTTCTGAAAACCTCTGAACAAAGCTAAAAATAGCCTCTGACAAAAGAAATTTTCGAAGTTTTTTTGGAACATGGGTTTTGTGCACAACTGAATTCTGAACAAACCCAAATAGCTGAATTCTCGAAAAAATGTGTTTTAAGCCCACATGCAAAGAGATTCTCGGAAAAAAGCACAGAGCTTCAGAATGAAGACTACGGGGCGATTTTCTCAAAAAAATCTAAGACGTGGGTCTTGCTGCAAATACTGAAATATGAGAACCCAGATGATCAGATTCTGAATATGTGTTGAATTTCTTTGACATGCGAAGAAAGTACCTAAGGTGAGAAATAAAAGAAATAAGACAGAAGATAGAAAGTTTTGCTTGTCTGCTTCTGAAAAATCTGCCAACTTCTTCTCTAGAACTCGATGAAGCCTGCATGCAAAGAGAAAATAAAGTCTAGAATCGCCTTCCTCTGAACAATCTGAACTCGTTGCTTCGAAGAACGCTGAATTCGGACACCTGTAGCACCTTTAGCTTGCTGGTCGCTCAAGAAGAATATGAACTTCAGAGCAAAAGATAATGAAATAATGGACGCCATGGCTGAAATATATAGATTTTCATCTTTGAAAATTCGCACTAAGCAAGGAAACCATGAAAAGTGCGCTTGGCTTCTAATTGGACCTCATTTTAGTTAACTGGAACTCAAATATGCTAATTAAAGCGCCATGCATTAGGGTTTGCCTTTCAAGTCTTCAGTTAACAATTTCATGTGACTTTGACTTCAGTTAGCACTTCATATTAAGTTCGCCATCCTTCACATTTGCTTTAAATTCACAAACTTGAACTCAAGCGTCCCCTCTTGATAACTAAAGTTAGCCATAAAGAATTCGCCATATTTCATGCAATAAATATTCTAAAAATAGGGACCCTTTCATGACTTCAGTTGGCCTTCAAGAATGCGCCAACTTCACATGCTTTAATCAATAAAATCTAAATATAACAACCCTTTTGGAACTAAAGTCTCCACTCTTTGAAAAATGAGTAGCTTCACTAATTCATGCTTCATCAAAAATATCTAAACATGGCGACCCTTTTGAGAACTGAAGTTAACAACTTCATGCGCCATACTTTACAAATTAATGCTTCATCAAGATATGGCGTCCCTTTTGAGAACTGAAGTTAACACTCAATGAAGCGTCATCTTCACTAAAACTTCACAATTGCAACCAAATTCGCCATGCATGTGAACTCCAGTTGACATTCACTGATAATCTTCAGTTAAGTGGACATGCAACCAAGTTAACTCAACATGCAAGATAGTTAACTGAACATGCAAACTGAAAGATCACTCCACATGCCAATAAACGAACTAAAGATGACAACCTAGAAATCGTTTAGTCTAACTGCAGTCAGAACTCCAGTTAAGGCGTCCATCCAACTCACTTTCGAAAATCCAACTTTGAACTCTCAAGCGAATTCCAGACTTAGCCAAATTTCATGAAAATTTAAGCTAAAACCTCTGTCGGGACCTCTGTTCATCCTCTGACACTGGCTGACTGACTTCTCTGATTGCCTGGCTGACAGGTGCATTGCAAAGCTGAGTAAAAACTGATCAAAAGATATCTTGAGACTACCGACCATAAAATTGGCATCTAAAGGCTCAAAAATCCAAGCGCCTTTTTCAAAAGCTGCGCTTTTCCTCAGACTTAGTCAAATTTTGACTTCTGCATTTCGTACGAAGGGAAAAATAAATCCTTCATAACTTCTGTTTTATCAACTTTCAGGACTGGATCTCAGGTTCACTGCGGAGCTGACTTCATTCTGCATAACAGCTGCAAAGGCACATTTCTCCAGAAAACATCATTTGAGGAGTGAAAAACCAGGGCGCCTTTTTGAGAAACTGCTCTTTTCATTCCAGACTTAGCCATTTTTGGAACTGGCTAGAATATCACAAAAACTCCGACTGCAAGCTGCTGAGTCATCCTCTGAACTGACGGAGATAGGCAACGGAAAGCTGAACGTAACACGGACACATTGAATATTTGATATCATCAGAAAGAAAGCATTAAAGACTTGAAAAGCTCAGGCGCCTTTCCCAAAATGTGCTCTTTTGCTTTTTCTTCTGACATTCTGACTAAGATTTGACCCTACGTTTGACCTCAGGTTCAAGCACTTCAGCAACTCAGATTCACCCACTGATGGATGCGTCGCGAAGTTTGAACAAAAGTGAGACAAACATCTTGGACGACATTTAGCCAAAAACCTTCATTTGGCACCTCAAAAACAAGGGCGCCATTTCCAAAAGCTGCGCTTTTTACCAGTGTTAGTCAATTTTCACTTTCGTCTTGTTTTGCGCTGTATCCACCACAACTTGCTCGAAACAGGTCCGTTTGACAGGCTTGATAGCTCACTGCGAAGCTGACGTGATGCTGAACGAATGTCTGCTGGAGGTGACAAACCCTAAAAACAAGATCTGGGCCCCTAAAAGATAGGGCGCCCATTTGAGAATGTGCTCCCCTCTCCAGAGATAGAAAATTTTGATGTTTTTCCTTCAGATTTTCATTTTTCTTAAATCTCTTCAATAACAGACTGACATGATACTGACACCAACTCCATATTTAAAAACCCCAAAAACGACCATTTGACAACACTGTAACAAGATTAAGACTCAATTAAGCAAAATGCCTTAGTGAAGCAAAATTTTTGGTTTTGGGTACAACAATATTCTAACGGTTATCCTCATCTGGGAATCAACAAGAAGACATCAAGTTCTCCATAGTATTAGCGTATAGTAAGAAGAGGCATCTTAATTAAGGGATAACAAATATATGCATCGAATAATAGAAGGTGGCGATTAAAGAGATAAATCAATTAAAAGGAAAAATTAATAAAAACACCCGTAGTCGCAAAGGACGCGTCTTGGAAAAGAGACGTGATCACCTGATGCCTTAGAAATAAGGGATCCCAAGAGCGATCTTGGATCATGGTGGAAACAAGAAGAAAACGAATAGGAGGGAGATAACGTGGGAGACACTGCATATGGGAGACACTACATTTAGACTTGAACCCAAGGTCACTTCATTAGAGAGAACATTTACTTGGAAAAGAGGGAACCCTAAAACCTAAGCGACAAGCGAAAGCTAGGGAAAAGCAGGACAAGGGACATTATAGTGGTATTAGAGCCCTAATCCTGCTGTCCTGTGAAACAATAGTTAATGCTAACCTACCAAAGAAGAAACTCTAGGCAAAACAACACCCCAAACAACAACATGGATGCATTCTTGAACAACGAGATGAGGGCATTCATGGAGCAAACCACCCAAGCACTTAGGGAACAAAACGAAAGGAGCGAAAGAACTTCGCAACTCCTCCTCCAAGATATCCAAAACATGAATGGAAACAACGAAAGGGAAACAAGCTCTAACCATTTCGAAAACAATAATCATACCCCATAAAAAGGGACAAACTCTAGACCCACAAAGCCATCTTTCTTACCTAGGGAAGAACCCATGGAAGTAAGGGGGGCCAACGAACCTCCCATAGACAATGTAGACGAGATTGCAGCAGCATATTATAGACTAGATCCAGAAATTAGGAACATTGCTTGCTGGGTAGGTAGTGGATTACCATAAGATTGTGACCTGGATGACCTATTCGGACATTCTCTAACATAGTGGTCTCCTCCACATGTAAAGCATCCAGTATTTGATCCTCTCTTCCCTACGGGTTCTCCAGATTTACTAGTGTTTCCACCAACATTGTTGGTATTTCCACCACTGGAACCATTCCTCTTATGGAAAATCTCAACAAATTCATTCAATGTCAATTTCCATGAGTTAATATTGAGTTCCATCTTTTTATTCATCCACTAGTTAGAAGCTTCTTTTGCTAACTGGTATGCACCCCATGCAGCTTTGGTGACCTCAGTATAATTTTGAATCTCGAAATACTTCTCCATTTGGACTAACCAAGCCTCAACTTCGTCTTTGCTGGAGCTTCCCTCAAACTTGGGTGGGGTAATTTTCTTCATATCTTTGGAAAGTTCAGAAGCCATATGCTTCTCATCTGTTTCCTCGGATCGAGAAGGTGATTTCTCTCTCTTTTGATCATGAGATTCATCATGTCCATGAGAAGAGTTTTCTCCTTCATGTTTGTTATTGGGAACGTCTTTCTCAACCCTATCCTTTACCCTTTCTTGTTCTAGGTTTGCCAACCTAGCTAAGATTTGGTCCAATTTGGCATGGAGTGACTATTTAGATAGTCGAGTGGAGAGTATCCCTCGGATTTACTCTTTGACACATAACTTAATGGAGTATATCCTACAGATTGAGATTGTTGCCCATCTCTCATTTGTTCATACCTATCCCTGAATGGATAATAGCCTTCGGATTTGTCATTCGATACATAGTTGCGAGGTACATAACTCTCAGACTCGTTACTCGACGAAATTACAATTACTTCCGCCATTGGAAGAACTCTAGGGTCCCTAAAGATAAATGTCGGACTGACACTTCCTTCCGAGGGCATATCCCTAGAAAGTGATAATGACTTAGACTTCTCTGGTGAGACGAAAGGTAGGTAGTTGTACTTGGCCTCCATCTTCATCTTTCTCCTCACATCATTGATCCGAGAAAGTGCGTGACTAAGTGTTTCAGTGTTGCTTAACTAGATGGCATTGTCGTAGTTAGTACCCTCAATTGTTCTAACAATGGCTTCTCTTTCCTTCTTGGCCTTGAGGTAGCGTTGGTTTCTGATTACTGACTTTTGAGCCGTTAATCTGAGACACACCATCTTGGCACAAGAATTTCCAAACATTAGATAAGGTTGGACGAAAAATATGATGAGCTCATAGGTTCCAGAGTTAAACCTAGTAGCTCTAATACCACATGTAACATGCCAACCATTCACTGAAGTAATTTTTCCTAAGTTTTCACTTTGTGAGTAAATAAACTATGTAACAAGCCATTGCTAAAAAAAAAAAAAAACTTTTCTTTATTGAGAACAAATGAACATAGATGCCATAACAATATATAACAAGGGTTCGATTTCAATATAATAATTTCACATATTACAATATTCCAAGAATGCATACAAGTGAGTTTTCACTTTGTGAGTTGTATATTTGAATAATCTAGCTGGATCCAACCAACTGCACTTTGTAGATAGAAAAGTGGATGATCTCAACGAATTACTTCTAAAAGGGAAAAAATAAATATGGAAGAACTATAGCATTTCGTAGTTGATTGGAAAATTTTATTACCAATCCCAACCAACAAGAGAAAATCTTTAGAATGGTTAAAGCTAAACTGCTTGAAGTCCAAGCACAACTGGGTACTCTTTCCACCGCTGTGCTAATATGAGATGGGTTCAAAGGCATAGTTGGAGGTTCATCCGATATATAACATTCATATCAATGGAATTATTCAATCTATCGACTGAAAAATAGTCCTAATCTCCCATCCAATTTTTTTGGTTTAAATGTGGAACCGGCGACCTGCACAGAAGCGAAATTATTCAAGAAAAAGTAAAGAGGAAATACGAATGAAAAGAAAAAAGAAGAAAAAAAGAACAACTTTGTTGATAAAAAAAAATCCCTTTTGGCAAAAGAGCCCTTCGTAGATTTTGGTCTTTGATAGATTGATCTTATTTTACATACATAGCTTAACCATGTTTCAAAGCAATAGATATAGATGGTCTAGGATCCGCCTTTCAAAACCTTGGTCTTCTGTTGCCTGTTGAGGAGGAGAAGCATCACTCAAGCACTTTTCCGCCAACCATAGACTCACATGCGGTCCCTCGCACATCTATCATATGATAGATGGCTCTACCCTTCGATGAAGAGATTGGTGGAGTAACTCCGTACGACAACCACACTGAGCTTAGTGTTGTGCCCTACATGACTAGAACTTGTAACCCTACAATCTAGAATACATGGACACGGTGAATTGACAGTGGAGCCAAAGGCAATCATACTACTTTGGCCAAAGTGTTCTCACTCAGTACTTTGAGTGATTGTCATTTATTCGCTTACACCACTTAAGCTCGTTTTGACTTAAGGCCACTATATTCTATGCATAGGTAATTCCTCGCATGGGTAATCTTTAACCCCAGAATTAACCTATCATTAATCTTACATACTCTAGGGTATTTCTACTCTTAAAGCATATATAAAAGGTCCCTCGCTTTATTGGACTAACAATCCCAGGAACAACCCACTAGCTATCTATTATAATCAAATAACTTAGCTATGAGTAACCCTTAAGCTACCCTTGTTTAATCATATCTAGTATATTAATACTTATGACAAACAATTCCTCCTATTATGGAGTAATTACAAGCACTTCACAAAACAGTATAAACAACTTCTATTTTCCTTTCAAAGCAAATACTATTTTTCCCTAATGCAAGTAATCTCAATAGACTAAATAAAGCATTCAAGAATCAATCTTTCATAAACTAAGACAATTAAAGGAAGATTTATCCCCATGCTTGTAACTCGCTTATCCAATTGACTAAATGATGCACAGCTTCCCAATTTCAGCTACTAGCTTTACTTTGACTTCACAAGCAATGCCTCTATAAAGCCTTCCCTCAAGTTGATAATATACTTCACTATAAATACTCATAGCTCTCTCACAATACTCAGACATAATGTAATGTCCCCTTCACGCTAGCTAAGTGGGACACCGCCTTGCCTTTTTAATTCCCAAAGGCAAGTGACGTAACTAAGGGAATCATTTAATTAATTGTTTAATTATCACATCAATTCCTCTAATGTGATATTGAGTAATTAATTAAATAATCTTTTAAGTGACTAGGTGAAATTTCATGAGATTTGATAAAGTCACTTATGCCTTTGTTTGAAAAGGTGACTTAATGAAATATTGATGTGAACTTTATAAATGTCACCTATTTTGGTGAATGAGACTTTTATTGGCCCTTTGAGAAATATTAAAAGGTAATGAAGTTGTTTTATCGGGCTTTTGGGGTATTTGATGAGACAAGCTCATTTTGGAACGGACCTTTTTTGAAAACTCTTTTCAGCGCATCCTCTTGAGTCGTGGGTTTGGAACCCTAATACCTTGCTTCGACTGTGAAAGACCAGTCCTAGCCAGCGTTCGAAGTGGTCTCTTGTGTAATGAAGTGGAGAAACGGTGAATCAAAATATGGCGACACATCTGATTTTCGCGGTTTGTGTTTCATGAGATTTTCGGGCCTTCAAGAAGACGGATTTATGATTGTTCTTAGTTCTGAGGAAGCAGATTTTCCAGACGTTGTGGGTTGCAGATAATATCTCCACGCATATGTGAAACAGATACGTATTTCTGAAGAATCTGGGCAGTTAAATGAAAAACGCGTTTTCTTTTAAGGGAAGAAGAAACGTCTCCTCTTTTCTTCCAGCTGGGTCGTGGTTTTCCATTTGAGAGTCAGAAGGCAAGCAAAATCAAGGGTTCTATTCCAGCGCACCTCTGTAGGTGAGGAACCACTGGCTTTCATGAATTTTGGTCGCTGCTCCTGCATTCTGGGTGTCACGGGGGTCGTTTTCATTCACTTCCAGGCTGATGGCGAACTGATTCTCCAGGTCTGAGAAGTTACTTAATACCCCTTGTCTGATTTTGATGCTTATTTGCAATCTGAGCTGAAAGATTCATGGACTGTGTGTGTTATTTTGCTATTTAGAACACTATACATGTGACTGCAACTAGCATAAAAAGGGAATGGATGTCTGTATCAGATTGAGCCTTATTATTTCTAAGTTATAAAGCTGTGTTAGTGTAAATACAGAAGGACTGACTGAAAAGCACCCCTATTACAGACCTAGTATTAGTGCATGGTCTGCATCTCATGATTTCTGGGTTTTTACAGTAACAGAATGGTACCATTATAAGGTTTATCTGATTTCCTCAAAGTCTGAAACTATCTGATTGTTGTAACCTTGTGATAATGAAATTTGAAGCATTTTGGGATTGGGATAGCTGCTGTTACAGTCATGTTTGCAAATGGAACTGATAAATTAACACTGATACAAAAATACTGAGAATAAAATCTGGGTTGGCTGTATGAATTCCTTGATACTGTAAACTCAGGAAGTGGAATCCTAAACTGCCGTCATGTTTAAACATTGCTGCTAAACTGTTGTATGTATGAGTGATGTTTATTTATATGCTATTAGCGTTGTTAACTGCTTGCATGCACAATGACCTATGTGGCTTATCTGATCTGAACGCATCAAACGAGTTCCCTTCAATCCAAGCAACAATCAGCAAACAAAAACAGCAAACAATCAGCAAACTATAACAGTACATTCACAGCTCACACCTCAAGTGCTATACGCAATTTCAAGGGGCCAAAACAGAAAGTTAGAGCAAAAATTCACATGGCATTTTACACATAACTTGCAAAATAAGACAAATTAGAACTGTGGAATAGAATGCGCATATAATGCAGAGTAAAAGCCGTCCCAATCTAGAGAGATTGTTTCTCTATTTATACAGCAACAAGGAGACTCCCTAGCCTATAGAAAAGGCATGTAAATTGATAGCAGCATCCATGCAAATCAACTCACGCAACTCAGCTAAAAGGTGGCGCATAAGCAAAGAGTATACTCAGCATAAAATGTCACGGATCGACCTCTTTAGTTGACAACAATATATGACTATTTCAAACAGCACATGATTAAAAGGTGACATTTGAATTGCTCTCAAAATGAACTTCTACAACATTCAAAACTTCTTAATATGGTGCCAAGCAAGCAGCCATTCACCCTATAAGTTTGGCGTGGCCTTTCTCTTTAAATCAGTCTATTCTCAAAATACAACACATGCATAAGGTCGACCAAGTCTATGATGAGTCGCTTTGTCTCATAAATCAGCTTTGACTAATTCTTTGCTCTGCTGTAACTTATTCTTTCATTCTGCATTTGCATTTACTTCTTGTTGATATTTAATCTATGATAAGGCGTCTCAAGTAATTGCAGTTTACTAAGTCAAAGATATTCTATCATAAAGCATTGACTAAGTCTTACCCTCCAAATCGACTTAATTGCTGAGAATTATATTGCATATAATTCGACCCTTATACTTTGCCAATATGTATTATATTTGGCCTTTAACATGCTTGTACATGTTATATATACTCGGCCTATGTTTATGTAATAAATTGGCCTCAAAAACATTGCATAAGTTAATCAATCCCCAAGCATATAAATTATATTTAAATATATATTCATATATTTACATATACATGTATATATGTATATCAACACACACACACACACACACACACACACATATATATGTATATGTATGTATATATGTTAATATATATTTATATATATCTTATGCTAATAACGTATGTATACATTCGACATACAAATAAACACAAACAAGATGTCATTCACGTAGTAATAACAATTATATCGATTGTGTACATTTATATATATTTATATATATTCCTCTATGTACATGTATATGTATGTATACATATATAGATACATTTGTATGGGCATGTCCGTTTGCCAATCATACGTGTGTATTGATACATATGGATATAATCATACACACACACACACATTCGATTACACACCATAGTCATACACAATTACTATTGTATTGATAAGCACCTACATGTGATATATCTATACATATACATATACATGTCGTAAGGTCCATTTGATAGTTCCATACACATAAGCAAGCTGTCCATAAGTGTGCATAGGTACGTCTACCTATGTACCCTTACGTACACGTTCCTTCATGCGTATGGTCTATCATCGTCATGTATATGTGTACATATACATATTTCTTGTATGTTCTACTCATCAATACAAGCATAGTAATATAGGAAAGAACTCACAAGCTCAAACAGTTAAACATCACTCAATAATGCACTCAATAGTAATTAAGACCCTTACTAATGCAAACACATCAAACTAAGGATGACTTACATACTTCCGACATAATAACTTGACTCAACCATACTACTGTGAGTGTGTGTAAGCTTAGATAGGTTACGTTACTAGTTACTTGACCAAGATCTTCTCCTGAGTAATACTTCCCCTCTGCTTGGAGGAATTGAACATATACCTGCATCCACGACTTCCCACATAATAACTTGACTCAACTATACTATTGTGAGTGTGTGTAAGCTTAGATAGGTCATGTTACTGGTTACCCGACCAAGATCTTCTCCTGAGTGATACTTCCCCTCCACCTAGAGGAATTGAACATATACCTACATCCACTAACATGTGCCCACGGTAGTCAGCTATTCAACAAAATATGCATTACACATAGTACATCTCCATAATTAGAATATTAATTCAATAACCATCCATTTCACATATAAGCATTTCTTCTATTATCACTAAATGAAATAACATGCATTCATAATTCATTTGATAACAAAGTGTGTTGGCATTTAAATTCGCACCTCTGGAATTCGGATTTGAAAACGGGTAGCTATGCACAGTAAAACTGCTCTTCAAATTAGGAGGGGAAGCTCCCTTTTGCTGATGGGGTAAAAGAAAGTAAATTAAATCTAATTCGCTTATTTTTATGTTTCAGCTAAAGCACAAGGTTTATAAAACACAAAAGCCGCAGCTGAGATTTTTTGGTTTAAGAATTCCAACTACAACTAACTTAAGCTAAAGACGTTTCTAATATCTCAAGTAATACACAGAGCAAGAGAATTAGAAATGAACAAAGTTGATTCTCTGACAAAAGCTTAAGAGAACTCTTTCTCAACATACATCTACACACTTCAATGCAAGCTAAAATTAAGATCACAAAAACATAACACATATAACGGAAATCTGAGACGTTATACCAAGGCAAAGGAGGCTCATGATTTTATTTCTCAAACTTCTGGAACAAAATCTACTAAACACATGCCTTGAATAAGAGCTTGCAATTAAAGAGGCTTGCAAAACTTGTTCTTACACAATAAGAACAACAATTACAATAACTACTTGTTGGCTAAAAGAGACTCAACAATTCACTATCATAAAACAATTGAACAACACTGAATAACAAATAGAAGGCACTTAGGCTCAGCGTTTTGTTATCACTAGCATGGTTAAAGAAAACTAATGAGCAAAGGCTCTTATTTATAGGCAAACAAAGGAGTAGGGAACCCTAAAATCTCCTTGCTTTTACAATCTAGGGCTTGCTTAGCAAGCAAACTTTATTTCTAAATCTAGAAAGAAGATAACATCTAACACCTAAGAAAGTAGGAAAAGTAGGAAATGCCAACTATTACAATTTATCTTCTTTCTCTTCTTCAAAGAATGGATAAAAATTGCTCCAAGAATAGAAAGAAAGCGAAAAGAAAGCTTCTAGATGAATGCCACTTTAAATCTCAATCATATCCGCTAAAAAGTAGGGAACTGGGTCCTGGTCAAGTGCATTGATACTATCTAAGGCAATATTCCGATCCTCCAAGATCTCTTCACCTTCTGTGATCAAACTTAGAGAATCTTTCACTTCTTCAACTGTTTTATGAGTTCTATTCTTGAAAAACATCGCTGCACGAAAAGATGACTCACTAATTGATAACTTGGCAGCTCTACAACTTTATGCTTTTGACACTCTTGATTTCCAGTGGAAGAGTATTGCACAACTCTTTTTCGATACCTTCACTTTTTCCTCATATCACACCCCTTCACGCTCTTCAACTGAGATGATGAAGTTTTTTGTCCATGGTGTCATTTGGAAAACACTTCTCAACATCGTCTGGCTTGCGGCTACGAGATACAATACTGACTTGGTTCTAAATCCCATGGGAGAGTACTGCATGCTGAAAACCTGGAAGATTGACAGTAAACTTGACTATATTCAGACAAGTTTTGAGCAACTTTCTAAATTTAGCCTGCTGGTTTTTCTTCTTCAAACGGACAAATTTTTGGAAATTTTTCTGAGATATGGGTTTTGCTTAGAATTTAGTTGCAAGACAATCCAGATCGTTTGTTTTTGAAAATTTTGAATTTTGACTGAAAAAGCAGCAAACTCTAATTTCTTCAATTTTTAACGAAAAAGTTGGCACCTGGGTTTTGTTTAGAATACAATTTGGAATGAACCCAGTTGATCAGATTTGAAAAATACTAATGGCTGATGGAAAAAACAGCAAACCCTAGAATCTGAATTTTTTTTGAAAAAAATTTGAGATCTGGGTTTTCTTCAGAAGACTGTTTCAAGAGGACCCAGATGATCAAAATTTGCAAACTCTGAAGATTTCACTGACATGCAAGGAAAAAGTAGCTGCTGCAACTTGAAAATTCTCTTCAAAAATTGTTCAGAAAGATGAGATGAGCAAACCCAGATCACTGAAAAATTGAAAACCTTGACCTCCTTCAAAAATTTGATGTTTTGGATGAAAGAAAGCATGAAAAAGCAAGGTCTTATGTTGTTGATCTGAAAATTGATGAAAAACTTTTTGAAAAATCAGCAAGCTATGGCTCTCAAATCTTCAAAAGAAAAACTTGGTTTGCTGCTCCTCTTTGCCACCTGCAAGAAATTGTGAAGAATGAAGGACAAGAATGCCTTAAATAAGTTTGAGGATGAGAAAATCTGCTTTCGTTTGCTTTCAATCCTTCAAATCCTAGCCTTAGCTTGTACATTGAATTTAGACATTTTCCTTCTCTATGAAATTTTGACATTTTGAAAATTTGGCCAAGGCAAATTTGGCTAAGGCATGGTTTCTTGGGCGCCAATCTCCTCTTGGGCGCTTTTCTTCTCCATACTTAGCCATTTTCTTCACCATTTTCAATTTTTGCTTGAGTTTCATCCTCTGTTCAATCTCGATTTTCGGGAGTTCGGTGAATGCTGTGATCTGGCAGAATGATTCGTCACGAAGCCTGATTGTTTCTGAAGAGATCACCTAGAGACAAATTTGGCTAAAGACTTCATCTTGACCTCCAAAAGCTTGGGCGCCCCTGGCTTCCTGGGGCACCCATGGCTTCTAGTGTTAGACATTTTCTTGATATTCTTCAATTTCTTTGTTTTCCTCACCTTCAGATGATTTCACAATTCAGTGAGCTAGATTGACCTGATTGCTGATTGTTAGGTTCGATGGATAGCTTGCTGAATTCTGAGAAGGGTCTTTTGGAGGTGATTTTGTCTGAAAACTCATTTTAAGGCCTCAAAAGTCTGGGCGCCTATCTCCTCCTGGGGCGCTCAGGTTCACTAGACTTAACCATTTTTTAACTTTTCAGGTTTCAAGCTTTTCTCCCCTCTTTCAGATGATCCTGCCATTTCAGATGATTTGGAGCTCAAATAGACTGATGACTAGACTCGTCAGATAGCTTGAAGGATTCCGAGAGGGGTCTTCTAGGAGTTACATCACCTGAAAACTGCATTTGGGGGCTCAAAAGCTTGGGCGCCCCTAGCAAGCTGGGGCGCCTAACTTCACTAGAGTTAGCCAATTTTTCTGTAATTTCTTCTTGCTTTTGATTTTGGCTCTTGTTGGACCCTCTGTTCTGCCTGCCGCATGTGGCAATTGCCAACTCTATTTGACATGCTGGAGATCTCGTTGGAAAGCCTGATCAATCCTGAAGAAGTCATCTTGGGAGCTTCACTGGCAAAATCATCCGTTTGGGCTTCCGAAATCATCAGTGCCTTTCCCTTCTAGGGGCGCCCATTTGCTCCAGACTTGAAATATTTTTCATTAGATTTTATCTTCAAATTCAAACCTTCATTCTATACCTTCACCTCGATCTGGATTTTCCGGAGAACAACAAGTCGGATGCTTTGATGAAGACACCTGCTGCGAAGCTGTCTAAATTTTGGAGAGATTGAGCACATTTGCAAACCCTAACCGCTGAGTTAAGCCCCTCAAAAAGTTGGGCGCCCCTAGGCACCAGGGACGCTGAAATTTCCCAGACTTAGGAACTTTTCAAACATTTTCATGATTCTCATTCTGTCTTTTGTTTGAAACCTCCTTGTTATATGGGTTGTCCAATGACTGCACTGTCAGGCTCGCTGCAGAGCTGGGAGGAATCTGAACAACTTTGCCTAGAAGCATGAACTTTGATTTCATCATTTGATGCCCTAAAATGTTGGGCACCTATCTCCTTCTAGGGTGCCCATGGCTGGCAGACTTAGTCATTTTCTTGTAGATTTCAACTTCTTCCTCGTTCATCGTGCATGTACATCAACTCACCTTTTGTTCAGTGCTTGATCGTTGAATCTGAGGCCTGGCAGCTGATTGACCTTCATTGATGACTTCAGAGCTCCTGAAATGCTTCTGAAAAAGCAGAATAGACCCACTAGGGCAAAACTGACCTTTTTGAGATTCTAACTACACCAGCCTGATATGGAAGTATTTTGAGCCAATCAAAATTAGTTTGGACCCTGGCGGACAAACTTTCTATTTTTAGAAAGTTTTGTCAGTATCTGTTTCAAAAGAAACCCAAAAAGAGTTACTATTTTTAGAAAATTTCTAAAAATACCATTTTTAGAAAATTTCTAAAAAATAGAAGTTTTCCTAAAAAGTAAGGATGAAAAACTGAGATCTGGGTTTTGTAGATTAGGTCGCTTTGAGCGGACCCAGATCGTCAAATTTTGGAAATTTTTCATTCTTACCCCTCATGCAAGACATGCACACCCAAATTTTGACCTTTTTTGACAGATTTAACAAGACTTTTACTCATTTCTTCAAAATGTCTTAAGTGTAACAAAAATTTGAATTTTGGGGTACAACAAAGTGCAAGCACAATTTATTCATCTTCAAAATACAAATTACATTTACATTTACCCTACATAGTAATAGTAACTAGTAAATACAAAATTGGGGTGTAACAATTAGTTGAAGTGCTAATTTTGGATTTTAGAAGTCTACTAATTTAGAGAATTTGCTAATCACCTTATGAGGTTTATTTAAAAAACATAGAATTGCCAAGGCTAAAACAGTAGACCCTTTTGCATTGTGTTACAGCCTAGTATTTTATTATCAACCCACTAATTTTTACATACAATCTCTTACATAAAAGTAAAATAATTTTTTAAGGATACCTAGAAAACCCTACTTGTTTTTTTTATTTACAATGTGTAACAACCCGACCCTTCGGTAAAATTAAAATTTTCATAATTTACATCCTACAAGTATGTAAACGTGTTAATCATGTCATTGCAATAGAATTTTTCTTTTTCTTTATTGACAAAACATGAACAAGTTGCCATATTAATATACAACAAAGATTCCATTTCAATATAATAACTTCACAAGTACATGAAACAAGAATACGTACCTTAACTAACATAGCTCCAATGAGCTTTAGAACAAATAGTAGTAAGAAGGTCCAGGAATCCGTCCTTTCAAATCTTGGTACATCGGCCGCTTTTCTGCCAACCATGGAGTTATAATGCAGTCCCTCGCACACCTATCGTTAGATAGATGGCCCTCCTTTCGAAGAAGAGATTGGTAGGGTATCCTTTAACGATTACCAACTGAGCATAGTGTTGTGTTCCTACATAACTAGGTCCTGTGCATACATCTCTTGAACTAGTATGTACTTCGGGATCACAATGAACTGATAGTGTAGTCTCAACTATTTCACACTTAAGTGGATGTTGCACATTTCACTATTTTGGCCAAAATATTATCATTCAGTACTTTGAATGAAGGTCATTTATCATATGCAGTACTCAGGGCCGATTTGCATTAAGGCTTTCTTACACTACGCGTAGGTTGGTCTATCGGAGTAGTACGTACCCTAGACATCCTACTTCAAGTTTACTACTAGAAAGGAGAACAATTTAACAAGTACTCACAACTATCTCCCTTATACGGAACTTTCTCATCCTAGGAGCTCTTAATAACTTGACTAAGTTAATCTTCAACTAGTTGTGATCGGTAACTTATTAAATACCCTCATTTCATTCCTTAGTATTTAAATAGCTATATGCAAACATACACTCCTTATATGGAGTCAATACAAATAATGCAATTTACTCTTCAATAGATCAGTAAATCCGTCTACTAATTAATATAATTTACTCTTCAATGGAACAATAAATCCGTTTACTAATTAATGCAAGAGTTAATAGTATAGAACATGCATTAGCCTTCCTATTTCACAAATTTTCCACTTGTTTAATGGTTCAACAACACTTCTATAATTAAGGCAATCCTTTTAGAAATCCTTTCCAAGTATACCATAAAGAACGACCTTCCTTCCCTATTATGTTTCAATGAAAGTGGACTTTTATTTGTAAACTCTTCTAGACCAAAGAAGAATAGCAACTTCATGAAAAAGTAAAAGAGTTAACATGCCTGACAAGAGCTTTCCACAGGTGTTGATCTAGTGAGAATTTGCTACACCTATAGCCTCCAGCCAAAGGACTTCTTAGCAGATTAAAAGCTCACTCTACGAAGGATGAACACTCTGAATTTGCTCACAAAATTGCTAAATGCTCTCAAAAACTCTCTTAGCAGAATAATTCTCACTCTCAGCAAATTAACACTCAGAAATACTTGTCTTTTTTTTTTTGAATGAGACTAAACTCGAATTCCAAAATTGTGTGTTGGATGAATGAACAGGGACGGCTCAATATACTAAACCCAGATTGCTCAATGCGTGTCTCTGCAATGAATGGAGGGGCGTGTATAAATAGGCCCGAATTGCAACAGTTTTCCACTTAAGAAGGCATGCGGATTGACAACAAGTGCCCAGAATTAGTCAAAATGATACTTGGCGGATTCTTAAACCCTAGTCATTAAAAATGGAGGTGATTCGACTTCCTTTAAGCCAGCAAATCATGAATAATTCAACTCGAAACTGTAAAACGCCACCTACAGGTTAATGCGCATTTCAAAAGGTAAGGATAAGTAAATATTAATGCCGAGACTAAGTGCCTTATCAGAAGGCGTCCACATTTCTCATTTCCCAGGTTGTGAGCGCCTTCTTTCTAGCTGCGTCCTGTTATCCTGGCGATGGTCGCGCGCTACAGGCATCTATTTCATTTTCACGGGAATGGCTTTCAACAGATATTTCCTTTTAAAATTATATTTCGACTTTACTCTTTGAGGTATTTTGTATTTTACAAATATTTAACTTTCTTAATATATTTTGATTTCCCATAGTTCATAATATTTAACATTGATTTCAAAAACAAATATTTCCTTTTTAAAATCTTCAAATGTAATAATATATAGTAAAAATCGTTTAATAAATTTACCAAGGTATTTTAAAATTCAATTTCCAAAATTACTCAAGGTAATATAAAATTGACTTTCTAAATCACTTTAGGCAATAATAAATATTCTTATATATTTAATATATATTTATATATTTTTATTATAGATTTATTTACTCTGTAATATATGAATATATATATATTTAAATATTAGCATTTAAATATATTTACATATATACATATATATATTTAAGTAAAACTATAATATAAAATATATACGTATATATTATTAAATATATAATCATTTAAATATTTACACTTATACATATTAATTGTTACATATGTATATTGTGAGCCAGTCAGCATACTTTCAATATACATGCATATGTATTCGTATAAATATGATTGTATGTAAATTTCAATCAAATATTACTATTAACATCCTTATTCCCAGGTTATAGGTAACGTGGGTATATATATATATATATATATATACGCAGTGTACACGTAAATGTATGTATACCATGTCGACACGTACGTATGGGCATATCCATTTGCCGAACATACGTATGTATTGACATGTATATACATACTCACTTGATCTATTAACATATATCCATTCACGTTTTCCATATCATGGTCAAAGCATAGTAAGTTAGACAAATGAGTAATCATCACTTTTCAAAGCATAAAGAAGTAAACATAACTCCTAAAGCCTAAGGATGACTTATCTAGACCAACAAAACTGACTTGGTTTCTTAGAACCTATACTGACGTGTGTGTATGCTCATTTGGTACTCGTTACTGCTTACTCGACCAAGTTCCTCCCCGAGTGATATCTCTCCTCTGCCTAGAGGTATAAACCTGTTTCCTGCACATCATGACATGATAACGGGAGTCATATGCTCAAAACAAAGCAGAATACATGAAACACTTCAAAAGTTAGATTATTCACAAATCAATAACCTTCTATTTTCCTTTATGCAGTATTTCACCAAGAATAACATCAAATGAAACAACATTCATATTGAAAACAAGGTACAAGCATCATTAATTCACCTCCAGAATTCACATTTACTCTATCTAGTAATGGTAAATTGTAACGTCACATTTTGGGATGTAACATACTTCCCCCCTTGTGAATCATCGTCCTCGATGAGGTATAGCTTTTTAACATATAGTTAAAGTCAAATAAAGTGTTACTTACAATTCACAAAATACGTAAGATTTATAAAGCATTCAACCTATGTAGCAATCTTGTTCTTCCTGGAACTTGCTTCGAGTGTTCACACTATCGCATAGGGAAATCTCGTATGCCTCACACATACTTACTCTCCCAAAGAGTTTTAACACATATACACATCCGAGTTATAATAGTGACTATACATCACACCAAACACACAGTGATCGGAAATCATTGGTCCATGAATTTATCCTTAGTATAATCCAAATAGAAAAGGAATGTTGATGCATTGTACACTACATCGTGGGTCCAATCCTTCTCTTTTGGTATTTACACTTTTAGACAACTCATAAACCAAGTACATCCGTCACTTACACATTCATTATCATTACCACATAGTACTTGTACATGATTACTTGTCCATCTCGAGCACACATTGCTCTTGGGCACCTGTCAAATCTTGATACTGCTTCATTCTTAAGCTTTGTACCACAAAGTTTCATTGATAAACTTCGATCTATTACTCCTTTTTGACATTTAATCAAGTCTATGATTCACTCAATTTCTAAGCCTTTTTTAGTTTAATTGAGTTTTTTTTTAACCTTTTATTTCATATAATGGTCTAAACTTCAATGTTAGAAGTTTATAAATCATTCAAGACTTATTCTACCATCTTTGCTTATTTTGACTATACATAATAATATACTGCACATTCGATTCGTTGAATGTTTCGTAGTATGATCAAGGTTTACACAACCTTATCATTATTGCTTAAACTGAGATAACCTCTCAGGATTGCTAAGCCTCTACTTGCCCATAATATATTATTTAGGACCAAAAATCCTATAAGTCGAGTTTTCAAAAAGCGTTGGTTTCATTGATGAGTTTGTCTACTAGAACATTATGTCAGTTCTACTAACATAGACAGATTGATCTATCTCTTGTTCTACCACTTTTCCTCTGGAATCTCAAGAGAGTATACATGTCCTACCGATGATGACATCCAGTCTTCATTTCTAGGTATACTAGTCATTACCTTGCTACATTCCGTGTAGCCTCGCACTCTATCTTTCCAAGTTTATAGTGGTTTCTCATCCGACAATTCCTGTTGTTGTTCCGATGTCCTATCTCTGACATTAATTCCCTCGTTCCATTTCAAATTCTTCAAAATTTTGGGTACATAGGTTCTTTTATATCCAATACTAGTCTTCTCTTTGACTAGTTGAAAACCTATTTTGATCTCACGCAATCTTTTCATTTCCATGTAATAATGGTTACAAGTTTTGCAGAGATAATTCTCATTTATCTTAGGACATCCATATCTTGGATTTCTTTTGTCCTTGGATTATTTTCAAGGATGTTATCCATCCTTTTTAACTTAATCAAGTTTTCCCAATAATTTTGGTACTAATTTTGAGTGTTAATCCATGTTCCGTTTAGATGATGGTAAATTTAATTACATACCTAGTTACCAAGCATGAACATTCCTCGTTGGTTCCATTGATCCTCTTAATCATATAGGAGAGTTCCAACTTTGGTACATCCTTTTGAGTACAAGTAACATCCCCGGTGCTCTACTCAATAAAACTTCCCATTATTTCACATAAAATGTTATATTGCTCTGACATAACAATGGATGTTTCCCTTTTGAGAGTGTATTCTCTTTAATATAAGAGCCACTCAACAACGTTCTAGTCAATACGACGACTTCTTTCCTAGAGTGTAAAGTAGCTTCTTTAACTCACTAGGTATTCTACCTTTGTTTCCACTCATAGAATCTCAATCAAGACAGAATGTACAACTCAACCAAGTAGATTTATTCCAACTACAAGGCCTTAAAGAGTAGTCAATTATTTAACCCAACTCAATGGGTTAGATCTTATCCTAAGATCTCCCTCTTCATTCGAATGAACTTCTTGTTCCCATTAGGTTATTACAAACCTAGGGTTTCATTAAAGAGATGGTGATCAAGTGATCAGCCATGTAAAGACAATTGATGCATTGTATAGCATCACATCCTACCATATTTTCCATTCCATTTCTAATGCTTATGGTTAAACCTTTTCATCCTCGGGTTTCATAGCACAATAAGCTTACAGTTTCAATTCGTTTTCATGATGTGAAAATATTTTTCTTTATTGAAATATCGTTTTTATCTACTTTTCCTTAAATAAGGTGTATATGAATGTAGAGACACACTTTCTTTCAGTCATGAGTATCTTAAAGCTTTCCTTGCCAATCTAATAGGCGGCCTTTCTTATCATGATCAAATATCTGCCTATCCTTTTTCCTAGGCATCAAATGATAATTTCATTTGATTCTTCCAATCAACTAAATATAAGGTATGAGATGATAATAGGTAATAATCTTAGACCTTTCCGATTATCTTTCTCCAGAATTCTCAATACCTTTTTCCTTGTGGATATCATATGATAATATCGTTTGATCTTTCGATTAAATAATCCTAAGTATGGGTTTATTTAACTTTCTCCGAAGATCCCAATACCTCTTTTCTTGGATTATAAACTGTATGACTTATTTGTCATCATGACTTGCGAAGAAGACATTAGTTCTTCCAAACTGAGAACATACCCACGTTCTTTTGTTGAATGGGGTACTAAACTCGAGTCAACCCACTCTTTTCCTTCTCCCCTTAGAGTTTCCACAACCTTTGATCTACTCAAAGTTGAACTCCTAGCAAACTCTTGCTTCTTTGTAAGGATTTGTTGTTCCTTGTTGTTGGCTTTACATTGCCTTTACCTTGTCTCATGGCATACTTCAAATATACTTTTTCCAAAGTTAGATTTGTCTTGATTTCTATCCCATAGATTTCAATAACTTGGATCATCCAACGGGAGATCTAATGATTAATCAGCAACTTACAAGTTATGAGACACTTCAGTAATTATTCTGTTTTATGATACTAATGGAGACTCCATATCTGCAAACTGTTGGTTGAAGTTCTTTTGCTAAAACATTGTTTCCTTTACTTTTGTTTGTACATAGGTACCCTGTATTCCCCTTTCCATTGGAACATTCTAAACAAAGTTGACTTTTAACATGAAGGTGGGTTAAACATACTCTATGATCTATGTTTTAACCTTTGGTAAAACCATCTTGGCTTTCACTTGATTTCTATATTCTCAGGTCCTTTTCATTGACTTAGTTGTCTTGGAATCTTCCTCTTTTAACTTCTTGAAATCTCAGTTATTTGGTCTCTTTCCTTAATCAAAGCCTCAATAATCTAATTGATTTTAGTGGAGGCCCGAAATATTTGAGCCAAATTTTCAAATTTTCAATTTGCAACAAGCGAGCAATCCAGTCGTACGAGTTGGCTCTGACAAGACGTCTTGAAACAACTCTAACGGCGAATGTACGGTCCGATGAGGGCAAAATTATGACATTAGTCGGAAGGATCACGAATGCAAAAGCAATTTGGAAGGAACTCTAACCAAGAATGGCGCCGATGATGGCGAGCATATGGTCGAGATCTTCTACACCTGAAATACAGAGACTCAACACCAAGTATGTGCCACCCATTATGGGTTAGGCGACCATGTGGCGGAGTGCTAAAATTACAACATTACTTTAGAAATAAGCTAGAATGAAGTAACTCGACACCCAGAATGTGCTTTCTAACCCGGAGGGGGAAAGGAGCTACCATAGGGCGGAGATGTAAGATATTACAAAGCAATTACAGAATGTAAAGCATGAGTGTTACAAATCATGAAAAAGCAGGATTAAAGAACTGTTGTCAGTACTACTGCCAGCTTACAATAATTATGAATCCCTGCAAGATCAATATTAGAGCTCTTCAAAATTGTTGCAACAACAAGGAACCTTTTACAAAGCCTTTAATGATTTCTTAACTCCGATCCAAGGAAGAAAATGCAGATTTCTTAAATCTGGTTATGACAGACCTGCACTTAAAATAAATAACCAGCAACACAGAAATTCAATGAATAGCTCAAAACTCCCTCAACTCTCACTCAAATTGTCTCAAATCTGATGCAATAGACCCTCAAAATGATGGCGCCTAACTTAGTAATAAGAAATGGCATCTAAAAATGGCTATTAATTATTGACACGAATCCCAAGGCACTCCAGAAAGTACGGCCTTCAAGGAATGACGAATTTGCATTATAAAATCATAAACTTCGTATTAAAATCTGCAAATATTCATGAAGGGGCGCCTCCAACAGGGAAACACAATGAGACAATACCCAGAATGAGAATGTTTAAGATTTGAGACTTGTGAGCAGAAATATACATTCAGCAGTCATGACCAGCAACTCTGGAATTGACAGGAAATGATAAAACTCAACTACGAAGGATAGGAAACCAACTATAACTGAAAAGACAAATCAATAACACTCAAACCTCTCAACTAGTTGCTTTCTTTCAAGCAAGAAGAAGAGCCAAGCTAGGAGGCCTTCATTCCTCGAAGCAATCCCAAAGCCAATCTGGCAGCATAACATTCATGTAGACAAAAGATAATTTCAATGATAACCAATGGCCTCCTTTTATAATTTTCAAATGATCTTTCTCGAAACCCTAAACTTCCTTTTCGAACCAAACCCTAATCCTCCAATAGAAGGCATCCCACTTTTCCAAGCAAACTTTGACTTTTAATAATACTTTATTTCCTTCTTGAAATTGGCGTCCAATTTGAGCTTGGGTTAATCTTTACTTTATAAAAAATATAATTAATTTCTTTCAATGAGGCGCCCACCCATAAAGACATCTATTAAAACAACTTAAAGCGACGAGCTAGGCCAAGGGGGTCAATGTTAAAATATAACATTAAAACATGACTTTAATTAAATAATTCGACTTATCTCTCCAATTGTGCCCCGAAGCCATAAATGAGCAAGCCAACTGATCAGTCTGAAGTAGAAAGTCAACCATGCCGAAACCAACAGGAACACTGCCAGAAATAGAATTTACTAAAAATAGTAAATTCCTGAAGATGCTCAGAATGCCAAGAAGAACATATCACTGCGAAGCTCTCTGAAAACCCATAAAGAATCCGCCATTGAATCAACCAACCTCAAGCAAGAGCATCCTTCAAAACAATAAACCCTAATTTTACCTTCCGAGTAGCCTACGGGTCTCCGGAATAGGCCAATAATTTTAACTTCTTAAGATACCAAAGTTGTTTGGTCTCTTTTTCACTTCTTAATCAAAACTCCAATAATCTAATTGATTTTGGTTAGTGGAACCTTGTCCACTTTGTTGATTACTTTAATTCGGACCTTTCTGGTCTTTTCTCTTATCCCTAAGGTACTAACTCTTTTTCCTTGCAAGCTCCTATCTTTACATAAGAATTAGCTTATTGTCAAGAGTTCTCCAACTTCCGTGGATACTTCCTTCGTTGACTTCCTTATTCAATCTAATTTATGCTGACAATGCATATACGTAGATTCATAGTGTTTTCACTAAATCCAAAAGTTCTTGACTCTTTGCAACTATGGTTTGCTACTATAACAAGGGTTATCTTTTATTCCTTTTTGGCTGCCTTAGAGTTATAAAACTATTTCGTTGGATAAAGGTATACACTGGTTATTCTATCTAACCTTTCTTCATAATTTGATTGCATAATCTTCCGCATTCCTAAGTATTATCATAAATTGTTGGTTTAGGAGTTCCTACTCCAGGGATAACTCTTAACTCGTCCCAACTTAACAAGCTTCTAGGAGTTTCATCTTCCTTTCACTTTTCCCTCAGTTCTTTTCCTCTTGCCATTCTAGCACAAGAACTTTTCCCAACCTTTATCTTCTGACAAGGTTTACGCATTGTTGCGTAATGAGCTCATAGGTTCCTAGTGTAAAACCTGGTAGCTCTGATACCACATGTAACAACCCGACCCTTCGGTAAAATTAAAATTTTCATAATTTACATCCTACAAGTATGTAAATGTTCCATCCCGATATTATAGCTACTATTGTATAGGGCAATTGAATGTAATGTGTGAATCTTGATGATGAATAAAACATGGTTGATCTCGTTATTAAATGAATGAGTCCTGTTTAAATGATGGTTTCATTTGATTGTTACTTCTAAATGATTTAGTTTTGATTAAATGTTGCATACAGTTATGGAATAATGTTAATCTAACTTTTTATAATGTTTTATGCAAACTGCCTTGTTGCGAGCATATGACTGCCGGTGTCATGTCATGATATGCAGGTATGAAGACTGTACCTCCGGACAGAGGAGAGACATCATTCGGGGAGGAACTTGGTCGGGTAAACAGTAACGATTACCAAATTGAGCATACACACACATACTATAAATTAAGTAAAGCCAAGTCTGTTTGTCGAGATAACGGTAAGTCATCCATAGGCTTTAGGAGTCTAGTTTACTTCTTTGTGCTTGAGAGATGATTGTTTGTTTATCAGACTTATGTATTATGTTCATAACGTGAATGGGTCTAAGCGAATAGGTTAAGTGGGTGTGTATATACATGTATATAGTATACTGAGATATATACGAGTATATATGTGTATATATATATATATATACACTATCTGTTATCTATGGATAAATAATATTACTATAATATTTGCCTTGGAATTTATATATATATATATTGAAAAGTACTTGGACCAACTGGCAAAATATATATATTTATATTTGTTAAAAATAAATATAGTTATATATAAGTAATTATATATTAAAGATTATATATAATATTATTATAGTTATATTAAAATATATAAGTATATTAAATACTTGGGTATTTAAATATTTATATGTTTAATATTTAAAAGAACTATAATAATATTTATATAATAAAATATATATATAATGAAATTATATTTAAACTTCTAAATTTATGGAAATTACTTATTACTTAAATAAATATTTTAAAATCTCTTAAGTGAAAATTAAAGATCATATTTTACTAGGAGTAAATAAATATTTAAAATAAGTCAAATGATGAAACATTTCGATTTTAACTATAGAGAATAATAACTTGAACATAGAAATCGAATTCTTTTGCTGGAGATAACAAATTAAAGAGAAGTTGAATTATTTTTAAATGAACATTTGAAAAGGAAGTTAAAACGTAATTTTTTGTAAAACTCATGAAAACTGCCTGAAGGAAATCGCGCACATCATGAAAATCGCGTGAAAAAGCCACGCACAGGAAGAAAAACGCGCCAGAAACGCGGGGCAAAGAATTGGTCACTGAGAAATGGTCGAATGCTAATCTCCTGGCTTGAAATGGCGACGTGGGATCATATGAAACTTGACCTTTTCATTTGAAAACGAACTTCCTGATTTTGTTGCTTCAATTTAACCTAGAATCTAAAAAAAAAAACGCCTTGCTGTCAATCCGCCATGTGAGAGCTGAAGAAGTTTTAACTTGCTGGCTCCAAGGAGGTCGAATCACCTGCAATTTGATGACTTAGGGTTAAGGAATCCGCCAAATGTCCTTTTGACTGTTTCTGGGCACTTGTTGTCAATTTGCATGCCTTCATAAGTGGGAATCTGTTGCAATTCGGGCCTATATAATGACGCCCTTTCACTCTTCTCAACTCACCTCTTGCTAAATACGAGTTTCACAACATTTTGAGAGCTCCCATACCAATTCATTTGAGTTGCTGTGTATTCTTTATTTGCTGCATTTCCTATATACCGAGTGAAATAAATACAGTGAGCTTTTACTAGTTAAATTACAGTGTTAAGTCTTCTTTTCAAGATTCGAGTGGAGTGAAGCCACAGACGAATTAATCTTTAATTAGAGGAGTGAAAATTGTGAGGAGTGTTTTGAAAGTTCTCCTTAATAGCCGTTTAATTTGGAATTCTGGAAGTTTGCTGAAGAAGAGTCGGGGAGAGCTGTGTTGGAGCTTTAAAATCAGGCAAGAGTCTTCCTATTATACAACTTTTGTTAAAGTGTTGTTTATATTGCGTCTTGTGATCGTTGCTTTCAATTAGCTTTAATAGGAAAGAACTAATTCAATGAATAAAGCAATGCATTATAGGAGAAAATGTGAAAAGGATTCAATGATTAGGGGAAAATTGTGAAAAAGGGATTATTTGGATAAAGAGCTTAAGGGATTAGATTATTTCTCTTGCATTAAAACGAAATAATGGAAAAAGATAAAAAGGAAGAATTTATTTGCATTTTAAATGGTTTTGCATGTTGTGTATGATCTCTATATATGGAGAATACGTAGACGTATTATTTATCTACTAGGATCGAAATGATGGCAGAATCAAGTGAAGTCTTTTAGCTTAAGTTATTAGGATAACTGAGACAAGTTTAGTACTCCTAGGATAAAGAATTCCTAGTTAGGAGGAATTGATACAAGACTCTTGAATACTATTTTCATTTCTAGTAGGTTAGTATGATTGTAGGATGTCTGGGATGACGGTTTCATCCATTGAAGGACAAAACCTACGCGTAGAGTAAGGAAGCCTCAAGTCAAATCGACCCTGAGTAGTGTTTATGATAGATGACCTTCATTCGAAGTACTGAATGAGAATACTTTGGCCAAAGTAGTGAAAGGTACGACATCCACCTAGATGTGAGATAGTTGAGACTACACTGTCAGTTCATTGTGATCCGAGTACTAGATCGAGATTGTGTGAAAATATGAGAGTTCAGTTAGCCTTCAGGACCACGGCACTATGCTCGATTGGTAATGGTTAAGGATACCCTACCAATCTCTTCTAACCCGAGAGGGAGGCCGTTCATTGCAAAATGATAAATCTGGGGACCATTATAAGTCCGTGGTTGGCGGGCTTGATGATGTTTCTCACTCCACGTGATGACCGATGTACCAAAGATTTGAGAAAGGGCCAGTTCTGGACCTTCTTACTTCTATTTGTGCAAAACCTTACGAGCTATGTATGTAATTGTATTACTTTTTAACTCTGATTTATATTTGCAATGAAAATGAAATTCATGAGGAAACATATTGTAACTTGTATGTGTTTATCAATAAAGAAAGGAAGAAATTTATTGTAATATCTTTGTTATATGTTACTTTTACATGTTTTATGTGAGAATTGGAAAGTTTTTAATTTACGCAGAATTGGGTCGTAACAGTAAACGTGTTAATCATGTCATTGCAATAGAATTTTTCTTTTTCTTTATTGACAAAACATGAACAAGTTGCCATATTAATATACAACAAAGATTCCATTTCAATATAATAACTTCACAAGTACATGAAACAAGAATACGTACCTTAACTAACATAGCTCCAATGAGCTTTAGAACAATAGTAGTAAGAAGGTCCGAGATCCGTCCTTTCAAATCTTGGTACATCGGCCGCTTCTTTGAGGGAGAGCATCACTCGGGCGCTTTTCCGCCAACCACGGACTTATAATGCGGTCCCCCGCACACCTATCGTTAGATAGATGGCCCTCCCTTTGAAGAAGAGATTGGTAGGGTATCCTTTAACGATTACCAACTGAGCATAGTGTTGTGTTCCTACATAACTAGGTCCTGTGCATATGACATCTCTTGAACTAGTATGTACTTCGGGATCACAATGAACTGACAGTGTAGTCGCAACTATCTCACATCTAGGTGGATGTCGTACCTTTCACTACTTTGGCCAAAAGTATTATCATTCAGTACTTGAATGAGGTCATTTATCACTTGCCTCTCGGTAGCGATTTTGCACAAAACTTTACACTGACGTAGGATTTGGTCTATTAGGGTATTATGATGTCCCCATCTCCTAAAATCGGTATGAGCTAGTGATGAGACCAACCTATTATTTGATCCTCGTGGTAGCAGTGTATACAGGAAGGGATCATACGAAGGTTACTCGGCGTTTGTAACCCGATGCGGTTGTTTACGGAGTTGGGCAACCCTTGAAATCTTCCAGAGTGGATTTTTAGAAACTTTCTATTTTTAGAAAGTTAGGTCAGGCGTAAGCTGCTATTTTGGGCAGGGCACCTGGTTCAACTATTCTGCTCAGAGTCGACCCAGTTCTTCAGTTGGATAGTCAGACGGAGAAATATTGGGATATTTAATGGTTTAATGAAATAATTAATACTTTGACTTTATATTAAAGTCACGTTATTAATTATTTAAATATTTAATTAAATTGGCATATTATAAAGTATTTATTATACTTTATAATAAAGTAATAATATTTGATATAATGAATATTTATTATTCATTAATAAAGGCGCCAATTATGAAATGAATTTCTCCTAAGTCAAAAGCGCAATAATTAATCATTTATTTAAGTGATTTTTAAATGAAGGCTTTGGGTCGAATTTTCAAGAAGGGATATATATTCAGGAAAGACAAAATCAAACCATTATGTTATGTTATTCAACTTTTGTCTTATTTGCTCTGAGCATTGGAGTTTGCAAAACCCTAGGGTTTCAGCAGGCGATTCATTTCTGGAGAACGATACCTCTTCAGAGATTGGCATACTGAGACTGTGCAATACCAGTTGAAGATTGCATCTTGGTGACTTCATTCAGGAGTTACAGATTGAGTTCATTGATTTATTCATTCAGAGTTAGTAGAGATTATTCATCTGGCAGTTGAGGTGTCCCATCAGAGATATCTTTTACAGAGATCTGGCATTCATTTCCTTGAGCCGTACTGCATTTATTACTACTTTGCTTTAGTGCAGTGCGTGCCCTTTGCCCGAGAAAGGCCCGATACTTTTTTCATTGCAAAGAGAAAAAGCGTCTTGGGTCTTCAGCATCGGCGATTTGCATTTTTGGGTCTTGGGGGTTTGGAATATCTTGAGGGTGCATCTTTGGAGATGCATGCTAACCGCACAAATCTTCTTCATTCTTTATCTTGCTAGCAATAAACCAATTCTTAGAAAATAAATCAAATCTCATTCATTTGTCCCATTTTCTTGTATATGCTTTGGAAACTAAATAAATTAGTGCGCCTATATATTTCTAGTGTTTCCAAGCTATATTTTATTGCCCTAGCATTTATTTTGAATTTATTATCAATTTATTAAATCATGAGTTTTTCTATTTAATCCTCAAAACCATAAAAAATACAAAACAATACAAAACTATCAAAAATCGCCATATTCAGGCTAGGGTGTGGGTTGAGAACCACCAGGGTTCTTACAGTGGTATCAGAGCACAGATCTCCTGCCATCCTGTGCTTTTTCAATTGCTTTTTCAGAATACAGTGTGCTTTTTGGTTGCTTTTTCATGAACAGAGACACCATTCATTATATTAAGGGTGTAGGGACAGGCAGAGCCAAGGATTGGACAGGTCCACCGATTCCAGAAGGTGAGACAGTGTCAGGTGTATTAGGCATTCACAGATCCAGCTCTAACAGCAGTGAAAACAGTGTTGCAACCCTAATGGCAGATCGCGAGATTCCTACAGAGACAGTTAGGGATACAGGGAAAGCACATGCAGAGGGCGACATTACCGATGAGGAGTTCAGACGCAGGCATGATAACATGATGGACGTGATGTCCCAGTTGATGGGCACTATCAGACAGTATACGCCCACACAGCCTCATTATATACAGATTGGACAGACGAGCGGGACTACACCAGTAGATCAGCCTTTGGCATCAGTACCACGACAGCCGTCACCGATCTATCAGGAGCGTAGGCCAGGTCAGCCTACTTTCTTACCTAGAGAGACTCCACCTCAGACTCCGGGGGCGGAGCATTAGGGGCAGCATCAGGAGTTTCAGCCACATAATGGCATGTCAGTGGCAGATGTGACGAGGTTTCATGGTGAGTACATGTCACTAGCACCTGAGATCCAGCAGGCATTAACGTTTCATGAGTTTATGGATGTTTATAAACCTAGAGGAGGAGGCAGATTTGACCGTAGACCCCCTCAGCATCAGCAGCCGCAGCCACAGGTGAACAGGGATTTGCAGTATGCGGTTAGCAAGATTACCTTGCCATATTTTGATGGGTCCGATAAGACATCAGCAAGGTCATGGGTCCAGAAATTGGACAACTACTTATCACTGAGGCCTATGCAGGAGGACGAGGCCATTAAATTTGCTACCTTGCATCTTGATGGAGTAGCGCATGATTGGTGGCACCATGGCATGTATACGCTTGGCCATCATGCAGTCAATACCTATCAGGAGTTCACTAGCAGGCTCATAGAGAGATTTGATAAGAAGGATCCGGAACTTTATTTCAGGGAGCTAGCACAGCTCAGACAGACGGGTAGCTTGGATTCTTATATTGGTGAGTTTCAGCGAGTTGCAGTCATGGTGACAGGGATTTCAGAACGGAGACTCATTATACTCTTCGTTGAGGGTTTGACAGAACCTATGAGAGGTTGGGTAAAGGCGTTTGACCCTCCTACCCTTCAAGAGGCCATGAGGAAGGCGTGAAACATGGAGCTTGCAGCACCTCGCAGCAAGTTCAATTCAGGGTCAACACCATACACTAGGCCTAATAGGCCTTTCGATAGAAATAATGACAGGAATAGGCCTTTTGACAGAAGGAAGGATCAACCGGATCCTAAGAGACAGAATGCACCACCCTTTGACCGAGAAACATTAAACGAATTGAGAAAGAAAAAGTTGTGTTTCTGGTGCAAGGCACCCTACGATGAAAAACATATATGCCCACTTCGTCCTAAGGTCAAAAATAATCAGATGGAATGGTTTTATGAGGGCGAAGAGCAATCTGATCTGTCAGACCGGCAAGCTGATTCCGAGCCTTCAGATGATGACAGGTCCGAAAATGAGGGTGAACACGAAGGTGGAAGGAAGCTACAGGAAGCCCATTTGACTAGCCTTCAGAGAGATGGTTCGTTTAGACTTCGTGGGCTCTTAGCAGGTCAGAAGGTGATCACATTGTTGGATACTGGTGCTACACACAATTTCATTGATGCCCGTTTGGTGGAGAGGCGTGGCATCGAGACAGAGGCATTCGAGGGTATTCGAGTCAAGGTGGCTGATGGATATACTCTCAGATGTGACCGAAAGATTACTGATCTTCCGATGAGACTGAACAACTATGAATTCAAGACTGAATTCTATGTTGTTAACATGGGAGATACTGATGTGGTGTTAGGGATGGCATGGTTGCACGATTTGGGTGAGTTCACACTCAATTTGCGTGACATGGAGATGAAATTTAAGGTTGATGGGAGACCACATGTCATCAAGGCTATTCGAGACAGTAATCTGAGGATGGTTTCGTTCAGACGGATGGAGAGGCTCATTCGTCATGACATGGTTGACTGGGCGGCAGAGTGCATGTTGATGCCAGCTCAGCAGGAGCAGCAGAAGGGTGAGTACCACCCTGACATTCAGATATTGAGGACTAAACACTCCAAAGTGTTTAGCGACATTCCACCTGGTAGACCTCCAGATAGAGGCACAGAGCATATCATTGAGTTGGAGGAGGGCACAAAGCCCGTTATGATCACTCCCTACAGGCATCCGAAACGACTCAAGGATGAGATAGAGAAGACCATCAACGAGTTGTTAGCTATGGGGCATATCAGACCTAGCAAGTCACCTTTTGCTTCATCAGTTGTATTGGTGAAGAAGAAGGATGGATCACTACGGATGTGCATTGACTACCGACAGCTCAACAAAAGAACAATTAAGAACAGGTACCCTATTCCACGCATTGATGAGCTGATTGATGAGTTGCACGGAGCTGTCTTCTTTACGAAGATTGATTTGAGATCAGGGTACCACCAGATTCAGATGAGGGAGCAGGATATTGAGAAAACCTTACAGCTTTAGGTGTCATTCTTGGTCACTTTGAGTTCTTGGTTATGCCCTTGATTAGCCAATGCACTACCTTTGAGCATATGAGCTGAAGTTTCGGCTCGTTGAGGAAGTTGTGTTAGTCTTCTTGACGACATTTGGTTTATAAGCGGTCATGGGAGGAGCATCTGGCTCACTTAGATGCAGTTTTGGGTATCTTAGCAGATGAGTCTTTCTATGCTAAGGAATCCAAGTGTGAGCTTAGTATGGAGGAGTTGTTATATTTGGGGCACATCATCAGTGCCAAGGGAGTGAGTATGGACCCAGAGAAGGTCCGAGCTATAGTTGAGTGGCCGGTACCTGAGAACCTTACACAGCTCAGAGGCTTCATTGGGTTGTGTGCTTTCTACAGGAGATTTGTTAGTGGGTGCTCACGTCACGCCGCACCCCTTACTGATTTGACAAAGAAGGGGGCTTTTACTTGGTCACCACAGGCGCAGGAGTGCTTTGACATGTTCAAGGTGATCATGACTTCATGTCGGTGCTAGCATTGCACGACTTCTGAGAAGTCATTTGGTTGTCTGTGATGCTTGGGAGAGGGCATTGGTGCCGTTTGATCTTGAGGGCGACATCCTGTGTGCATTCGAGGCGGAAGCTCGGGGGTCTGAGAGATTTCTGATATTCGACAAGGAGATGTTAGCCATTATGCATGCTTTGGCTAAGTTCAGGCAATACTTGGTAGGCAGCAAATTCAATGTCCGTACAGACCATAATAGCCTGAAACATTTCCTTGGACAGCGAGACTTGAATGAGAGGCAGCAAAAATGGGTCAGTAAACTGCAGTCGTATGACTTTGATATTACCTTCATTAAGGGGAAGCAGAATGTCGTAGCTGACGCCTTGTCTCGCAGACCTCAGTTGAATGCCATGGCACAGATCACAGAGGATTGGAGGCACCGGATTATTGCTGAGTATGCTAAGAACCCATGGGCTTCTAGCATTGTTGACAGGACAGAGCAGGATGATAGGTATACTATTGTAGGTGATTTGATCATTTACAAGGGGCGGATTCTTTTGGTTCCTGACTCTGAGGTGCGGATTACAGTTTTGAGAGCCTTTCACGACCTTCCTATGGCGGGCCATCCGGGGTACTATAAGACGTATAGAATGGTTCGGGAACGATTTACTTGGAAAGGGCTGAAAACTGATGTATTACAGTATGTCCGTGAGTGTTCTGTTTGCCAGCAGAACAAGCAGGAGCACACTTATCCTGCTGGATTGCTCCAGCCACTTCCGATACCTGATAGGAAGTGGGAGTGTTTATCGATGGACTTTATCACGGGTTTTCCGAAAGCCCAGGGTAAAGATTGCATCTACGTAGTGGTTGATCGGTTGACTAAATACGCACACTTCTTCCCGATTACTACTACTTTCACAGCATCGCAAACTGCAGAGTTATTTTTCAGAGAGGTATTCCGGCTGCATGGGTTACCTCGGACGATAGTCAGCGATAGAGACAGTCGGTTCATGAGCAACTTTTGGCAGGAGTTGTTCAAGCTTTGTGGGACGAGCGGCTTGATACGGCCCCATCCATGAGACGGATGGTGACAGTTGGCCAATAAGTGGGTGGAAGGTTATTGCGTGAATTATATGGTAGACCCGGTTGAAGGCGTGGGTGAGATGGATCTATCTATCCGGTATTGTTATAACTCGACACCAGCAGCGTCGGATGACACCCGCTTATGGCTTTGTATGGGTATGGGGCGCAATATACGGATTTGATATTGAGCGTGCTTGAGTGCCGAGTGCGGGGGATATGATGCAGAGTCAGGAGGACATTTTGAGGTCTCTCCGAGACAATATCCAGCGGGCACAGAATCAGCAGAAGCAGTATGCTGATCAGAAGAGGGTTGAGCGTACTTTTGATGTGGGTGATATGGTGTACCTTATGTTGCAGCCGTATCGTCAGTCTACTCTGCGGAAGAGTGGGGCGGAGAAGCTGAAGCCTCGCTACTATGGTCCATTTCGTGTTGTCAGACGAGTGGGCGAGGTTGCTTATGAGTTGGACTTGCCAGCTGATAGCAAGGTCCATAATGTGTTTCACGTTTCTCGCCTGAAAAAGGCATTGGGTCAACATGTGATACCCTCTCCAGTTTTGCCACCCCTTGATGACGAAGGGAAACTGATATTAGTACCTGAGGCCATCCTCGAGATGAGAGAGAGACACCTTCGGATGGTGTCGGGGAATATCGATCAAGTAGAGATTTTCAGATTGAGGATGCACACATCGAGGTCGGAGGAGATCTTCGTCGAGGAGTTGGGGTTAGCGAGGACAAGCAATTTCGGGAGGTATGATGTCCCCATCTGATCGGCCTTGGTGGTAATAGGGATTAGCCTATATTATTTCAATCCTTGTGGGCTGGCGGATGTATGCGAGAGGATCATCTGAGGCAGTTACTCAGCGTTTTGTAGCTTCAGTATTGCAATTGTTTCAGGTTGGGCCTTCGCAGAATCTTCCAGAGTGGATTTTTAGAAACTTTCTATTTTTAGAAAGTTAGGTCAGGGGGAAGCTGCTATTTTGGGCAGGGCACCTGGTTCAACTATTCAGCTCAGAGTCGACCCAGTTCTTCAGTTGGACAGTCAGACGGAGAAATATTGGGATATTTAATGGTTTAATGAAATAATTAATACTTTGACTTTATATTAAAGTCACGTTATTAATTATTTAAATATTTAATTAAATTGGCATATTATAAAGTATTTATTATACTTTATAATAAAGTAATAATATTTGATATAATGAATATTTATTATTCATTAATAAAGGCGCCAATTATGAAATGAATTTCTCCTAAGTCAAAAGCGCAATAATTAATCATTTATTTAAGTGATTTTTAAATGAAGGCTTTGGGTCGAATTTTCAAGAAGGGATATATATTCAGGAAAGACAAAATCGAACCATTATGTTATGTTATTCAACTTTTGTCTTATTTGCTCTGAGCATTAGAGTTTGCAAAACCCTAGGGTTTCAGCAGGCGATTCATTTCTGGAGAACGATACCTCTTCAGAGATTGGCATACTGAGACTGTGCAATACCAGTTGAAGATTGCATCTTGGTGACTTCATTCAGGAGTTACAGATTGAGTTCATTGATTTATTCATTCAGAGTTAGCAGAGATTATTCATTTGGCAGTTGAGGCGTCCCATCAGAGATATCTTTTGCAGAGATCTGGCATTTATTTCCTTGAGCCGTACTGCATTTATTACTACTGCTGGTATAGGCCGTACCACTGCAGAAAGGCCGTACTTTTCATTGCAAGAGAAAAACGTCTTGGGTCTTCAGCATCTGGCAGTTGCATTTTGGGCGCTGGGGGTTTCTGGAGATATCTTGAGGGTCTGTGCTGGAGATGCATGCTAGCCGCACAAATCTTCTTCATTCTTTATCTTGCTGCAACAGCAAACCAGGTTCTTAGAAAATAAATCAAATCTCATTCATTTGTCCCATTTTTATATTGTATATGCTTTGGAAACTAAATAAATTGGTGCGCCTATATGTTCTGGTCATTTTCCAAGCTATTTTATTGCCCTAGCATTTATTTTGAATTTATTATCAATTTATTAGAGAAGTCGCAGTTTTCTATTTAATCCTCAAAAACCATAAAAAAATACAAAACAATACAAAACTATCAAAAATCGCCATATTCAGGCTAGGGTTTGGGTTGAGAACCACCAGGGTTCTTACATAGTACGTACCCTAGACATCCTACTTCAAGTTAACTACTAGAAAGGAGAACAATTTAACAAGTACTCACAACTATCTCCCTTATACGGAACTTTCTCATCCTAGGAGCTTTTAATAACTTGACTAAGTTAATCTTCAACTAGTTGTGATCGGTAACTTATTAAATACCCTCATTTCATTCCTTAGTATTTAAATAGCTATATGCAAACATACACTCCTTATATGGAGTCAATACAAATAATGCAATTTACTCTTCAATAGATCAGTAAATCCGTCTACTAATTAATATAATTTACTCTTCAATGGAACAATAAATCCGTTTACTAATTAATGCAAGAGTTAATAGTATAGAACATGCATTAGCCTTCCTATTTCACAAATTTTCCACTTGTTTAATGGTTCAACAACACTTCTATAATTAAGGCAATCCTTTTAGAAATCCTTTCCAAGTATACCATAAAGAACGACCTTCCTTCCCTATTATGTTTCAATGAAAGTGGACTTTTATTTGTAAACTCTTCTAGACCAAAGAAGAATAGCAACTTCATGAAAAAGTAAAAGAGTTAACATGCCTGACAAGAGCTTTCCACAGGTGTTGATCTAGTGAGAATTTGCTACACCTATAGCCTCCAGCCAAAGGACTTCTTAGCAGATTAAAAGCTCACTCTACGAAGGATGAACACTCTGAATTTGCTCACAAAATTGCTAAATGCTCTCAAAAACTCTCTTAGCAGAATAATTCTCACTCTCAGCAAATTAACACTCAGAAATACTTGTCTTTTTTTTTTTGAATGAGACTAAACTCAAATTCCAAAATTGTGTGTTGGATGAATGAACAAGGAGGGCTCAATATACTAAACTCAGATTGCTTAATGCGTGTCTCTGCAATGAATGGAGGGGTGTGTATAGATAGGCCCGAATTGCAACAGTTTTCCACTTAAGAAGGCATGCGGATTGACAACAAGTGCCCAGAATTAGTCAAAATGATACTTGGCAGATTCTTAAACCCTAGTCATTAAAAATGGAGGTGATTCGACTTCCTTTAAGCCAGCAAATCATGAATAATTCAACTCGAAACTGTAAAACGCCACCTACAGGTTAATGCGCATTTCAAAAGGTAAGGATAAGTAAATATTAATGTTGAGACTAAGTGCCTTATCAGAAGGCGTCCACATTTCTCATTTCCTAGGTTGTGAGCGCCTTCTTTCTAGCTGCATCCTGTTATCCTGGCGATGGTCGCGCGCTACATGCATCTATTTCATTTTCACGGGAATGGCTTTCAATAGATTTTTCCTTTTAAAATTATATTTTGACTTTACTCTTTGAGGTATTTTGTATTTTACAAATATTTAACTTTCTTAATATATTTCGATTTCCCATAGTTCATAATATTTAACATTGATTTCAAAAACAAATATTTCCTTTTTAAAATCTTCAAATGTAATAATATATAGTAAAAATCGTTTAATAAATTTACCAAGGTATTTTAAAATTCAATTTCCAAAATTACTCAAGGTAATATAAAATTGACTTTCTAAATCACTTTAGGCAATAATAAATATTCTTATATATTTAATATATTTTTATATATTTTTATTATAGATTTATTTACTCCGTAATATATGAATATATATATATTTAAATATTAGCATTTAAATATATTTACATATATACATATATATATTTAAGTAAAACTATAATATAAAATATATACGTATATATTATTAAATATATAAACATTTAAATATTTACACTTATATGTATTAATTGTTACATATGTATATTGTGAGCCAGTCAGCATACTTTCACTATACATGCATACGTATTCGTGTAAATATGATTGTATGTAAATTCCAATCAAATATTACTTTTAACATCCTTATTCCTAGGCTTTAGGTAACGTGGGTATATATATATATATATATATATATATATATATATGTATATCACTGTACGCAGTGTACACGTAAATGTATGTATACCATGTCGACACGTACGTATGGGCATATCCATCTGCCGAACATACGTATGTATTGACATGTATATACATACTCACTTGACCTATTAACATATATCCATTCATGTTTTCCATATCATGGTCAAAGCATAGTAAGTCAGACAAATGAGTAATCATCACTTTTCAGAGCATAAAGAAGTAAACATAACTCCTAAAGCCTAAGGATGACTTATCTAGACCAACAAAATTGACTTGCTTTCTTAGAACCTATACTGACGTGTGTGTATGCTCATTTGGTACTCATTACTGCTTACCCGACCAAGTTCCTCCCCAAGTGATATTTCTCCTCTGCCTGGAGGATTGGTCCTCTTTCCTACACACCGTGACACAACAACGGAAGTCATATGCTCAAAACGAAGCAGTATACACGAAATATTTCAAAAGTTAGATTCTTCATAAATCAATAACCTTCTATTCTCCTTTATGCAGTATTTCACCAAGAATAACATCAAATGAAACAACATTCATATTGAAAACAAGGTACAAGCATCATTAATTCATCTCCAGAATTCACATTTACTCTATCTAGTAATGGCAAATTGTAACGTCTCAATTTGGGATGTAACACAATGTTTATTATTTATTTTCATTCACTACATTTGACATGAAATTGGCTTTATTTTCTCAATTCACACTTATAATATTTTTTAGAAGTTTCTTGAGTTTTCCTTGTTTTAAGATGGGATAATTGAAATACATTTACACTTGCGCAACTGTGTCCATGATGCATAAATGAAATTTTACTATGAAGTTTGCTTTATCATGTTTCACTGTAAAACAGAAAAAAAAATAGCTGTATGACAATATATCATTATCATATTTGTGTTTGTAGGTGATGCCTAAACAAGAAGGATTTGAGGTGCGAAGGAACTTGTATATGTTATATCATTACTTGAACCATTATAACATGTTTGGTTCTAGTTATCGTTCATCATGTACTTCCATTTTGGATAGATATCTTCAAATGCTTAATGTTTAGTAATCCTTAAGTAGTTTCATATCTGTAAGTTGCCCTTATGTATATGATAAAATGCAGTTTTATAAAGCTATATCATATAAAAATTTATCAAAGTGTTGAAATTGAAAGAAAATCATCAATGTTTACTTATCGTTTATAATTGTGCAATACAAACCACACAATTGTTAATTGTGGTGCATGGTTTATTTGCAATCTTTTGTATCATTTCAACACAACTTTATTAAATTCGAAGAAATCTCCTGTTAACCTTTTGTTTGCTCCACTTCTAATTTCAACCAAGTAGGATCCCCATGGATTGCTCTCTTTTTCTTCTTTTCTAAGCTTTAAAAAAAAAAAATCATTTGTTTTTAAATTTGTAAAAATAGAAAAATAATAAAAAATTTAACATGCATTTATCTTAAAAAAGCTGCCAATAATGATTTTCTTTTAATTTATATTTAAGCATTTCATGTTTTCTAGATTTTACTTTCTTTTTAATCTCTACTGTTCTCGGTACCCTTTGTTCCTCACATTGAGACTATTAATTTGTAGCTTCAATGCATTTGTGATGTTTGAATTTGTGGAAGTGCTTTGTGATCATGGATATGTATGATGTCTGTAGTATGCCCCATCGTGCTAATTTGTAGACACCTTTATGTTTCACCGATTACTTTTGTTCACAAGAACATGGGATGGAATGGGCACCTCTATACAACAATGGGTTTTGAGGATCCTTGGCCCCTTGAAGCATGTCTTTAAGAGTATTTGGTAGGGCTAAAATAACCAAACTCTATTTCTTAAAGCTTCTTGCTATACCATTCACACTATTTCCTATATATGTGACCCACGGGCAATCCTTTTTATTCTTCTTGATTCAGAGAATGGTCCCAATTGCTTTCCCTATGGAGTGACTTCTGGGTGCATCTATCCATACATCTGTTATCCTTATATCCCATGGAGTGTTGTTTATTTTCCATGCTTGTTTGTCATCTAATATTCTTGTTGCTCAAGTGTCGAGAACTGTCATTCTTTTAAAAAAAAGATGATGTTGCAAGCTATTGTAACTGCCAAGGTTCAGATCTGTGTGTATCCCGGGAGGGAACAGATTTGTACTACTCGAGGTAGTAGACATCTGGTGCTAATTTTCTAATGTTAGAGCTTGTACCACATTAAGCATACACTGCCCCTTGTTTTCATGGTTCTTTTGTTATTAAAGGGGCTTTGGTGGTGTATTTCTGAAAAATAATGATTAAAAATCAACTGATACCTTATTCGTTGGGAAATTTTTATCTGTTTACCCTTTTACCAAGGGTAATATCACTAGAATGGGAAGAAGAAGATAACAGGAAGCGTTATTTCAACATGCAGTTGGTTTACAATAAAGTTATCCTTGATGAATCCACAAGTAGGTAGAAATTTGCAAATGGACCAAGGTCTACGATTAAAGTTTGTAAATGAGACACTTAAAAGTTGCAGCAAGGCAAAAGATGAAATTAATGCAATGATCACAAGCACATACCAGTAATCTCAACTCAAAATGTGTGATAAGTTCTAATGAATCCTCTAGATCTGTGATCCTTTATATCAATATCATTTAAATATTTGTTACAATGAGCAAAAGCTTCATTTGCTGATCTTATGCCTATTCATAGACCAAACTTATTACAAACAAATTGCACAAAATCCGACTCCATCATTGAGCTCTTCTATGGAATATAATCATGCTCAAATGAGACAAATGCAACATATAAGAATACATATCAGTCAAACAGATCTTAGAAATGTTACCTAGGCGAAAATTGGATGAACTGGTTGCTAAGTTCTGAGCTTCTTATACAGCTGAAGTTGAATGCAGCTGTCTGAATGTAACCTTAAGTTTAAGTTAGTCTCACTTGAGCATTAAGTCTTTATGCAGTCTTTAAAATCTAAGTTATTCCAGCTAGCATTTCTACTTGATTTCATGGGTAGGGAGGTGAGGAATGACTCCACCCAAATTATGTTTCATTTTGCTACCCCCCTTATGATTTGATAACCAGCTCCATGTGAGACCACATATCTTAACTTTTAAATTTTTTCAGGAAATTAATTCACTTTCCAATCATGGTTCAAAATTTCAGGCACTATTGAAGCAAATCTTTTCGTTATGGTTCACACTGCATCTTTGATAATTTACTTATCTGATGATAAGGTGGATCCTCTTGAAGAAAAAATTGAAAGTTGTGCGCAAGGACTTGGATGTTTGAATAACAAAATTACCTTAGGCATTTATGATCTTTTCACTATGAGAAGTATCAACCACCAGGGAAGATGACTCAACAATTTATGAAGTGGGGCAATTTGAAGCAATAGAAGTAGTCATGACTAGTCGCCTCTCTTTGTGAATTAAGATGTCCTTTAAATGAAGTCACCTACCTTGAAGAAGGTATATAAAAAAAGAGTTTGTGAAGTAGATGGAGGGAAAAGAAAATAGAGAAGAAAAGAGGAAACAAAAATCAATTACAAAATCTGAGTACCAACAACAGATTGATAGGAAGTAGAAACAGGAGATAGATATCCGCCAAGGGAGATACTGGGATAGCAATGTCTTTCTTAACAGGTGGTATTTTCTGCCACTCAAACACATAAGTCGATCTGATACATATTATGCTGACTAGATCATTCTTATAACAGTGATCAAATGTGTTTGCATTAATCAATTATTCTTTATAGCAGCAGACTGATATAGTTGCCTTGGTCGATTACTCTCCATAGCAGCAGACTAATATAGTTGCATTATTCTTTATAGCAGCGTTCTGATATAATTGCATTGATTGATTATGCTTGATAGCAGTGGTCTGATACAATTGCATTTAATGATTATTCTTGATAGCATCATGTGCAGCAGGTTACTTATACGCATTGATTCATTGTTTTTCATAGAACCGATCTGTTTATATGTGCATTGACTGATTAGCGTAGATCTTGTCTTATATTGAATTACTGTTGTTTCATAAGCATTGTTCTAATATCCACTATTAGCACTACTACATCAAGATGATTCTATATGCATTGTTGACTGTCACTTTAGGCAGGGATCTATATAGGCTGTTCTTCACACATGATTTATAGCTGTTACTTTGTATTAATATCTGAGTGTTTGAATCTGTTTGGAAACCTGCTTGGGGGGGGAGAGGAAGGGCTTGAGAAAGCAGTGCATGCCTAGATGGGCCCACTTAAGATCTGCCCAAACCTAGGGAAGGGATGGGCCATGGATGAGTGGAAATCCCACTTAAGATCCGCCCAAACCTAAGGAAAGGGATGGGCCATGGATGAGCGGAAATCCCACTTAAGATCCACCCAAACCCAAGGAGAGGATGGGTCATGGATGAATGGAAGCACCTAGACCACTTGTGAGCTCCGCTCAATTCCACCAAGTAGGCAAAGTGTTTCTTCTGAGGTGGCGGCATAGATGGGGAAAGCAGCTACAAGTTGCCAGCAGGGAAAGTTGTGGTATACAACCTCTTAGGCTTGGCAAATGGCTTCGGGCGGACCCACCCATGTCACTCCTCCTAGTTCGCAATAGGATGCATTATGACAATCTATATATATATGCATGTTTGAATGTTGTTCATGGGTTGAATGCAGGTTTGCAGGTTCCGAATTACACCATCAAAAGGCTATTCACTTGCTAAGGCAAAAACCCTAGCCCTAGTTTGTGGAATTTGTGATCAATAGACAAAATTTAGGGCAAACAGGGATAGGGGACATTACAAAGAAGAAAATCTAAAGGAAAATAAAGGCAAACAAATTTAGATGAAGTAGCTGATCGTACAAAAGTCAAGTTAGTACCCTTAGCATTACATAAGCTAGAGCTTGAACGTAAACCAGAATATTTAGTCTCTCTATTAGTTGGAAAATTTTCCTAGTTAATTTCAGTATTAATCAATTGAAGATGTTATGATGCACAAATAGATACATGATCATCATTATCTTTCTGCAAAGCTCCTGTACTCCAAGGCTGGGAACAACTCACATATAAAAGCTGTTATAAAGGAATGGATGTTCAAGGAAATACATTCTCTTGTGATAATCAACAAGAATTTATCATTAGAGCATTTTTTTTTTCAAGTGATTTCTTTGCAATGAATCAAATGCTAATTGATATTTTGTTGAGTGAAAATTTATTGATGCTTATACTCCTTATGGATGTAGTAACAAAAGTATCATGCTTACAATAAAAGGAGAAAGGATAAGCACACCTAGATTAGTATATGCATCATAAAAATATCCAACTACAATGATTGCACAAATTGGAGAATGATGGAGAGAACTAAAAAAAAGTTGATAGAAAATATATGTTTATAAGATCTACAAAAGTTTGGCAAAAAGATATGCCTACCATGGAGATCAAGTTGCAACTAGACAAGGAGATGAAGTTAGGTAAACAAGTACTAGTAGCAACACATGATTATACATATATATCTAATGCTAATTAAGAATTAAAAAAGAGGAATTTTATAAAACCCTCAAAATCTCCTTATTGTTGCTATGATTTCATGGTAAATAAGCATTATGAGTAGAAAAGAGACAAAAAGAGAATGGTTATAAATTATAAACCATTAAATGCAATTATTGAACCATTCCTTTATCCAATACTTAATAAAAGTTATTTATTACAAAAGGTTGCTAACTCAAAGATCTTTTCTAAGTTGATTGCAAGTTAGAATTTTACCAGATAAGGATCAAGGAAGAAGATAAAAAAAGAACTGCATTGAATCGTCCTTTTGGAAATTATGAATGGATAGTCATGCCCTTTGGATTAATGAACATGTTAGCATATTTCCAAGAACAAATGGATTCAATCTTCAGGGGAATTGAAGAATTTTTGTGTGTATATATTGATAATATCCTAGTCTTTAGTAGTAATTTTGATGATCACAAAAGACATTTAGAAACTTTCTACGAGTTTGCTTTTAATGTAGGGATTGTATTATCATTGAATAAAATTCAGCGGTGTAAATATTCATGCAATTTCTTAGGTATGGTTGTAAACAATGGGGTATTAGAAGTCCAACCATATATTAAAGGTAAAGTCTTAGAATTTTAGATCTCTTGACAAAGAAAGCACCAAGCCTTCTTGGGAATCTTAAACTATGTAAATAGTTTTTATCCGAATGTAGGTATTGATGGAGAACAAAAAATTGAATTGATTGACAAACACACTACTATTGTCAGCAAGATTCAAAATAGGATAAGTAAACCTTCCTTGCCTTTATGTACCAACCACATAAGATTATATATTATATTTAAATGCTTTTGATTATGCTTGGGAATACTATTTCATTTTCCTAAAAGATGGAAAACAACATGTTGAATATGCAAGCAAAGTCTTCCTTGAAGACATGATAAAGAAATCTATGGTATCGTGATTCGTGAAATGCCTTATTTTTTTTGTTTGAAATTCATGCATCTTATAATCATAATAGATTGCAATGGGTTTATCACATTCAAAGACAAAGATCATGGTAGGAAGGATGGACGCGGTAAACATGTTAGATGGCAATCATATATTAATCAACTCAATTATACAACACAACATATTTGCTGAAAATAATAATATGTTTGTAGATTATCTCAACCAGAATCCTTCAAGATTATTTATGAAAAATTCTTTGAGTACTTCAAATTTTGGTTTTAATATTGAAAGAAGTTTTGATGTTTTCTTCATAAAATTAAATGTATATTGATGTTCAACTTTTCCAAGTTGTAGCTATATCTAACTTTATCCTTTGCTTTCCAACAAGCACATCAATTATTTTCCCTAATTTCTCCTAGTCGAGGTAACCGTGTTTGATACTTTTACAAGAATTGGCATGCTTATGTGCTAGTTATTTTTGTGTCCATCACAATAGAAATTTCTCCTAATTCATTGTAGTTTTTATTTATTTTTGGATAATAAGACCTCACAAGTATAGTCATTCCAAGTACATTTATTATGAACTCAAATTTTTAGGAGTTATATTAAAACCCAATACAAATTCACCTTCACCTTGCACAATCATTTCAAATATTTAGATGCCACCCATAAGTACCATTCCAACATGTTTTAATTGAAACCCTCGCCTAGTTGGGGTCTTTCTTATTAACATTTGAGACTTTTTCAATATTTTCTTTTCCTTTTAAGGGGAGGTTGGGGATTGGGAGAACCATATGATCTATTTACATTAAATTGTATGATGGCCTTACACTTTTCCCTTTCAACCTTAAATTATTCATTTGCTTCAAGGGTGGCTAAGAAGATACATAAAAAAAGAAAGATACAAGTTCTTTTATTTGCCATATAATCTAGGGTTTCAATATTTGTTTTTTTTTCGACAATGTTTTACCAACAATTTTATCCTTAGTTGGATTAAGTGGAATCCCCACAATAGGTAGAATGTCATTCTTTCAAAGGAGAGCCAAAATCAAAGAACATCTCAAGTGTTATTAAATTGGTCCCCTAGATTCCTTGTATTTAGTGGTGTTTTGGGCCACATTTTATGACTCAATCAAACTTTGAATTTCAATCATCTTTTCCTCTTTTAAGTATCCTTTATATTTTGGGTCCTTTCTTTCTACTATCCTCAATTGATTGCCATAGCTCAAATTCATTTTTCTTATTTTTGAGTTCAATTTTATCCATAATTTTTTTGACTCAATCTACAAAGGATGTTAAGCATGATGTCTCATGGGTAAACTGACAATCTTCTATAACAGCAATCACACTTCTGTAGAAAGATTAACCCATATTCTTCCATAAGTTGATTTTGCTTATCAAGTATACATGCATTATTTAAGCAAAACTTTTCACTTGGAAAGGGATTCTGAGTAGATTTATTCACATCAACAATATCCTTTTTGCCATGTTCTTTCTATTAAACTCCAAAGAAAATATTCTTTTAGTGAGACAATGAAACATTATACAAAGTATTGCCATCAAACTCATATACTTTAATATAAATGTAATTGGAATGCATCGAGATGGTTTGCTACATTATGCGATGCTTATCTAAAATTACATGTATGATTTTATTGATGAGGGTAGAGAGTATAGGAATTAACCTATTATAAAAGAACTCAAATGTAGATTCAAGGAACTTATCATAAAAAATGTGGGTGTTAGGGTAATAGTGAGTAGAAATATAGTTGGCACACAACTAGAGTGAACCCTAATTTCCTTACATTGTACTACCACATATCATAGTACATGTAAGACCAAGACCAAGACAAATGTTTCTGTGTTGGTCAATGAAAGAAAAATGAGATAGAAAACAAATCTAAAATTATTAGTAGGCCTCTAGTTGGAGATGCTTTTTTTTTTTATCTCCTTAGACTTGTATCCAAGAACATTGAATTGCCAAACTATAGTCTCTAAAACCTTGATGAATATGTGTATACATCATAGCTATTATTTTTTCAATTCATTTTCTAATATTTAGTAGACCATTAGAGTAGCACCTTCGAACTATCCAAAAATAATATTTGTTCCAAGGGGGGCAACTCTCCTTACGAGGAAACTACCCTCTTCAATACATCTATAAAGGAACTTATTTCACATTGATCATATTTAATCATTTAAAACTATATAATGACCTCCAATTTCTTGGCAAATTGATTGACATCAATTGCTCATGCAATTAGCATTATTTAAAAATCCCTAGTGAAGACTTTTTTTTATTTTTGACGAAAACGATACTCCATCTCGCTATTACAAACAAACTTAATCACAGATTCACAATTAACATAGGCAACTCTCTAACCCCAAAGATTTCAACAAAATAACTACTCCTTTCTTCAAATTATAAAATTCCACAATTTTGCATCCAACACAATTTATTTTGACAATTTCATTTGTCAAAAATAAAACCAAATTTGAAAGTTTCATAAGAACGATGGTGGCAATTCAATAATCCAATCAACTAGAACCTCATACAATTTATTATGAAATCTAATTTATACAATACATCGGTGGCAGTTTCAATGAAACTTCAATATTTTGCATACATTGGTGTAATCTGCGTAAGTCAAGTCCTATGGTCTATTACCTCTATTTGCACTTTGGTACTTTAAGGTCTATGGCTTCAATTAATTTTCTATCGCCCCATCTTCCACCCCTACCTGTGAAACCTTCGCTTCAACTCGACTCATTCCAATTCGTTTTCTTTATGCACAATTCTTGTGATGCACCATTAATTCAAAATTGTTGGCTCAACTTTGTATTTTCACCTACACAACCCCTCCTTGTTTGTTCTCTCCTTCAAATCAAATCCTACACCTTATATGGCGCAAACCCCATTTATTATCCATATTTGCATTTTTTATTTAAATCTAAGCTGTCTTTTACAAGGCGTCACCCTTCTTGATTGTTCCCTCCGCATCATTGGTTAAATGGCACGACCCCATACCATTCAAATATGCATTTTTCTATTTTGCAACCTCTTCTTGTTATTTGCTTTGCCTAGTTCAATGGGCTCGAACCCCCTCCATCTCCTTTGCATACCCACTCACCTTGCATTGATTTCATATAATAATCTTTAGTGTCTTCTTGAAGTCGCCCTTCCACATTCTTGCGATGCTTTGTTTCTTTGACGTTTCTTCCTTTTATCATTTATTATTTGTTTTCCTTTCTTAGCCATGACTTGCCATTTCCATTTCATTTTTGTGTGTTATTTTTATCTTCCCCCTCATTATGCATTATTAAACAAACTTGAATAATTAAGAGTGGTAATCCAAATGACAATGCCAATCTCTATGAACTAGATTAAAGTTATATCAACCAACCCAAATTTTAAATGCATATTGAAACATACATCGGTACATGACATTTTTCCAACCATTGACAACAAATTCGTTCAACCTTCACCAAAAATTGACCAACAAATCGGATTTGAATTTAACTCTAAAAACCGATTACAACACCAAAAATGCCATATTAAGCTGACATCAAACCAAAATGGATGAAAACCAAATTGAATTGTTTCTGGGTGATGCAGATCATCAATTTGCCCAGATGCTCTTGCATCAGAGATGTCGTATAGGAAGTTTGTGAGCATAGGCTCACAAAGGTAGAGTCGAATAGTCAAACTACTCTTCCAGGTTGCAACCAACCTGCAATGAACTCCATCGTTGAATCTTGTGCACAAAGCTAGTTCTTCCTCTTTTTCTAACACTTAGCCAAAACAAACATCATTCTCCTCCCACAACTTTGATCACCACTCTTCTCTCCTCTTGTGGATTTGCATCCACCATGTACTATCCTCTTCCAAATTCTTTCGTCTCTCCTCTTCTCCTTCTTGGGATCCATCTCACCACAAACCGACCACCTCCACCAATTTCCACTTGCAGCATCCTCTACAATTTCTACACACAAACATGCAACATCCATACACAACTCTGCAACTGCAACTTTATCCTCTACAACAACATCCTCTTCTACTCTCACTATGGAAGAATAATCACAAATAAAATCAAAATGCTTATAGATTACCTCTTTTTCGTTCACTACAATATTCATTTTCTTTCCTCCATCAACAAGCTTACCAAACCACTCTTCTTCTACCACCAAAATCTGCAACATTAAATCATCCTTGTCTTCACCATTTGCAATCTCTTCACATTCCACAGTTGCAATCACATCCTCTACAGCTGCATCTTCATTCTCTTCTACCATCATCATTGCTACACTTGCATCCTCTTCATTCTTTTTTTCTTCTTTTTTCGTGCCTTCCTCATGACATGTCTTTGTTGCAACCTCTTCACTCTTGATATCCCTTCCACACTGCCATGTTTCCAATCTACTCAATCTTGCATTTATATCAACCATCATTGTCAAAATCTTCCTCTTTTCATAATGCCTCCATCCATCCCATATCATGGGATTCTTCCTCAATAATATCCCCATCTCATTTGTTGCAATCTTTCACAACTCTCACCTCATGCTCAACAATCTATGATCACGCTTCTTTTTGTGGCTCCCTAGCTCTCGATTGCTTAGGGCTTCTCTCTACTTGTAACAATCCTCACACGAACTCTTCTTCACCACACTTTTCCTACTCTACCCGTAGATTCTGGTGGATTCTCTCTACTCTCAAGATCCCCTGCTTTGATACCATTTGACGAAAACGATACTCCATCTCACTGTTACAAACATACTTTAATCACAAATTCACAATTACTACAGCAGCTCTCTACCCCAAAGATTTCAACAAAAAAAAATACTACTTTCTTCAAATTATAAAATTCCACAATTTCACATCAAACACAATTTATTTTGATAATTTCATTTGTCAAAAATAAAACCAAATTTGAAAGTTTCACAAGAACGATGGTGGCAATTCAATAATCCAATCAATCGGAACCTCATACAATTTACTATGAAATCTAATTTATACAATACATCGGTGGAAATTTCAATCAAACTTCAATATTTTGCATACAATGGTGTAATTTGCATAAGTCAAATTCTCTGTTCTATTACCTCCGTCTGTACTCTGCTACTTTAAAGCCTATGGCTTGAATTAATTTTCTGCCCCATCTTCCACCCCTGCCTGTGATACCTTCCCTTCAACTCAACTCATTCCAATTCATTTTCTTTATGCACAATTCATGTGATACAAAATTAATTCAAAATTGTTGGCTCAACTCCTCTGTATTTTCACCTGCGTAGCCCCTCCTTGTTCGTTCTCTCCTTCAAATCGAACCCTACACCTTATATGGCGCGAACCCCAATTATTATCCACATTTGCATTTTTTATTCAAATCTATGTTGCCTTTTACAAGGCATCACTCTTCTTGATTGTTCCCTTCGCATCATTGCTTATCATTGCTTAAATGGCGCGACCCCATACCATTCAAATCTGCATTTTTTATTTCGCAGCCTCTTCTTGTTATTTGCTTTGCCTAGTTCAATGGGCTCGACCCCCCTCCATCTCCTCTGCATACCCACTCACCTTGCATCGATTTCACATAATAGTCTTCAGTGTCTTCTTGAAGCCGCCCTTCCACATTCCTGCGATGCTTTGTTTCTTTGATGTTTCTTTTTTTAATCATTTATTATTTGTTCTCCTTTCTTAGCTGCGACTTGCCATTTCCAATTCATTTTTGTGTGTTATTTTTATCTTCCCCCTCGTTATGCATTAACAAACTAAATAAGTAAGTGGTAATCCGAATGCCAATGTCAATCTCCATGAACTAGATTAAAGTTATATCAACCGATCCAAATTTTAAATGCATATCGAAACATACATTCCTACATAACATTTTTCCGATCAGTGACAACAAATTCATTCAATCTTCATAAAAAAAAATTGACCAACAAATCGGATTTGAATTTAACTTTGAAAATCGACTACAACACCAAAAATGTCACATTAAATTGAAATCAAACCAAAACGGATGAAAACCGAATTGAACTATTTTTTGGTGATGCGGATCACCAATATGCCCCGGATGTTTTTGCATCAATTTTATTTTCTTCCTGTGTTTCTTCATTTTGTTATTCAACCTTGCTCTTTGAGTAGTTAGTTTGTTGCAGGAAATAATTTAGGACTTGAGGCAAGGGAAACATTGCATAATTCATTCATTATTCCACATTTCTTTTAAATTTAGATTCATCTGTGTTTGATAAACTTTAACTATAACTAGCTTATCTATCTTAATATATTAATCTATATATTATACGCAGAGATATATCATTTTCGAGGCATATTTTTTTCGCTTTTTTGTTTTTTTGAATTTAAAAAATACGCCTCGAAAATGATATCTCTCGGCATATAATATATAGATTAATATATTAAGATAGATAAGCTAGTAGCATCTACAACGCACAATGTAAACTAATAATTTATCACATATTTTATTTTAAATAAAGAATTATAATACTTTACAAATCGTGATTCATAGCATATTTCTTCAAATGCACAAAGAGATGTGTACAATAGGAATTCATAATGAATGAGACAATTCATCTTTTATACCAAAAATTTAATATCAATCTTAATAGAAGAATTCACTTGAAAAATATATACATCACATAAAAATGTTATGTTTCCAAAGATTTTAGTCTTTCTTCCTTTGCTTTTCTTTTGGCGAGTTGCTTTCCTGTCTTCATTTTTTCATAATGATCATAAGTAAATGGTGGTGAGATTCTAATTCCATCCAAAGACTTAACATGTGATATAGCAACAAATGTTAATCCTGCCCTTTCTCTTGGTCCTATATCAATTGTTTCCTTGGAAAGAGTTAATCCTTGTGATTTGTGGATCGTTAGTGCCCAAGCCAATCGTAGGGGAAATTGACGTGTGCGGCCCCTTTGTATTGGTGAAATTGGAATTAAATTTCAAGATGCATCTTCAAAAGGAATTCCAAAGTAATTATCAAATTCAACCATAACATATGTAGGTGGATCTGGTGGGCCACATCCAGCTTTGTATATGATATTTTTTATGTATCCTAAAGCTCCATTCACAAGACCTGCTTCTATCCATAAATTAGATGTTAACATGACCCTTGCATCCTTTGAAACTAACAATTCAACATCTAATTCATCATTCTGACCTCCTACTAGATTAGTGCTACCTTCTTTGGTTGCAATGCTATGGGCTACTGGTCTTATTAATGAATGTAACTTTTTTCTATTATGGTTATGTACATTATCATTTGTTGCAAATAGATGTTCATATTATTATCAAACTCGTCCTTAATTGTTGGATGTAATGAAGCATATGTTCTTGTCATGAGTAATTTCCAATCATTTATAGTTCCATCTCTCTTCAAGCATTTGGTGGTTTAGAGGCCATTGATGTAGTGTGATTAATAATGTTTCCTTCATCTATCTCCAATATTGGACCCACAAATACATACTCATCTGCATTTGAATCAAACTCCATATAAATAGAATTTAGTTGGTCAAAAAAAATTTGATCTAAATTGCATGTAAGTTCAGTAAGCGCATTTTCATCAATTTGAACATCTTTATAGAACCTATCATGTTCTATTTTATATTTAAGTGCTCTATATACCCTTTCTCTATTAACTGTAAAATTATAAGTTGTTCCATGCTTATCCTTTTTTTGAACAATAATGACTAGTAAATCTTTTATTCAATGTGGTAAAATTTTAGCTATTTCTCTCACTTCTTGTGGAAAACGTATGGTATGTCCTTTATATTTGTATTGCCCTCTACTTGCATGTGTTACTTGAAGTGTTGGGTTGACATGTGCTATCAACATTTCCTCTATTTGTGTTAAATTTGCAAGTTCTGATGGTTGTGGACAAGGATCCATATTTTTTAATGCTGAAAATTGATGTTCATTCCTCTCTTGTCGATATCGATTGCAAATAGGGCCCTCAGGTACCCGTACAACCTTCATTGCAGGATAACTCTCTTCACAAATATAACACATACTTGGTGTAGAAAGTTTATCTAGTCCATGTCGAAATATCATTTGTATACTTTTCAAATCAATCTCAGTAGTTGTATTATTATTAATTACTTCTTGATCTCTTCTATTATCAACATTCATTACATTTTGAATTCTATCATTTGGTGTTTGTAGCACACAATCTATTGTAATAGAATTCACCCCTTCAAAACTAACCTCAACATTCCCATGAGATTGATGATGTCTTTTAATTGATTCATGATTGCGCGCTTGTATTTGTTGTCTTTCTATCTCATTCAATTGATCAGAATGCATAGCTCTTTGAATTTGTGAACAACGTGTTATCATTTTATCTGCATGTCGTCTCATTTCTGCTTCAATCTCTTCTGTTGTCATATCTACCCTATGTTTAAGGCTTCTTTCTCTATCAATTTGGTTTTGACAAATCCTTTCTTCTTTTCTTTGTACATCATTCATTTGTTCATGTTGTTGTCTCATATAGTTATGAGAATATTCTCTCCTTTGTTCTGTTTGTTACTCTTCAGTTGTAAAACTCCTTGCTTCCTCTCTTTGTGCATTAGCCATTTGTTCACGTCGTTGTCTCATATAATTTCGAGCATATTCTCTTTGATGCTCTCTTCGTTGCTCTTCATTTTGAAAATTTGTCCTTGGACGACAAGGCAACTGAAAATTTTAATAAAAAAATAATAAATCTATAAAATTGATAAGCATTTGTAAAGATACTTAATGGTTCATAGGTATATAAATAATTTTAACAACCAAATACAATATAAAAGGACATTTAAAAAAAAAGCATAATTACATATTGCCTTGGCTATTATTAGTTTTAAAGTAGTGTTATCTGTTTATTTTCTACACATACCATTTCATAGTAATATTCACTTTTAATTGAAAAATATATTAACTTTTGAATCCAAATGATAGTTGAACCCACAACCTTACGATTATAAACAAAACACACATGTTTATTTTGATTTTTTTATGATTACAATTTTGTTAATTAATAACTTTTTCAATAAAATTAGTAATAAATAAATTAATTAAAAAATATATTAATTTTTAAACCCACAATGAGAGTTGAACCCATAACCCTTCAATTACAAATCAAATCTATTAAAAAATTATTTACTTGCTTATAAAAAAATATTATAATGTAAGCATTAAAAACATTTTAATGAAATTAATTTTATATTAAATTACTTTCTTATTTGTACTTGAAAAAGCATTATAATAGAATTACTTTTTTACCCTAAAAAGAATAAAACTAAGAAAATATTTACTTTCTTACAATAGATATTTTATTAAAAAATTATTTACTTATAATAAAACAAATATTATAATGTAAGCATTAAAATGTTTATAATGAAATTACCTTTTAACCTAAAAAAATTAATCATACATTTAAATTTTATATTAAATTACTTTCTTATTTTAATATAAATTACTTTCTTATTTATAATTGAAAAAACATCTAAAAAATAAATCTAAAAAAGTATTATAATGCATACAAATATTTTTAGACAAAATGAAAATAGAAATAACTTACTTTTTTTCACTCATGGTATTTATCTCCACCTCTGTATTTATTCGCACTATTCGCCGGCAATAATCTCTTTTTAATTCCCACTATTTACTTCCTATTTATATTAGTTTGAAAAGTTATGCCCGAAACATATAATATTTCATCTCTTTAGTTGTCGGCCTTTTTTTTTATAAGTTAACATTCTTTTTTTAATACAGTCACGCTCCACCCGTGTTGTCACTATAGGTTACGCCTCTCGGCGTAACAACCTCCTCCAATCCCTTGACTAAATAATTACTTTACAATTGCAAACCCTTGTCAATTTTGTGAAGCAAAAAATTCTCAATTAAATCCTCTAAAACCCTTCATTTCCTCGAACACTTCAGCAATTCTTTAGAATTCTTAAATATGCACTACTTTAGCAAATTCTTAGCTCTTTATATGCAAATCATTGGCTATGAAGTAAACTAAGGATACAATGAATTTTCAACTATGAAAAAAATGTTTGTCATGCTAATGAAATAATTAGATATCAAATTATCATGTTTTTGCTTAATGGGTAAAACATGTTTTGAAGGGCCCTTGAAATCCTATTACAATTGGCAAAAAGTCAGCATAGAAAACAAAGAAACAAAGTAGAGAAAAGAGCATTAAACTAAACTTCTTCAAGGTTTTAACTTCTTCTAGCTCTTCCTTGTAGGAGCTTTCATGAAGATACATGAACTAGTGTAATTCTTTCTTTCCTTATTGTAATTCTTTTTATTGCTCCTAGTCCTAGAGTTGGGACTTGCATTATTGTCTTTACCTTCCACTTGAATAAAGGGGATCTTGGGGTCAACAACAAACTTCTTTAGCTTATCACTCATGATTTGTAGTTCCATAGCCTTATTCTTGACAGTGCATTTTCTTTGTTGGATTTTCTCCAATAAGAGAAATACCCTTGAATTATAACATGTAAAGTGGGGTTCGGGTTCCAAATTTGGTTGATCAAGTTTTTGAAAATTAAGGAGGGGAGGGCCTTCCCTGCCCCATAATAAAGTTTAAATTCAACAAAGCATAATGCCTTCCTTAGATAGAGATCTATGGATTATTTCCACTCATGGAAGTGACCAAAGGATACCTGAATTTGATAATGTGGCTTTTCCCTACATAACAACTATAGTTTAGTACTAGGATTAATCCCATAGTGTGATGGTAAAGTGGTGGTGTTGTTGTTGTGGCCACCAAGGTTCAAATCCCTATTGGGCTATTGTAATCGTGAGCATTGTGCCTTGGTTGATCCTATGTGCTTGTGAATTTGAACCTTAGAGTTGATGTTGTTGGTGTTCATGCCAAGTGACTTAGTGCTCCAAACCCTTGTTGGGCTAGTGTACTCATGGGCTCTCACCCTCTCTGCCCCTGCTAGGTTGTTGTGCTCATGGACTTGGATGACTCATGTTGATATTGTGCGTTCATGTTGGAGATGATGTCTCCCATTTGTGGCCTCACCTAGAGTGGGCTAGGTTAAAATCCCTCCTTACCAAGCAAAAAAAAAAACTATAGTTTAGTACTACAAGCACTAAATTACTCTTATAGGTGGATGATAATCTATATGGGGGTTGGTCAGCTAGTTGAATATACATATAATATATAGGGCCACCAAATAGAACTATAGGGAGGGAGGACCAACTATAAATAGTTGGGGGTTGGCTCACTAGTGGGAATTTAGATAGAATTATGGGTAGGGGGCCCCTCACCATATTGGTTTTGCGATAGGATAGGCTCATACCATATACTAGATGCTAGATCCCATATACCTCATTGATAGATAGATGATTGTTCTACCCGGGGGCTCTAGATCATGTTCATATTTTTGAAGTACTTTTCATGTCCCACTCCAACATAAGAAGTCCAATATTATGGCTATGCAAACTTAATTTAACCTCTTCTTCCACAATTGCCATTTTCTCCTTTTGATTAATACAATCATCCACTAGCCTATTGCTTGGGGGATAGTATCCTAGTTCTAGGAAGTTCTTTCATCCTCCTTTATAGAAACTGGGGTACCTCTTGCTTTCTATTGATAATGGCTAGTTTGAGATTTAGCTTATTGATTTCCACAAAGAGCCATTTTGTGAGATGGTGTTGAGCTTTGTAATCTAGTTGTAGAGTTCCAAAATTCTAAGCCATTTGATTGACCAACACAAATAGTTCCTCCGAGGAGGTAGGATTTGACAAAGGTGAAATAGTGTCCATAGGGAGAGAAGGGCAAGGGTCTTGTATACTAGGGAAGGCTCTACCCATAATGGTTTAGGGAATGACATCCATTTCATTAGAATCTATTTTCTTTAGAACCTCCTTGGTTATACTGCCATTCTTGTTCTTAGTCCCCTTCTTCCCAATCACCAAGGTCTAGGTAATCTTTATAGGGGATTCTAACTAATCCTCACTCTTTGCAGTGAAGGGATAGGTTTGACAAGTTGGGTGTCTTGTAATGATACCCTTAAGGGAATTTCATTGTGGGACCATTTACCAAATTTTACCAAATGATTCACCTGCTTGATACTTATTCTCTAACCCTATGATAGTTTAAAATAAACCAATTTGATATTTAGTTCGATTAATAAAATAGTATTTTAAGGTGGATATTCTTCTAATACTATAATGTTTAGTATTAAATTTTCAAGTTTTTATTAATTCTAAATTTTGTTTTGAACAATTTATTGTGCTTACATTTATTCACAATTCATCCATTTCTATTTCATTAAACCATTTTTTTAATATGTTGAACAACTTTCAGTCTAACTTTGATTTGATTTTATTTGAATTCTTGATAAATTTAAAATCATTTAAAATCATTTGGCTATTACACTACTTTTAAATTTCAACCTGAATGATTTATCTTATAGTTTACAAATGGACTAAGATTAGATTTTCTTTAAATTTCTTGAGTTAATTTTGAAAAGGAGAAATTGTCTTTTAATTTTAAAATAATAAAATGGAAATAACATTCAATACTATTTAATTAAGTATTTTAATTACTTAACTAAATATTAATTTCAAACCAATTTGTAACTCTATAAATTGTTCTCCTGGAATTTTGTTTGTATTTCGAATTTGTAAGTTAGTTTTCAGATTTAATATTATTCTTTTGGTTTCTTCAATTTGTTTATTTGTTTGTAAGTTGAATGTATGTTGCAAATATGTGTTGTTGGTTAAGTTGTTGCATAATGAAGAAGCTTCACAAAATTTTTTTAAAGATTTTTGTAGATTGAAGATTTAAATAAATTCTTCCAATTCCACTGCTTATATATATATATATATATATATATATATATATATATATATATATATATATATATATATATATATATATATATATATATATAGACATGTATATACATACATATACATATAGACATGTATATACATACATATACATATAGACATGTATATACATACATATACATATATATATACACATTTATACATACATATATATGTGTGTGTGTGTGTGTGTGTACATATGAATGAATTTTCTATATGTCCTTACAACAATTGAACTACTTACACTCCACTACATTATGATTTTCTAAGGTAGGGGGAATGAGAAGTATGTCAAAATAAGAATCCATAAAATGATAATGATGAAAAATTTACAATGAATCATAATAGTAACACAATACTCATGAGAAATAATATATAAGCCTATTGGTGAAAAATGGGTCTCACATCCTCCTCCTCTAGGATTAGACTTCCTCTTGGAAGTCCTCCTAAGGTGAAACAATTATTCCAACATCTAGCTAAGGAAGCATGATTTTCAATTTCATTAGAGAAATATCATAATATGAGAGCATTGACATAAAACAAGGTTGGGTGTTTTCTCCTACTCTAGGTGTAAACAAAAACAATACATGTTTAATCAATAATATATCATTGTATGTATTACATCATTATGATAATGGTGTCCAAACTTGATCAAGTGGATAAAATGTAACATGAGTCTCATAAGAAAGGGATGGGTAGCTCCATAATTCCCATAGGGAAGATGTCATTAGACATTCAATTTGATAATCCATGATGATGAACTCCCTAAATCACAAAGTGATTGGCCACTTTGTTGGCCTCTCTATAGGTATAAGTTATAATAGCATTACTCATCTTAGTGATAGTCTCAATGGAGTCCTTGATCACACCTTCAATAGTATACCTACAATGAGATTTCTTCTTCAAGCAATTTAGGATGTTCATGAAATCACTTTCCAAAATTACCAACTGATATTGAAGATGTTAAGCCATCTTGAGAACATTGTAGACTACTGCACCTTCAATGAAATAATTTATTTAAGTACTACGATTGATTGCAAAAGCTTAAACAAAAACTCCTTTATCATCTCTTAATAGTCCACCCGCACTAGCAGGGCCTAAGTTTCCTTTGGATACCCCATCAAAATTTATCTAAAATAAATTAGGAGGAAGGGACCAAGCAACGTATTGCCTTTGGGATTTACCACCTTTAAGAGAAGTTGACATATCAATGTCTAACTTCCATGTTGAGGCCACGTCCAACTCTACCTTAGAGACCCCCACCTTAGTTCACTGGAGGAGAAATACTCCTTAACAACTGATAGGAAATTATCTTTTATAGAAATACTAGTTTTATTAAACACTTTGACAATGTTGGAAATCTTCTCTTGAAATATTTTGTTGTTCTTTTCCTTCGATAATCCCCATTTAATGTGCGGTAAACTGATTTCCTAAAGAAATTTTAAAGCAGGAATGTAAAAATGGTATGAACATTTTTCAATCAACCCTTGATAATTATTAGAGAAATCCCAATGTGAAGTGGGACAACACCAAGCCCAAACATCCTAAGAAAAGAGACAATCCATTATCAAATGAAGAACATATTCCTTAGTTGCTTCACATAAGATACTCATATTAGGCATAACAAAACCCCTTTTAGATAAATTGTCAAGCATGATAATCTTATTTTGAGTAGCCAGTAAAACAGATTTATTAATTTTAGAATTACGATTGGATGCCATAAACTCAAACAAAAAGGAGAAGGGGTGTGACTAGCTAACAAATAGAAACCCAAAGAAATTGAAAATGCACCTATGGGACTTGTATCCTAAGCCACTTCATCCCTATTGTCAACTTGAGGAATTTGGCATGAGTGCAACAAAGAATTTGATATAAGAAAAGCATCTTTAAATATGGGAGAGGCAAAGGTCATGTTCTTCTAAGAATTTACTCCAATGACCACCTCAATATAGCTATCAACTTTGTTCCCAAAAGTAGTTTTACATAGGTCAATTATAGAAGTCCATTTAGCTTCAATAAAAAGAGAATTCAATAACCAAGTATCCTCCTAGAATTTTTATGTTTCTACCATCACCAAGCTTCCATTTAGCTCCTTTGTTGAGGGTGAATTTTCGAGCGATCACACTTTTTCAAATGGTAGATCGATGGGGCAACTCATTACTAGTTAAAATGTCTTCATTTCTTCTAGTTTGGTACTTTTTAGAAGTAATGAAAGTCTATTCCTTCTCTTCATTGAGCAATCCCATGAAATTTTGACATTTATCGCAATGTTAAATCTTTAATTCTCCTTAAAGAAAACCTAAATTTAATTTTGGGTTGGTGAATATAATCCCAAGTGCCAAGGGGGAAATGATTTCTCTCTTCCAAATTAGACCAAATAAATATTTTTTGAGTACTTTCCATCTTATCAACAAATTTGAGTACTTCTGATTCACAGGCTGCTGGGGTTTTGACTGCTGGGGTTTCTCCATCCTCCGCTGGGGGAGCTACCATGATAAATCATTTTGAGCAAACGATTACACTGGTTTCTATTTTTGGTGATGGTCCTTCGGTTCCCATCTCTGGCAGCTCTCTGGTCATTTCCACACCTGTTCAGGAGAACTATGATGTTACCTCTAGGGCTGCAGATTTTCATCCTCAGGAAAATGATGGGTTGGCTTGGCAGGCTAAGACAGCACAAGTTGAAGAAGGCTGGATTACTGTTACTGGAAAAAAATCTAAACCCTCTGGGCCTTCTTTCGATATGACTCTTCGCTCCAACAAGCGAAACTCTAATTGTAAAACCTAATGGTGTTTGTTTGGGAGCTGGTTTTTTGTTGACTGCAGGCTGTCTTTTCTGCAGTCTGGTCTTTTTGGCTGTTTTCAGCAGTTTGACTTTTTGGCTGTGAAGGGTTCCAGGTCCCTTCAAAATCTGTTTTCCCCAATATCAAAAACAAATTTGACCAAAATATGAAGCAAATGCGCTATAAATTAGACCTTACCAACTTCCCTAAGGATGGAGTCTTTCCACCCAACAAGTTTTTTTCTAAAATCTATCCAATAATCCATTCCAAAAGGAATAATGGATAAAATCCTTGAAGAAGGAAAACCCAAGTAACAAGAAGGGAGATAACCAATTTGGCAATCCAAAATGTTGGCAATTTTTTGCTATCTCACTGAGGGAATATTGAGAAAGAAGATGGTGCTCTTAGGTAAGCTAATTTTTTTCCTTGAAGCTTTGGACATAATTTGTTTCAATTCCTTAGCTTCATTAACAAAGGTTTCACTTGTGATAATGGTATCATTCATAATTTTTTGGTGAGAGAAGGGGCACAAGATGAGGTAGGCTTAACACCTTTGAGTTTGTCCATATAAACCTCATTCTAGAGACCTCTTCCCAAGGATTCTACCTTGATGATAAACGAGAATGGAGATAGAAGGCCCCCTTGAAGGACTCTTTTAGATCCCTTGAAGAAACCTTAAGGTATACCTTTAATGATTATTGAGAACTTCAGAGTAGAAAAATATTCCAAAACAATTTTCCATAACCTTTTCCCAAACTCACAATTTTCCAAGACTTTAATAAGAAACTCCCAAGAAACATGATCAACGCCTTCATCAAGTCTAGTGTCAAAATAAAACCCACCTTTTTATTAACATCTAAAAAGTGGAACACTTTGTGAATGGAGATGATGGAGTATACAATTTTCCTTCCATGTACAAATCTACTTTACTACTAGGAAATCAACTTTCCAAGAAATTGTTGGACTCTAAGAGCAATGATTTTGGAAAAGGTTTTTTCACTAAATTGTAGAGGCTTATAGGTCAAAAATAAGAAAGGGTGGCAACACCAACCTTCTTAGGAATGAGCATAAGAAAATTAGAATCTAGTTCCTTTAACAACCTTACACTCCTTAAAATTTCCTTAGCAACCTTAACCAAATTAGTAGCAACAATCTCCCAAAAGATATGGAAGAAGTGGTGGAAACTACTGGGGGCATAAGCCTTATTTCCCTCAAAGGAGAAGACAATTGATTTGACCTCGTTCATTGATAAAGTGTTCAAAAACTTTGAGTTATCTTAAATATCAATGTTGTTGGGGATAAGATCCAAGAAGTCCTATTGAAATTAAACTCCAACACATTATTATAAAAAAATGATTCCTAAATAAATCAATAGCTTTAACCCCTATGGAAGATTCATCTTGGATGTATATACCATCGCAATTTCCTTAATTTTCTTAGAAGAATAATTTTCTAGAGTAGTTGTGGATTTTTTTTGTATTTGTATCCCACCCTTGAGCCAAATTTCCCTTGATATTTTCCTCCAAAATAATTATTCTTTAGGTGTTAGAGAATGTAGATCATATAATAGATCTCTTTCAACATTATTTCCTACTTCATTCCCAAATTCTAAACATTTTTTTGCACGACATTGAAAGAGGTTACTACATTTTTTTAAAGTGTTGCCAAATGAGCTCTTATTCCATTTTCTAATATTGAGTTCGACATTATTGAGCTTCTTGGCACTCCTAAACATAGCTGACCCATTTAATTTGATTATCCACAACTCCACAATTCTTTTCACCAAGTGTGGGTGATGAGTCCATATTTTTTCAAATAAAAAAGGAAATCATTTCCTTTTCCCAAACTTTAAAAAAAATATACAATAATAGAAGAATGATCTAAACCAATCCTAGTTAAAGCTAATAGGGAGCAACAATAAAGATTTAACTAGTAGAAAAATAAGGACATAATACAATCTTATTTGAATGAGAGAAGAGCCAATCCTTCATTTTGACCAAGTGAAGTCCACACCTATAAGCTCCAAATCCATCAAATAATTTTGATAGATGAACTAAGGGATTCCCTACTTTTTTCTAAATTTTGAGATCCCCCTTTCTTTTCATTTTCATTTAAGGGAGAATTGAAATCCCTCATAACTAACCATTTTAGATTTGCATGGATTCTTCTTAAGGAAACAAGGTGAGATCAAAGGTTTCTCTTGCACTATGAGTATTAGGTACAAAAATATTAGAAATCATTCAAGCTTATTGTAATTATGGTGAAAAATAACACCATGATCATAGTCCACATTAAGAAGATATCCAACCACAATAGAGGGGTTACAAAGAGTCGCCGCACCTCTAGAATACCTTGCTACATCAACCCCTTCACATACACAATCCTTGAATTTTTTTTCTTGATTTATGTAATTCTCTCAATAGGCTTTTAGGTTTCTTATATTATCATGATATTGGTCCTTTTTATCCTTGATAAGTTTTCTAGGTCATATTCATGTGGGTTATTCAATCCTTTGATATTCCAAGACAATATTTTCACCTTTTTTATTTATTTTGGAGTACCCTTGGAGCACAAAGCATGAAACGTATGTTGGACTCCATTCACCACTTCCTTTTTTCTCCCCCCTTGAGATCCTTATGGATAAATATTCCAATTCTTTTGATTCGAACCATAATTAGTTTCTTTCTTCTAGTATCCATGATCGAGGGTTCAAATTTTTCCTTGAAGTCTCTTTACACCCACTCACAAGAAGCTTGAGAAGATCTAACTTCCTTTAGCACATCATCAACCAAAGAGCTTCCCATTCCATCAAATTTTTAGATTTTTCATCATTAGAGTCCTTAATAGTTTTGGTAACATGAAATCTGTCAAAGTAACTAAATAATGGTAATTTATCAAATTTGGCTCTTGAAATTACATAAACAATTCAACACAATTATGTTGATAATGGCACCCACTTTGGGTTTATTGTTTAGCCAAGATTAGTTGTTTCCATGAGGCGATATAATGTTGTGATGAAATTATAGTGAATACTATGACCAAATGGTTTATATTTCTTTGTATGATCTTTGTTATGCAATTGGAATAGACCATGCGAATTGAATGTTAGTTGTTTGTTATCATGATTAGTGACATATTGGAGGATTGGGCACTTGATACTTCCCTTGATGATCATCCTATTCTTCGTGAGTTTGTAGATGTAATAAACTCTCTACTTGGCTATTCTAAATATTGTCGGTTTGAATGAGGTATATTAAATGGTTTCCCTCTTAGGTTCTTTTCACACCTAGTTACTTGAGGCATTTACTTTTTGTATCTCAAGTCATAAGATTAAGACAAAAATCATAATCTTATGTTGTCCTATATCTCACCCTTTCCTATATATTCATGCCTTCTTATTGTAATATTGATTCATATTGTATATTTATATCCTTTGATAGAGTAAAATTATTCTCATGTTGGGTCTTTCTTATGTTTTCATTGAATCTCATTAATTTTGGGTGGTTGTCTCCATAGAAAAATCCTCCATGATATTAGAGTATTTTATACTCTCTTATATGATATCAAAGCTTGTGGGATTCATTTATATTAGTCTTTTGAAATATATATGTTGTAAATCTTTGTTTCTCTTGAATGAGTATGCTCCTCTCTTAGATTGAATGATGACCTAGAAAATAAAAAACTTGACAGAAATACCAAATTTGGGAAGATTTATTTTATGTGTTTTTGTATTGCAAGTACATTTTGGATCTTGATGGAGAAAATTTGAGTACATTATTGTATCCAAAGTTTTCAAGAAAGTCAATTGTTTTTGTTGTGTTCAAATTGGACAAAAGAGGTTGGATCTACAAGGTTTTGATGTTGAGAGGTGCATGCCAGATCTAATAGGTACTTGATCCATCAAAGCACTCACTGTTGGCAAGAGACATTGCACATATTTTTTGGTGTTTTCATTGATGGAAACCCTTGTCAGTAAGTTGATCCGCATGTTGTAATTTACTCATACTGGCAGACAAATTGAAAATAAATGATTATCTCTTTAGCTAGAACAAAGCATCTGATAGATTCGTGTTCTTCGATTCATATGCAGATTTTTTGTTATTATTTTGTGTTGTGGATCTCAGGGAGTATTGTTCAATGCATAATCTGTGTTATTTGTAAATCTTGGTGCCTCGTATCAATTTGGGTGGAAGTTAGAAGGTCTAGTGAACTAATTTTATGTTCATCAGTATTTGAAGGCCGACTTGGTGAATAAGTGTGTGACAAATAATTGAAGAGTTATTGTTTAAGTATTTTTGTATTCGAGCATTTTGATTTGGGTCCTCACTATGTTGTGGTCGACTCTTGCGGATGCGCATTGATTATTATGAATGATTTGAGCTGACAGTTTGTGAATATTTCTTATTTTGTTGAGGCTGACATGAAGTGATTGAATTCTTGGTGGCAGATATATATAAGTGATCGATTATATATTTTGGTTTGTTGTTGATGTGAGTTGGTCTATGTTTCAAATGTTAGAAGGTCAATAGAGTGATTATGCAAAGTTTCACTTGTGCATTAAGGATTTTTGGTGCGAATTGAAGCAAAATAGAGCAGAAGAGCATAATTAGTCAGAAGGTCTAGAATTTGATTGTTGAGCCTAACCGGAACTATAATCAGGCATTTAGAGATGCTACTCTATCAGTTCAAACCCTTAGAAGTATTCCAAAATTTTGTAAGGAATTGAGCCTTTTTGTTTTTGAGCAGTGAGCTCTAGGCAATGCGCCTAAATGCAAGTGCATTCTCATTTTGTAATATTTTCTTTTGAGTATACTCAAAACAATATTGTGGATTGACCTCCACCGTGGTTTTTCCCCTAATAGGGTTTCCACGTAAAATATCCTTGTGTTATGGTGTTGTGGTTATTTGTCTTATGTGCATGCATTTTTATTTTGGTTGAATGTTATCTGCACTTTAAGGATCAGATTAATAAAGTTGAAAATTGCACAACGCTGATTCACCTCCCTCTCAGTGTTGCTTGATTCCAATAATTGGTATCAAAGCTCAATTCCTTGGAAGAAGCTTAAAAGCTTGGGGAAGATCTTAGAAAGTGTTTCAATGGATTCAAGCAGTCTTCAACAACTTATGGTGGCCCTAGATGATCTTGATCAAACAAAATCTGAAGTCTGAGAATTACAAGCAAATCTCATGAATGCTGAGAGATTCATTGAGTCATTGAAATAAAAAATCAACAAGTTCAGGGAGAAGATAAGGGAACTCTGTGATCAGATCAAGCAGGAAGACAGTAAATGCATTGTAGATGAACAACTGAGTCAAACCCTAAAGGAAAAGACAGAATAATGTGAAAATATTGCTAGGGATAATGCAATTCAAAAGCATGAGATGGAATCTACTATGATGAGGATGACTAAGGAGATTGAAGACAAGAATAAGAATGAAGAAAAGCTTTCCCAATCCCTAAAAGAGAAATTTGAAGAATGCAGCCAAATGACTGATGGATTCATTCAGTTGGAACTTGAGTTAGAGCAAACCAAACATAATGAGGAAGAGATTGAAAAGCACATTGTTGATCTTAGAGATGAACTTTCTACTACAAATGAATTCAAGGAGAAGTCCAAGACTAGCTCAACCAAGCTTGATGAATTGATTAAAAGTCAAAGGACTGATGGTGACAAGCGAGGTCTTGGATATGAGAAAGGAGAAAGTTCTAGATTTGGACAAAGGAGATTTAGACAAGGAAAACAAATGAACAACACTGGAAGATATCCGGTAAGACAACCTAATGCTCAAAAATTTAATGGTATATGTTATGTTTGCAATAAATTTGGTCATATGGCGGCTCAATGCAGAAGTAGAATGAATTCAAGAGGTCCATCATTCTTCGGTCATTGCTTTAATTGTAACAAGTATGTTCATAAGTCAAATGAATGCAAAAATGTGTTGAACAACTCTTATAGAGATGTTAGATGTTATACATGCAATAGATTTCTCCATATTGCTAACTAGTGCATATCAAGAGGAAATCAATGGAACAACTGGTTTGGACAAAGAAATGTGGTGTGCTACAATTGTAACAAAATTGGTCATATTGCTAGATTTTGCATAAGAGGTTTGGTAAATCAAAGAAGAAATATGCAGAAGGATGAAAAAGGAAAAGGGAAAGTCACTATAGATCATATCAGGAAGCAGATGAAGAAGACATGGGTGAAGAAGAGTCCCTCTATTGCAGGAAGTGAGCTAGCACCAAAATCAACTTCTGGTAATTCCTCTGAGAATTAGGTTAAGTCCTCTGGCCTAGGGGGAGCTGTCAAGAAAATATTTCAAAACCCAATGCAGGTAATCGTCACTGGGATGTGGATGAGTTTAGTGATCGCATTAGTGATCTATAGTTGCTATTGAACAGTTAGAGAGAGTATTTATGTAGAATTGAAGGTCTACAGAAGATTTATCTTTTACAGTGCATGGAAACAGGGTATTCAGATGAGTTAGGGAAAAAGAATTTATTGCGTCTAAAAGGTTAGGTGTGCAAATGATAAATGGTCATTTCTATCTTTCATTTGTCACTATGCATTTTGAGAAGAAGTTTGAAGAGCTCTGAAGTGAACTTTGGCAAAATTTGGTGAGGATTCAAGTGTGAAGGTGATTCAAAGTTCAAACCCTAATCCGACCAAAAGGTATTTATTGGGAAAACTTGTAAACCTACGAATTTTTGAAAATGGTTACTCCATTGGTAGTTGAAGTCAAGGATAGAACCCATCTGAAGTTCAAGTGGCATCCTTTCAAGTCTGTTGAGACCGATCCCTTAGGTGCATTTTCGTCTATTTTGTACAGTGTTTTGCACATTGAAGATATTAGGGAATACATTCATGCTAATATTGAGGAGTTAGGGAGCTCACAATTGCTACATTTGTATTCCAATCACATTGTTGGAGAGGATTTCTTTGTTAAGCCCAAATTCAAAACCCTAGAGAAGAAGTTCACATAGATTGTGAAATTTCCCATGTTTGATGAAAACGAATGGGTTCGATACATCTTAAGTCGAGTTCATGCTGAATTCATTTGGTTGAGTCAACCCTTCAAGATTACAAAAGAAGTTATATGTGTTGTTACAGGTTTTAATTCCTTTAGTGGATTACCGATTTTGAAGTCTGTGAAAAATCAAACCATTACTAATGCAACTGGTTCGGTATTTGATAGAAGAGCGATGACAATTGATAACATCATTGATGTGGGTGTGAAATTTTCCTCAATGGTCATTGGTTATAAGATATATCACTCCAACCAAGAAAATTCAATATCTGGTACAACCATATATGCAACATATTAGATGGTAAAGGAGAATGCAGAGTATGATTTATGTGAATTGCTTCTAAGTCAACTTATGGAAAATATTGGCAAGATAAAGAAAGACAAGAAGAATTCTTTTAAATACGGTAATTTTTTTATGTGTTTGTTCTTTTATTTCATGAATGAATTTCTAGGAGTTGGGAAGGTGCATTGGCAAAATGACAAGCCTGTTGTTGTTCATATTAGAGATATGTTATTCAACCTTGGTGATATGCAAGCCAAGAAAATTGCAATGTGGGGATATTTCAAAAACTTTCAGAATGCAATGCAAGCCAAGGAAAGAATTCCTACTTCTATTGTGTAGAAGTATAAGGATACAATTTTTTTTATGGTGGATATTGATCAGTGCTTAATGGAAGCAACATAACCTAGAATCGTTTGGATTATGCCAATGGGTTATGAAGTTGAAAGAATATTGGAGCTATATGCACAACATCTGTTGAGTAAGCCTTTGGATCCATCTGAAGAAAGGTTTGGAACATATGCAAAGAAGGATATGCAAGTCCATGAGCAATTGAAGAAACTAATGATAGTCCGGCGAGTAAGGAAATAAGTGGAAGTCTTTGCAGAGAGCATGGGAATATCTAAGGAAGTTGTAAGAGAAGCCAAAAGAATAAGAGAACAAGCTAAAAGTGAAAAAGGAAAAGAGCCTACTATAACTGAATCTGCTAGTTCAACAACATCTTCTGCTCAAACTAGATCAACAAGGAGATCAACACCTCTATCCAGTCATGCAAAGAAGTCTACCCCTGCAAAAGCTCAAGTTAAGGCATTTGGTAAAAGGAAGAAGGATAAGAGCACAAGAGTGTATACAGTTGTTTCAAAAGATGAAGAGATGGAATCTGATGAAGAAGTCAGAGAAATAAAGCATATGAGCACCCCTGCAGCAGCAATAGTCAAGCCCTCTGGTGAAGAGGAGAAAGCAAAGAAGAAGATGAAGCCTGATAAACCAGGTATGTCAGTAAAGGAAGTTGAAAGAGGTATAATTAAGGATGGAAATCTTAACCCCTTATGTGAAGTGTATGGTTCTTTTGACATTGTTGGTCAAAGAATCCTTGAGGAGGCTACAATACAATACTTGTACAATTTTAATATGACTCTTGTTGAGATAATGGCACAGTTTCCTAAGGAATTGTATGAAATTTTGGAGATGAGGAGAGTTAGTGCTAGAACTGAAGAAGAGCAGCTGAGAGAACAAGTTCTTCCAAATCTATGTCCGGCAATGTCTATTGAAGAGATGAAGTCAATCCTAAAAGAAGCAAAAAGAGAATTCAAAAGTAAATCAAGAATAAACAAGCTTATGTTGGGTAAGATTGAAGAAGTAGCAAAAGAAACTGAAAGTATTTTGAAGGAAGTTCTATTAAAGAACAAAATTGATGTTCTTTCTGAAGAAATGTATGAGGAAAATATTTCATCTAGTTTAGTAAATGAAGAGGTTACTGTTGAGGACACTTAGATTCATCCTAAAGTGCATGATACAAAAGTATCTATGGAGACCGAAGCTCCTAAGGTTGTGTTTGTTGAAGAAAAGGAGATACCAATTGAAGAAGTTGAACTTTCAAATGATAAGCAAAAATTTGTGGTTGTGGAAACTATGGTTGAGGAAAAGAAGGTTGAAGTTAAGGGAGTTACAGTAGAAGCAAGAGACATTGCAGAGTAAGTGAAGAAGTTTCTAGAAGAGGAAAATGAAGAATTTGATCTTGAGTTGGGAGATGTCCCTATTCATTTGTCTACTTTGTCCCCAATTCAGAAAATGAAAGTTGCATCATTTGCACAAGCTAAGGCTAGGGAAGATATTCTAAAGTCTCACATTGAGGACAGTGATTTATTGAATCTTGCATCGAGTATTCTGGAGAAGATCATGCCTACACATGTTAAAGATCCATCTAGTTCTTCCTCCAATGAGCTGGAAAAGCTTATAAATTTGGTAAGTACTCATTTTGAGTCACTTGAGAAATCAACTTTGGTCAAAGTTTAGAAGGATTTTGGTGACAAAAGGATCGGAAGGTTGAAAGGATTGATAGTTATTGATAAATCTCTATTAGCTACCTATGTTAAAAATTTCCAAAGTGCATTATCAGAAGGTGGAAGGATTCATAAGTCATGTTTATCTTTGTCTAAACTTATCGAGGAAAATGAGAAGGTTAAGGATCTTGAGAAAGAGTTAGCTACTATTTCTGATGCTTTTGATCCTTTAACTGTTTCTATCAGAGAGCAAGAAGGTCAAGTTATACCCCTACTTGAAAAAATAAAGAGTCTGAAGTGTGATAATGACAGAGTTGTGGAATGAACTTTGAGGCCTAATTGGTCCTAAGATGGAGACCATGTTGAATGCTTTGAAGGAAGCATAAGATGCTATGGTGGTCAGTGATCCAGTGAGCCTTGAATTTGTAGAAGTGCAATCTTATTTACTTTGTGGTCACATAACTATTCTGGAAAGTCTCAAGAAGTGTTGGGACACAAGCTTGAACTTGTTAAATACAAATTTTGCAGATATTTTCAATTTTGTGTAAGTTGTTTGTACATATACAGCTTGAAGTTTTTGTTTGTTTATAGGAGTTTTGTAGGCGGATTCCCCATCTTTACCATTGATTTCAAAGGGGGAGAATAGAACAGTGAAAAATGTATATTCATCTAAGGGAGAGTTGTAGTTTTGAGTTGTGGATGAAGATCTTTTTGGAGTTTTGGTTGGCATTGTATTTTTGTTGGTACTGATCCAACACTTAGTCATTTTTCACTAAGTGTTGCCATCAATGCCAAAGGGGGAGATTGTTGGCAAGAGACCCTACACATATTTTATGGTGTTGTCATTAATGGCAACCCTTGTCAGTAAGTTGATCCGCATGTTGTAATTTACTCATACTGGCAGAAAAATTGAAGATAACTGATTATCTATTTAGCTAGAACAGAGCATTTGGTTTATTCATGTTCTTCATATGCTTATTTTCTGTTATTATTTTGTGTTGTGGATCTCAAGGAGTATTGTTCAATGCATAATCTATGTTATTTGTAAATCTTGATGCCTCGTATCAATTTGGGTGGAAGTTAGAAGGTCCGGTGAACTAATTTTATGTTCATCAATATTTGGAGGCCAACTTGGTGAATATAGTGTGTCATGGATAATTAAGGAGTTATTTTTTAAGTATTTTTGTATTTGAGCATTTTTATTTGGGTCCTCACTATGTTGTGGCCGACTCTTGTGGATGTATATTGATTATTATGAATGATTTGAGCCGACAACTTGTGAATATTTCTTATTTTGTTGAGGTCGACATGAAGTGATTGAATTCTTGGTGGATGATATATATAAGTGATCGATTATATCATTTTGGTGTGTTGTTGATGTGAGTTTTTTTATGTTTCAAATGTTAGAAGGTCAGTAGAGCGATTATGCACAGTTTCACTTGTGCATTAAGGATTTTTGGTGTGAATTGAAGCAGAACAAAGAAAAAGAGTGGAATTAGTTAGAAGGTCCAAAATTTGATTGTTGAGCCTAATTGGAACTGTAATAAAGCATTTGGAGATGCTACTCTATCAGTTCAAACCCTTGGAAGTATTCCAAAATTTTGTAAGGCAGTGAACCTTTTTGTTTTTGAGCAGTGAGCTCTAGGCAGTGCGCCTGAATGCAAGTGCATTCTCATTTTGTAATATTTTATTTTGAGTATACTCAGAACAATATTGTGGATTGACCTCCATCGTGGTTTTTCCCCTAATAGGGTTTCAATGTAAAAAATCCTTGTGTTATGGTGTTGTGGTTATTTGTCTTATGTGCATGCATTTTTATTTTGGTTGAATTTTATCTGCACTTTAAGGATCAGATTAATAAAGTTAAAAATTGCACAACACTAATTCACCCCCCCTCTCAATGTTGATTGATTCCAACACTTACCCTACCATCACACTCAAAAGTCTCATTAACTTATAGTTTAACTATCATTTCATCAAAATTAGAGCTCTTTCCCTAGAGCCCTTAATTTTTTCCCCATCATATGGTTGTGTATTGTACCATAGAATAATTTGTGCAATATTGACATACATAAAATATTTCCTCACATTGATAAAAAGTATAGGTGCATTTTTTTGTTTGTTGGGAAATTATTTTAACTACAAAATTTCATTACTTCTTCAAATTTTATATATTGGTTTGAAAACTAAGGGTACTAATGACTATCCAATGGCACCATGTGGCATAGCCCCCGCCATATGTTGTAAACTAGAAGTCACTTGGATAGGAAAAAATTCTTAAGCAATCACAAACCACCTTGTTCCATCATTAAGTAGTTTCCTACTATCAAATTGGTGGTATTTAATTTTTGACAAAAAAATTTCACATTTAAAGGCAATTTTATGCAAATTAAATGGTGGTTTTAGAATCTATGGTCAATCTAGGAATATTCTAACCATATGCAATTTTTTAATATTGATGTTAGTAGGGTGTTCATCCCCCAACCTACTCCTTTCACGAATGGAAATTTGGTTTTGAAAGTTGATCTTTTTACATTCCATTCTTACTCAAATTAGCTCAATTTTTTTTTGCTTTTTTTTGGGGAGTAAAATTTCAAGAGTTTCATAATGATAGAGATTAATTTTTATTTTGGTGATTTCATTTCTAAAACTTATATATTCTCATAGGTGATGTTGAATAGTTCTCATTTTGAAGAATTTCAAGGCTCCGTTTGATCTCATATAATTATATTTTTAGATGCAATTTTTGAAAGTACATAATTTTTTGTGTAATTCTCATTGGTGTAGTTTGATCTATCTCATTTTATATCAAAATTGTACTTTCAATTTTGTGGCCTAATTTGACATCTATAATGTACTAAGATTAAGAACATTTCATTGATATGGTAAGTGGCAACTATAATCACACTAAGTATAAAGTTCTATCATTATAATTTGTTGGGGATCTCATGATTGGTTAATTTTGGGGAGGGTAATATTGTGTTTCATGTGCTTTTGTTGGTTAAGTTTCTCGATTGGTTTCTTTTGTGACTAAAATTAAGTTAATCATGGGTATCAAAATTCATCTTGCTATAATCAAATTGGATGGACATAACTATAAGTCTTGGTGAGATGGAATCTTGACACATATCATGTGGCTTCATCTATTGCCTTATCTCTATGGAAAAGTTTCTAAATTGACAACCTATTAATAGAATTTTGTATGGGGATGGAAGATTAGATATATCATGGGATTCATTTTGTGTGATGTTGATATAAACACCATGATAGTTAAGATTCACATTGAGTGCTCTCCCGACCTTTGGATTGAAATATTGGGGATGTTTGGAGAATTGAATGAATCTCCATCCCAAAGAATCCTATTGTAGATTTTCTTGTAGCTCATATAATTTTTGGACCATATGACCATAAAATAGTTGTGGTGCTTGATAAATGGGAAGAGCTTGAATGTTGTGATGACATACAGACTTCTCTTGTTAGTGTAGGTTGATTTTCCACCTCCATCCTCTCCTTTGTTCTATATAAATTCATTGCCTAGTTTTTATTTTCTATATTAGAAGCTCTTAATGCAATTGTGTCATCCTGGCATTGCATAATCTCTCAAGAGTTTTGGTTTGCATCATTTATGTTTTTCCAATTTATGTAACTTTTATTTTCTCTTAAAAATTTCCTTGCATTATTAAATCTATTTCAAATTTCTAACATGGTATCAAAGCTTTTGTTTTGAGAAATCTAAGTTCTTAGATTCCTAATTGAGAGATTGATATTTTCATGTAAAAATCTTGTAAATTTATGTACGCTATTCTCTTGCATTTTTGGATGATCTTGAGAATTAGAAAAGGTTTGCAAAGATTTAATATCCTCTTTATATTGCATATGTGTTTTGTGAGATCTAGGTGATTGTAGCATTTTTGGTTATATTGGTAGCTTTTTTTATTGTTCTAACACGTTCAAGAGGCTTGAGAAAGTCAAGATTAGATTTTGTTTCATCCAAATTGGAGATCAATTGACATAGTTGCAAACGAGGGTTTGAAGCTCAAATCTGGTGAATAGGTTTTTATAGGATCATTTTCAGCCAAAAATGACCTTTCCATTATGTTCAGGAGGCTGAGGAGATGAATTTTGACATAAAATTTTCCCATATTTGGTGCTAGAAGCTACCAAGGATTTTTTTCCCCAGGGAGCCATATGCCCCCCCAGGTCACAGGTTGCATGATTTTTATTAAAAGATTTCAAAAAAATGATTATTTTGTACACTTTTCTATTGTAAATGTTATTAATTTTTTTTTTAAATATATATTAAACATTGTAAGTGTTGTGATTAGAACACTTAAGGTGGTTATATCGCCTACAAACTCCTTTAGCCCCCAAGCGATTTTCTTAGCTATTGTGGCCCTTGAGCCATCAATAGCCCAATAGTTCACTACAGTGGCCGCTTAACCACAACTGCTAGTCTTGTAACCACGATGATTAAAACCTCATAACTACAACCGAAGGTGTTGAATTTGACCAACTCCACCAACCATCCACCAATCTCTACCCAATCTCATCCCCTTCATCACCTGATGACCATCATCGTTGTAACATTGCTAAGTGACCACTAGGGCCCTCCAATAGGCCAAATTGGGCCTTTTTTTCAAACTTGCATAACTTTTCACTACAATTTTGGATTTTTAAAAATGAGATATCTCTAGAAAGCTAGAGATGAGAACTTTCCATCCACAAAGGTATTGAAAATATTTTTTCCATATTTTGTCAGATAGTTCAAGTTGAAGCTATTTTTTCCAATTTGTTCAATAGGCCATAACTTTCACCCTAGTGCTCCAATTTTTGGAAACAAATAGGTATTGGAAAGGTGGTGAAGAGCACTACGCAACTATAAGTCTATTTTTTCTAGATTTTATCTCAATTTCATTTTGTATCAGAACTTGTAATTTTGGATATTTTGAGCCTATTGAGCATTATATCTTGGAAATGACTTTCTAATCACACTAAATTATAAATTTCCAACCTTATAATATTGGGGGGTGATTTTTGATACTAGCGAAAATGGTGGGAGTATTCTTGATGTTCTTGTGTTCACTTTCTTTCCACACTCTTTTGTATTTCTTCATCATGGCTTCAACAATGGTTCATATTCTAACTGCATACAACTATTTTGAGTGGAAGTCTAAAATGAAAACTCACTTAAGAAGTCTTGGTTTATGATATCGCTATCAGGATTCAACTGTTGGTTTATGGGTCAATGAGTTTGACTCATAAAACTGCACAATTTAATCCTGATGGCAATATCATAATTTGACACGTTGAGGAAAAATATCTCCTACTTATCAAGTCTTGGTTTGCATATAATAATAATGGGATTAGAAACCAAACCCACTAAAGATGAAGAAAAACCTAAGTGGTTTAATGGATGTGCTGAAGCATATGGAGCATTGTGTTTGTTTGTATCTCCTAATTTTCTCTTTCATATTGAATCTTTGAATACTCCAAATGAAATATGGAAAAAGTTATAATCTTTTTGGCACTCAATATTCTATGAGGGGTCATATGTTGGAGTCTAGGAAACTTCAACACAATTTAGGATTTCTTCACCAAATTGAAATTGCTAAGGTTACAACTACAACGATGTGGCATTGATAAGAAATATGAACAACTAATTCTAAGTATTCTCTCTAAGATAAGTTGTGAATATTCAGTATTTGTTTCTACCTTTTATGCTACTAAGGATGCATTTGGTTTCAAATTCACCATGCCATCTCTAGATGATTTTTCTAATTCTCTCACATACAAGCTTGAGATAAGCTAATCCAAATGGGAACTCTTAAATCTTCTAAGTCACATGCCTTGGTGGCCACCATGGAAAAAATGAACAACGAGGACAAAGTGGTAATAAGGATAAGAAATAAAATAATAACAAAGAGAATAATGATAAAAAATCAGTTGCTCTAAAAGAAACTAATGAGATCTCAACTTCAAAATGTGACAAGCCTAAGAAAGAGGTGGTCAAATGTGACTATTGTAAATGAACTAATCATGATGATCACAATTTTTTGAAGAAACAAGTAGATCACTTGACACACATTCCTGAAAAAATAATCTGAGTGTTCCTAATTTTGTCAAGCATTGTTCAGACGAGGGGTCTCACAAGGCCAAAGACAACAATAAATAGAAAGGAAAGGGAAAGTCTCTTATAGCATTTAATTCTTCACCATCCACATGGGTTCTTGATTCAGGTGCTTCAAACCACATGGATTCTTCTGAGGATGAGATTGTATCTTTGGAGCCATGTACTATTCCTTCCATTTTGATGGGTGATGACACTCCTATTGAGGTGTGTGGGAGAGGTTTTGTTGATATGGGGAAAAAAAAATTCATGATGTTCTTTGTGTGCCCTCATTGTCAACTAATCTTCTATCAATCTATCAAATCACTCACACAAGTACATGCAAGCAGTTTGAGTTTACTCCTAATTCAGTGGTGATTTATGAGTTGCACAATGATTTTGCAGTTTCAATTGGGAGAGAAGATCATCCTTCATGGATTTATTTGTTCTCTCACTTTTCTCTTGATCCACCTTCTATTCTAGTCACTTATACAGATGATGTGAGTAATTTGTGGTATTAACGGTTTGGCCACTTGAACTACCACTATTTAGTAGTAGCTCAGTCAATAGGCACATGGTTACAAGATTTACTATAGTTCATTTTTCTGATGGTGTTTGTCATGGTTGCATTCTTGGCAACCATCCTAAAGAAAAATTTGAGAAAGGAAAAGCTTGGAGAGCCTCACATATTTTGGAGTTGGTACATAGTGATTTGGAAAGGCCATTTCCACAACCATCTTTTAGTAGATCCCGATATGTTTTAACATTCATTGATGATTTTTCTAGATACACCATTATGTATTTTCTTAAACAGAAGTTTGATGTCTTTTATTCATTCTTGGAGTGCAAATATTTTGTAGAGAAATAAACTAGGAAATCAATCAAATTTATGCATATAGATAATGGGGGGAATATGTCAACCACAAGTTTGTGTAGTATTGTGCTTCAAAAGGTATTGATTTGTAGCATACAGTTCCCTACAATCCTCAACAAAATGGAGTTGTGGAATGAAAGAATCGGTCCTTGAAAGAGATGTCCAATTGTATTATTCACTACAAGTCTTTGGAACCACCTTTCTAGGTAGAAGCCATTAACTGTGTGTGTTATATCTAGAATCACATTCCTCATAAATATGTGAAGGGGCAACTCCTTTTCAAGCTTGGACTAATCGAAAACCCTCAATTAAGCACTTTTGAGTGTTTGGACCTAGTGCATTGGCCCACATTCCAATAGAGAAATGTAAGGATATGGATCTACAAAGCAAGCCTTGCATATTTTTTGGATACCCAAATGATGCCAAGGGCTAGAGGCTTCTCCATCCTACCACACATGAGTTTTTCATTGAGAGGAGTGCTCATTTTGAGGAGAGTCCTTCAAGTTCTTCTCTTGACACTTCTCCCTCCACCATCAAAATGGAGTCCTTGCATCATGATGATAGTGTTGGAAGAATGAAGAAGAACATCTCATTATGCAATTCTTATGTTGTCATTGATTTCACCATGTTATATGAGTTGCAACTACATCACCATAAGTTCAAGCTTGATTCGGTATTTAGAATTGGTATGCAGAAACAATTATTATCCTGTAGTATTTTGGTCTGCAATCCTCCGTTGATGAATATCATAACTTGCGGTTTTGGGAAATGGTCTTTAGATGCTAGAAGTTTTTATATTTAGAATTTCATGTGTTCAAGTGCTCGTATGGCGAGTTGACATCACTCTATTTTTGTATTTTGTTATTAGGTCTATCCCTAGAAGACCTAATCAATATTTGATGAATTAATTTTGTGTGGCGGATGTATTTGTGACCTATCTTAGGTCCATGCCGACATATTGTTGTGTACTACTCGCTTGAATTGTTTTTTGCAAAAAAATTGTACAAGCTTGAAGCTAACAGCTAATCTTTTTGGTGAATAAGGGTTGCATCTAATTAGGCCGACCTAATTGATATTTGCGGATGAGTCAGATATATATATATTGGATAGTTTTGAGATTGATGGTGTGAAATAGACAAGTATAAAAATATGAATCAAGGTGAATACATATCTGCTAGTATGCAAGTTTATCAGAAGAAGTGTGTAAAGTCAGTTTATTGAGCATCAAAGGAACTGAATCAACACTTGTAAGGTGTAACTTTATTAGTTCATATTCTAGTTGTAAGCCATTTCTACATCATATCTTTATAGGCAGTGAGCCTCCCATTTTGGACAGTGATTCTTGGCAGTGAGCCACCCTTTTTAATATCTTATAATGGGTATATTATATTATGAGCTAATCCTCATCATAGTTTTTCCCATCTTGGGTTTTCCACATAAAAATCTTGGTGTTCATGTGTTGTGTGCTATAATGTTCTACTAATGCTCTTCCTCATTCTTATTGTTATATGCATTGGATTATTTGGATGGTGTATGTTCAATAAGTTTAAGAAGATATTGATTCACCCCCCCTCTCAGTATCTTGGGTATTCAACAGATAGTTCTTTAGAGGATAGTAATCCTTCCAATCATGATCAAGATTTTTCTTCCTCCACTTTAGATGATGATAGTGTTGATGAGGATGCACACAATCAACATTTAGAGGATGATTATTCTCCTTCTAGATATCCTCCTTCTCCAACCTCAAGGCCTCTTTAGGCTTGACATACAATGTAGTTAGCATAGGATTGGGTGGGGATCCTCCAAATCACAGAAGAACAAGATTATACTTTCAAGATGCTCCACATGTCTTCCTTTCTACAAATTTCAAGCCACAATCCTTTTGAGAATCTTTTGGTGTCCTCGAGTGGGATGCAATGATGCATAAAGAGTTTAGTTCCTTGGAGAGGAACCACAATTGGGATCTTGTCCCACTTCCTAAGGGAAGAAAACTTTTTTGATGAAAGTGGATCTATAGAAAAAAATTTGTAGTAGATGGATCAGTTAACAAGCATAAGGTTCGCTTAGTTTCCAAAGGATTCTCCCAAGTTCTAGGAATTGACTACTCTAAAACTTTTGCACCAGTCTCCAGAATGAGTTCCATCCGACTTGTCCTTGCTATTGTTGCAACACATAGATGGGAAGTTCATCAAATGGATGTAAAGAGTGCTTTTATTCATGGAGATCTTTATCAGGAGATATACATGGAGCGGCCATAGGGATTTGTTCAAGATCCTTCACTTGTGTGTTGTCTTCAAAAGTCTCTCTATGGCCTCAAACATGTCTCTCGAGCTTGGTTTTCCAAGATTGGCTCCTTCCTTCTGAAAGTGGGGTTCACTCAATGCCATTTTGATCCTAATGTCTAAATTTTGTAGCATGATGATACTCACACCTTCCTTGTTTTGTATGTCGATGGCTTGTTGATCATAGGAAGTCACTCATACACCATTCGAGTGGTGAAAATCACCCTTCATTTATCAATTTTTGATGTTAGACTTGGTCTTATTGCACCACTTTTTAGGGATTTAGATCACTCAATATTCTACAAGTATCTCTCTTGCATGGCCTAAGTACACACTTAACATGCTCTAGAGGCTTCCAATGGCTAATTGTAAGCCTATGTCAACTCCATTCCTGTCAGGGGTCAAACATGAGGCTAAGTGTTCTTCACCCTTGGTTGATGGCACTTTGTATTGACAATTTGTTGGTAGTCTCATCTAATTGACTCATATGAGGCCCAAAATTTCATATGTTGTAGGCATGGTCTCTTTATTTATGCAAGAGCCACATGAGCTACATTGGAAAGCAACCAAGTGGATTCTTCACTACATCAAGGGTATGCACAATTATGGGATTTACTATGTAGCGGGCATATATTTTACTTGGTGGGACACAGATTTAGATTGGATGGTAAATTATTAGGATCACAAGTCTATTTTAGGGTATTGCTTCTCCCTTGGTTTTGATCTAGTTTGTTGGTTGAGTAAGAAGCAGTCCGCTATTGTTCTTTCATCAAAAATGGTTGCGTATCGCGAAGAAATGGATGCTACTAATGAGGCCATTTAGCTTCAGAACATTCTCACTAAGTTTGGAATTCCCTTTTAGAGGCCAATGGTCATCTTTTGTGGCAACCAAAGTGCTATTAAGATCTCTTGCAATATGATTCATCATCAACGAACCAAGCACATCGAGATCCACATGCACTACATTCGGGAGAAGATTCGTTTAGAGTTAATTGATCTCAAGTATTATCCGACATCTGATCAAACTATAGACATATTTACCAAACCCTTCACCAAGAGCAAGTTCCTACATTTGTGAGCTTTTCTTGGGGTACGGTTGGTGTCCTCTTTTGGGAGGCTACTTAGTCCTCTTCTTCTTTATTTATTTTGGGGAGTGTTCTCTCTCTATTTGTGGGGTGAAGCTTCTTCTTTGGGGGAGAATTTGATATGTATATGGGTACCTAACATGCCCTCATTTTTTGAGACCCATCATCTTTTGCATCCTCCTAATTTGTGCTTGAGTCAAGGATCATATATCCTGTAAGTACTCAACTTAGCTATCTAATTATGCTTTTTATAAAGGAGAATGAGGATATAAGATTGTGTGTAGATTTTAGAGACCTAAGCCTCATTGAATAACCACTACTCTCCACCTTTGATAGACTAGATTGTGCCAAATGTGATGGTCTTTGAGAGTATTTCAATGCTAGATGGTTTTTTGAGGTACACTTAAGTGCGGGTAAAAGGTAGATATTGGTATAAAACTATATTTATGTCCAAGTGGGTGATGTTTTCTTATCAATTTTTTTTTGTCTATCTAATGTAGGAGCAACCTCTTAAAGAGTAATTTACAAATTTCCTTTAACAATATTATTAATGAAATAATCATAATTGATCTAGATGAATTGATTATATTATTCAAGAAAAAGGAAAACCATTTCAAGCACTTGGAGAAAGTTTTTAATGGTTCCAATAATTTGGGATTCACCTAAATTCAAAAAAGATCATATTTGTTTATCCACAATGAAAATCGTTAGGACATGTGGTGTCTAAATTAGGTATTGCTATTTATATAGATAGAATTAAGGTAATATCACAACTTTATCTACCTCAACATAAGGAGGTCCTCAGATTTTTAAGGAAGAAAGATATGCATAAACAACTTTCCAAGAAAATGTTTAAGGGAATAATGCACATAAAACTTAAATCCAATACAAACTTATTACACAAAGTAGATAAATTCAATCTTAAATAAATGAATTAATTATACCATGACAATGATTTATGTGGGAAAAACCCATGCTCCAAAAAGTACACAATGTATTATTAAATTTTAAGAGGATTACAATACACTTATAATGCGCAAGTCTTTCTAGGAGTATTCAACAAAAATAAACTTGGAATAATTTTGGTAACATTACAATAACACATATGCAATTGAAAATTCAATTATGAAAACATTTTCCCAACTAATAATTTATAAACCAACTAAAAATTTGGGAAAACTAAATAATTTTCAAAACCATGTTACAAAATCATGAAAAATGGTACCCAACTTGGGCACAATTCCTAACACTTCCCATGAAGATTCCTTCTCACCTACTAAAAATAATAAATCATTAACTCGCCCATAGCCTCTAGTTTGACTTATTCAACATGGATGCCCTATTGGACACTAGGAACACTGAGAGGGGAGGGGGTGAATTAGTGTTCCACAATTTTGAATCTCAAATCAGATCTTGAGCTAACAACAACAATATTTAACATCTAATAGCATCCACAAAAAATAAATAGAAGGAATCATGCATGCACATTAATAAGACAATGTGAACATCATAACACCAAGATTTTTACGTGGAAACCCTATTAGGGGAAAAACCACGGTGGAGATTAATCTACAAAGTATACTCTATTAAAAGTATGATAAAAAGGGGAATGCACTTGCATTCAGGCACACTGCCTTACAAAATATATTTAATATTGCAACAAAATGTTGAACTAAGAGTTTAGCATCCACAAATTTCTGGATTCAGTTCCAATGAAGCACACAATCAAATTTTGGATATTTTATCCAGATTGCTCTTCTGCTCTGCATACAAAAACCCTTTTTTTGTTCAAACAGATCTTCTGATATTACCTCACATAATTGTTCTGTACATTTTCACTCTTACACCTTCACTCTTCTTGATCTACACATTTCTACCTTCTTGAAAAATATTTTCCAGTCTCCTTTATATATCTGCTAACAAGAATTTTATTGTATGTCGGCTTTAGAACAAAATATAATATTCTTTCTTATGTTGGCCCAAATTACTAATTATAATTGATGCGTACCCACACAAGTCGGCTAGACTATAGTAGGGACCCAAACCAAAATTCCAAACATAAGAAATAGTTAAACACATACTCCTTATACATCTGGAACACACCATATGCAACAGGTCGGCCATACTGAGAAAATAAGAAATAAATTATTCTACCAGATCTCCAAACTCGTACTTTGACTACTGCGACACCACAAAACTCACCAGTAGGATAGCATACATGCTGAGCAAGATTCCCTGGGGATCCACACAACAAAATAGTGATCTAGTGAAGTATCCAGACCAACTTACCAACCGAATACTTTGTTCTTCATACATTTTTTCGGTAGAGTATTGTTTTCTATTTTCCCTGTCAGTGTGAATTGCTTCTAAACTGTGGACCATGCTACTGATTCCAGTTTCCATCAATGACAACACTAGCAGCCAAGAACAATCTCCTAAAGCCATATGCCAACATGCCCAACTTGGAAAAAATATCTTATCTCAAAATAGGCACCATATGATAACTAATAAATTGTATCATATCTAGTTATGATTCTAGAGTAACTCTGTCGATTTTAGCTCTTACACATCATAAGATGCTATAATAACTTATCATAGAATCCCACAAAAGAGGACACTCCAAATCTACTATATTTATCCACCTTAATATGATGATTTACATCTCATTAAAAATTTATCAACCCATGGAATTAGATGCATCCAATGACCCTTTTGAGGTAAACCAAAAATATTAAATAAAATAAAATTAAAATATGATGTGTAATTACGAGAAAATGTTAAATAATAAAATAATTAAATTGAGTACTTGTAAAGATTGAGATACCTTAATTCTCAACATTCTCCCACTTTTCAACTACGTTTTAAGATCTTATGGCTAACATAACATTATGTAATCAATTACAAAGGGCTAATAGGCTCAAATATTGCGAACACAATCTGGAATTTTATGTCTATCACAAAATGATATTGAACATCTATATGCTTGGTCCTAACATAAAAATTCAAGTTCTTCATATTATACTTTAATTTTCACAATAAAATGTAACTACTCCCTATTTTTACCCAATGTTTGAACACAATCTCTTAAATGATTCTTTATAGGCACAATTTTCCATCATATACTCTATCTCTATAAGGGAAAAAGTGACAATAACTTGTCACTTACTCATCTAACTTATAAAACCATCAAATAGAATAAAAAAAAAAGCACCATTGGATCTTTTACTATTGATATTACCTTCAATTTTAATCCACATAACCATGGATATCCAAACAATGAATATATCCTATATAATAAAAAATGGGCTTGGAAATGAATAAAGGGCCAATCAAGGCATAATTAAGCTCAATTAATTAAGCGAGCCCTAAATAAGTGTGAAAGTGTAAAGGGATACACTTTACAACACTAAATTAAGACATAATTAAGTTCATTTTGAACTAGGAGGGCCCAAACAAGTTAGAAAATGCAAAGGGATACATTTTTTACACAACGAATAGTAATGCATAATTCTATATGATCCTACATGATAAAGCTCTAGAAAACAAAATTTACATACCTATTGTAGAGAAAGGGGATTAGCTACCCCCGAGACTCTCAAGTCATGAAAGGGCCTAAGGGAGTGAAATGCCCTAAACTACCTCAAAATACTTGATAAGCTGAAAAGGAAGGGGAAGCATGGCTATGTTTCCCTTATGTTTATGATAGATGTTTTTTGGAATTAGGTGAGCTAACCACAAAAGTCTCATACTATAGAATAGATGAATCTCTATCAGGGGATTATAGCGCAAGGGTCAGACTTCATTGTGCCATGTTGAAGTCTTAGAGACATGTTGGCGTCCTGTACAGGAAAAGTGTCAAGCAGCAGTTAGAAACACATAGAGTCTGCTAACAAACTGAATGTTTTGGTTTTGTAGTTTGACAAAAATATATAGAAATGCAAAGTACAAAAAGAAGAATACTATGAAAGCTACTCTAATAGTTAAATGACAGAGAAAGAAGAAGAATGCAAACTTACTCAAGGTCAAGTTCTCTAGCTAGCTCCAAGAAATCAAATATCACCTACACACATAGTAAGAAGGCTATGTTTTGAGGTTTTCCTTACTCAAACCCTTGCTTCAGTGTTCCCACCTCCATGGACAACCAATAGACAACAAGATTGTCGAAAATCAATAAAGAAGTAGATAGAAAAGAAAGAATGAAGTAGAGAGCAAAGACAACCTGGATGCTACTCTACAAGAATGATAATACAAGTAAGCAAATAGATATAATATCACCTCCCTTTCTACAAGTTCTCAAGGTTGATAGAGGAAGGAGAAGAACAAAGCCACCATGCCAATGGAGTAGAGCTTCAAGAACCTACAATAACAATGGTGTTGGAGCAAGACGATGGTGTAGAAATGAAGAGTAAGAGAAAGAGAGTGAAGTGTGAAGTGTTAGAGAGTGAGAATGAGTGATGGAATGAATAGAGAGCTTGAGAATGAGATATAATTTAGTTCAAATGGGAAAATTGGAGGTAAATAGTCATTCTCAACAGTCAAGATTTGATAGGGGGATGTTATGCTCATAGGTGACAAAGAATCATAACGACTTTATCATTTTGTAATGTAGGAATCTTGTTAATATGTTAGTACATTGTGTAGATGTCCGCATGACACCCGCATGTCCTCGAAATAAATTCCCTTCACCAATGCTAAATGATAGGGACATGTGGAAAAATTGGAGAAAAAGTGGAATTTTTTTACATTATCAAACTTGTAAGGCTAAAATGAAGGTAAATTAATGGAAAATTGCATGGGTGCAAATTTATGCCATCACATTTCACCCCCACTTTAGCAAGCATATGTGTCGATGCATTTGAGATCTGAAGTAGAAAGAGGTTGGAGAGAATATACCAATATCATTGAGGAAGTAGACCTTTGATCTAGCATACCTTGAAGTGAAGGAGGGAGCTCCACCTTGATGTGAAGATGGCATGATTTTTTGATCCTGCAAAGCTAGTTTGATCTCACTACAAACATGTTAGGTTGTAGGCACACATGTTAGGTGAAAAATCTAATCATAATAGACACAATTTGACACAAATCAAAATAATAAGACACATTTTGATTAGATAAGACAAAAGACACACACTGATCAGATAAATAAGCCTGCAACTATTGCAAATTGTGTTGCAAGATAGTCACAAAAAAAAATGGGTCTGGTTAGGCTACCCCCAAACTAGAAGCCAAGATATAAGGCATCAGACACCAAGACACATGATGTTGAATATCAGATAAAAGACACAAAGGAATCATTCTCAAGAAATCAAGACACCGAGGAATCCTTTTTAGAAATATTTTCAGAAAGGGGTTCTTTCAGTAGGGAAACCTTTTGAAGAAACACACCATTTGAAAGACATGATTTTCCACAAGTTATTCTATCATCAAGGAATCCTTTTGAAAGATATTTCATTGAGGAATCCATTGAAAATAATGCTCCTTTTTCAAAGGAAAGTTTTTAGACTCTTTCATTAGAAAGAATACTCCTTTTTCGAAAGGAAAATTTTCAAACTCTTTGGCTTACAAGATCCTTTCCGAAAGAAATTTTTTTCAAGGAGTCCTTTTTTAGAGAGTATATGCTTTTGAAAAAATGAGAATTTTCAACAAGGGATTCTTTTGTCAAGGAATTCATTGTAAAAAAAATTGACACCAAAGAATCCTTTTGAAGGAATTAACCATGTTGAAAATTAGAAAAGCATGGTAGCCCCCCCTTAGGATGACATTTGTTGCACAGAGGAGCACATGGCATCCTAAGGAGAGAAAGGAGAGGTAGAGATGTTGTGGCACACAACACATAGCAAGATGTATCTATGGTATGTTGTCACACACATGAGGGACAACACATTGAAACCACAACATCAAGAAGCATACAAACAAAGATGAAGAAATCAGGAGACAAGGAGATCTAAGAATTCAGGGTCAGAACTTTTCATAGATATAAATAGATAGATATAATATAGTGTATGTATGAACTGTCATCAATCCAAAAATTGCTCAAAACATGAATAATGACACATGATGATGAAGTAAAATAAAAATTGGGTCAACATGGAAGAAGGCCTAAATGCCCCCAATGGTTTGCATAGTCCCCAATATTGAAAAACAAAATTATGACACATAGAAGAATGATGACACAAATAGAAGAACTATATGATAGATTTTTGTGTTTGTATCCAAGTACCTATAAGGGTAGCAAGGGTCCTCTAGGTAGGATCACAAACATAAAAGGAAAAGCACGGGGGAACACAAACACACAAACAAATCAAATATATAGATGTAGAAGAGGCACCACCCTAGTCCTCATCAACTAGTAGTTTGTCCTACTCCCAATCTAGATCATTATAAGGGGAGGGAGGACAAGCATACAAGGGCGAGATAGCAAGGGCAGTACCCTCTGACTCACCTGCAACAAGAGCTAAGGAAGAATACCCCTCAAGGTATTCTTCACTGAGTTATGTTTATGGGTGTTTTTGTACTTCTCAACACAAACATAACATAAATGTTCTATCACTCTTGAAAGGAGAAAATATGCAACTAATTTTCAAAAAATCACCCCAAGGTCTCTTGGATGTCAAGTCATGACCATGCAAAAACAACTCAGTAGTTTGATGTGATTTGATGGTAATCACAAGGGGCCTTTATGGTTCACAAAGCATGGAATTCATGGGTCTACAAATTGAGTTTCAAAGTTTTGGAAATGATGAACAATAGCTACAAATGCTAGAATAGTAGTTTGAAACTCACCTTGTTCATCAGATATGGCATTTTTATGATGTTGAGAACTTATGTTTCATTCATATTTTGAAAGAAAAGTCAAAAGGATGAAGGGTTTCGAAGTTATCCTAAATCTAAAACTATGATCAACAGTAACAATGGCTAAAATTACAGTAGATAGACTTCCCAAACTAATTTTTGCTTAACCAAGGATAGCCTATAGTATCACAAAACTAGTACAATCTTCTAGGGCTCTTTACAGATTTTTAGATTGTAACTTGCACCCATTTAGCATGAACATACAATTGAACTTAAGTGCAACATTTAAAGGATCTCATACTAACTTTACACAATAATTTTTCATCAACAAATTACAAAAAGTATGAGCTCGAAATGTATCAAATACCACAACATACAACCACCATTAAAACTGAACATGAACTACAAGCTAAAAATAAACTTAAAAAGAAATAAACGATGCTAAAATAAACATGGAGGTTGAATCATGTACACATAATGAACAATATACAAGAAACCATTAACTTCAATGCTTTTCTCATGTATTGTAGTAGAATGCCTTTACACAACAACTCATCTCCCCCTTTGAAAAGGAGAGGATGCCCCTATTTATAGTTTTCAAAAAGTAGAATGAATGGTCAATATTACTTTACAATGAATGGCTCATATTCATTTTAGTTTGGGTTTTTCACATCACCCAATAAGAGTACAAAATTTACAATATAAAAATAGGCTATTTTGTCTTCTAGCTACCTATTTAAAAATTCATCATCTATTACAGGATTTCCTGCTTCTTTTTGTAAGGTAGAATATTCAACAAACTTGCTAATTGTAGCTAAGAGCTTCTTTTCCTCAGAGAAGTCAGATTTAGAGATTTGGAAGGAAACCATATTGAATCCTTCCACCATTTGGTTGTGATGCTTTGTGCATTTTTCCTCTGCCTTAACCATTTGCTCTAACTTCGAGAAAGCTTGCGCAGGAAAATCCATGAAGTCTACTGACAAAGTGTCACTGAATCCTTTCTCCATTTTCTTATGGAATTCATGCTTTATAGCTTCTTGATCTACCTCCAACACTGGCATCTCATACCCTGTCATCAACTCTAGGAAAACATCACATTTAGCCTGGTGATCCAAAATTCATGTGTGATTGGCCTCTAATTCAATTAAGGATTTCTCTACAACTCCTTTTTTGTACTTGCAATTGAGTATCCATGCCTCAAGTAGCCAGTGGTCTTCTTTCGACAAGGTAACTCCTTTTCCCAGATCATCTGGGAGAGCTTGAAATGCTCTCTAGCTTTGGGTATGTAATTCTATTTAGTTTTTAAAAGTCTTTGCATACCTTGATCTCCTACTCAACCTCCTTTTGCAAGACCTGATATTCATTATGCATTTTGGCTGCACAATGAATGCCTTTATCGCCCATGTTAATAACTCTTTTGAACCAATCCGAGGTATACTTGGTCCAGTTCTTCATCTTCTCCATTTTGTTGACTTCTTCTTTTGACAACAAGGCGAGCACAGGGGATTCCATTGGAGCTTATTCTCCAGATGTTGTCCATTGTTGTATGTAGGCAATTAATTTTTCCACTTTTACTTTCAGCTCCTCCTTTGTTGATTGATTCTTGTTCATTTTTTGGAGGATGGTGGAAACAAACACTTGAAATTCATCGATCTTCTAATCTCTAGATGTTGGGCCCAAGTTGATAGTAGTCACCCGGTAGTCCTTTCCTTGAAGAGTGTTTGCATCTTTGTCTGTGGTGGAAGTGGCCACTTGTAATATTCTGGAGCCCGATGCATTTTTCATGATATGTGACTTGACCTTTGGCTTATTTTCTCATGTCTTTACTTGTGTTCTATGCAAGATTGCTTCTAGGCAGGCTTTAGGTTCCAAGAGCACAGGAGCTTTCCTTTTTAGATGTTGTTGTAACCATGAGGGAACTTCTGTTTGATGGTCCATGGATGAAGCGGTGAATTCATTATTTTCCCCTTCCCCTTTATCTTTTGAAGGTTCTTCGTCATCACATCTAGGAGCATCTTCAATATTTTCCTTTTCTTTGTCTTGCTCCTCTTCTTGCAGTCTTTCCTTCCCTTTGTCAGGCTCAATAGATTCTTTGTTTTCCTTAGCAGTACTTTCTTCTTGTGCTGCCCCTTTGTCTTCTTCATGCTCGACTTCAATATCCTTTTTCAGGATCAACATCCTTTTGTGCTATTTTTTCTCCTTCTCTATCTTGCTCTCCTTCTAGAGGCACTTCTTCATGTAGCAAGCCCTCATCTTGGCCAGTTTCTAGGAGCTCATCAACTTTCTCTACATCAATTTTTGTATCATCCTTCCCTTCCTTGGAGCGACACTCCTCTAGGCTTACCTCTATATCTTTATGCTCCTCAAGTTGCTCACCTTTTTCCTCCTAGTCTGAAGTTTCAACATCATAATAAGTATCAAACTTACCCACATTTTCATCCTCAGGCATTTGTTGTTGTCCTTCCTCCTCAAAGGCCACTTCATCCAAATCAATTCTTAAGCCCTCCTCCACGTGCTCATAGTAATCATTTCAGTCAGAGTCCTTAGGATCTTTGGCAACATCCCCTGCTATTTCCTTAGGCTACTCTCTGCTTAACCTCTCCATCTCTTTGAAGATTTTCATTGTAGCCTCCCTCTTAGGTGGCTCGATAGGAGGTGGAGGAAGAGGTGAGGCTGCAACAAGTTGGTCCATAAGCATTTTAACCTGAGGGTTTAGGATAATCTCAGAGAACCGAGGTGGCACATTTTTCAAATATGAGGCAAATGTGTCTGGCAAGGTGAGGGGTGCCATAGAGGTTGTTGGTAGAGAATGTGGAAAGGTGGAAATGGTTGGTAGTGGAGGAGGGAGCGAGGAAGACAAAAGTGGGGAAGTAGTAGAGGAAGAAGAGTCAAGTACAACCACGGGAGCAGTTAGAGAGGCAGAGGTGAGGTGGACAAAGATATCCATAGTGGGTGAAGATGAGAGAGTAGTGATTGAGGAGTAGAAGGAGAGGGGTAGAGACAACGGGTGATGGGAGTGTGCGCACTACAACAAAATAAGAAATTAGCACCTAAAATAGCACCAAACTTTAGTGCATTTGAATTCATCAATTGGACACTTTTGTTAGTGCAAACTCAATGCCAAAGTGCATGTTCTCTTTGGCACCATTTTTGGTGCCAGATTTTACACTAGATTTAACATCAGATTTTGTGTCGGAAAGGTAGTGCAAGCAATAGCACCTCCTTTAGCACTTGGAATAGCGCCAGGAAGGACAACCAATTTAATGTCAGCAGTAGCGCCTAAATTAGCATCCAAGTTGGCTTCCAGTTTTGCTTCCATGTCCGCTCCTATTTTTGCTTCTAGTTTTTCTCCCAATCGTGCTTCCTTTTTTGCTTTTGGTATGGCATCAAAAATAGCTTCTTTTTTGGCTTGCTAATTGACGCCAAGTTTTGCTTCCATTATGATGTCATTTTTTGCTTCCAGTTTTGCTTCCATTATGATGTTCTTTGTTGCTTCTAGTTTGGCTTCCGATTTTGCTTCTAGTTTTTCTTCTTGTGTTGCTCCCAATTTTGCTTCAGGTTTTGCTTCCAGGTTTGCTTTTGATTTTGCTTCCAATTTTGCTTCAAGTTTTTCTTCTAGTTTTCCTTCCAATTTTTCTTTGGATATAACGTCGCTTATTGCATCTAGCTTTGCTTCCATTTTTGTGTTTTTTGTTTCTTCTAATATGGCTTCTATTATTGCATCTTTTGTTGCTTGTAATATTTCTTCCATTATTACTTCTTTGTTTGCTACCTGAATTGCTTATGTTTTTGCTTCCTAGATAACGCCAAGTTTTGCTTCCAAGATTGCTTCTAGTTTGGCTTCCATTTTTGCTTCCTTTTTTGCTTCTAAAAATGCTTCTTGTTTTGCTTCCATTTATTAATTTAATATTTTTTATTTCAATTTAATTAGTTAAATATATCATGCCTCTTAAATAAATCATATGATTATAGAGTAAGTCATATTTCATTTGAAATAACTCCTTAAATTTTTTGGTAGAGGGGAGTTCCAGTTCAATTTACTCATAAAGAATTTCCAACAAAAATCTGTATAGGAGCAAGAAAGGAGGAGATGATCAGTTGATTCTTCGTTGTCTTTACAAAGAGGGCATCTAGCGGGACCTTGAACCCCTACCAATTTCAGCCTATCCTCTATAAGTATCTTCCTTTGCAAAGCTAACCATGTGAAAACTCCAGCCTTAGGGAGGCAGGATTTGTACGAAAAAAGGTGAGTGGGTCAATCTTGCTTTCTAACTGCCCCATCTTTCACCTTATAGCCTAGCTTAACCTGATACTCCCCAGTTTTTGAGCAGCTCCATCTTATTCTATCCTCTTTATGAGACAAGCTCACATACTTGTTTGATAAAATACTCTCTACTCACTGATCTGCACTCCATCCACCTAAAGACCCCTGAAGTATTTGAAATATTTTATAGGATAACATTTATAAATAATTTTTAGGGAAATGGACATCCATACAAATTAACATCATTATAGTTATTAAATATCCATCAAAATAAAATCTACAACAATATCTAGTATATATAAAATAACAAGATAATTACTATAACATGATCATCATCTATAATTAAAACAAGTGAGTCAAATATCTATAATTTAATTGAATTTGACAACATCCATCCTGAGCAGTAAATTAAAATCATCGACCACTTTCAATATATATAAATTGACAAGTCAATATTGATAAGATCATCATCATATATAACTAAAACAAGTGAAAGTCAAATATTCTAGTAGATCAATAATATGTCAAAATGATACATGTCCAACAGTCGACATAAGTCAAAATGATACATGTACAAATGATATAAGTAAAAATGATAAATTAGTTAACTCAAAATGATAAAAGTCAAGATGATACATGTCCAAATGATATAAGTCAAAATGATACATGTCAAAATGATACAACTAAATAATATCGTACTGTAGGCCATGAAAATGATACATATGATAGTAACCATGAAAAGAGGCATCATAACAATATATTAGCAATGATCCATGATGCAGTCTATATGATCATGAATGTCACTGGATACTATCAGCAACTGCCTCATCATCATCATCATCACCATCATGATCATCATGATCATCATAATCATTATAGTCGGCATCATCATTGGCCTTGATGTCTTCTATATTTGTGTCATCATCATCCTCTGCCATGTGATCTATACTAGAATCAACATATTCTGGATCTATATCATGAGGATCATCTTGATCTTCTGGAAGACCCATGTTCTGCAAAAAAAAACATTTAAAATAAAAATTTATTATTTATTTCATGCAATAGTTTACTTTTATGTTATATATCTAATATTACAACATATGAAACGAAACCATAATCATATTACATCATATCAAAGCGCACATACCATAATAAAATTTCAAAAAAGTTACAACTAATATGTCATTCCAATGATGTAAAACATGCAACAATTCTAATAAATGTTAGTAAAGATCATATAAAAAATTGTTATACAATTTAACTATCAATTGAAAATTCTATTACATAACCTTAAGTGCCAACCTTTTGTATTTTGTGCTATATATGATTATGTTTTCCTCAAAGATCCTTTGAGAGTTAACTGGTCTATATATCTTCTTCTCCTATATTTCAGAAATGGATATTTTTCTAGGACATTTTGGTACTGTAATATGCTTCAAAGGTTCTTTGAGAATTAACTAGTCTGTATGTCCCCATATTTTAGAGTCAATATTGAAAGTCAAATTTTATTATGATTTTAACTAGAGATTAGATAAAGGATATTGAGCTTTTAAGATATGTTATTTCTAGTTGAACATGCAGGGATGTATATAAATCCTCAAATTTGTGCAATGATACTCAAATATTAGTGTTACTATTTGCATGAGATAAGTAAATCAATGGGGTAATCATACCAGACACTCAAGTATATAATAATAGGCCTAGTTGTAGGTAAAATGATATGCCTTGAAATTGCATTTGTAGAGATTCCATACCTATTGAATGAAGAAACCCATTGGTCATGGATGAGATACATAAAGGTACTTTTCACATTGCTAGACACACCTAATATGAAATTAACAACCTCGCTACATAGAAAACTAACAGTCCTTCTTAGAAGGGAGTTACTTTGGCTGGAGCTACCTCCTCCATGATCTATGTTTGTAGCTACTACTACTCCCTTTGAATTGGAGCAACCTGCTTCCTTTGGATCTGGAAACTCGACCTCATCTATGTTGTGGCTACTTGCTAAAGCTCTATTGAAGTCATCTGAGTATCCCATCTATTCCAACTGGGTCCATTCCCACCAAGTGAGTCTACTAAGGCAGTCCTCCTACCACCTAAAAAATGCTTCATAACTACCTCTATGTCCCTCTCGACGAAGAGGTTGACCCCATACTTAGTACAATCATTGCTCTCTGATCCCTAGTATGATGGAGTCTTCAACATACACAACTGCCTCTAGCCATAACTATACTGAGTGTCTTGTGAACTCAATTGTATAGCCTTGATCCTCCAAGGCTAAAACTGAGTGCATATTCATTCTCAGATGAGGAACATATTGAACATGATGAAAGGCTAGATTCCATCCTGACTCTAACTCAAATAAAATTGAACCCTCTCTTCTACCGACTGCTCCTTTTGTGTGGATCCCACACCTCACCAAGCGTCTACTAGCTACTGAGCTAGGTGGATGAAACAGTTCACACTCCCCTGTCATATTGCATGTGGCACCACTGTCTAGATACCACCCATCTTGAGAAATCTCCTTTAAAGCATAATGACCAAATTTAACCTTTGTAAGGTAAGAGGCAATGTCTTCACTAGCAAGCATCTAAATCCTCTAAAGCTTCTCCTTCAGAACCATGATTCTGCTCTCATGCTTGGACTAAAATAGTGAATCAAGGAATATTAGTTATACTTAGTTATACTTATTAAATTACTGTAGAAACAAACTTTTACTGTTGTTTAATACCACTCCCATTGATCTTAATTTTTCCACCCCTTTTAATACCACATTTCTGAGTGAGGACTATTGTCAAAAATTTCACATGTCATCTTTGTTTGCTGATTTTAGTTGGTTGTGGGTGTTGATCTGAGTTTAAAGTATTCAACAGTGTATTTTGAGATGTTAATTCATACAAGAATTCACCACAATCATGATTGGGTGTGGGTGTTCATCAACAAATTGTGCTGGAAACCAACCCTCCCCTCCTCACGACAACTGGCACATAGCATGGTAGCAAGCCAAGGTACCAAGCACCTAGCCCGCCAGTCCATCTAACTCCAATTTTTAATGCCCCTCAGTTCTATGTGGGCTATTGTTTCCCCCCTCTAGCACTAGCAATGATGGCTAGTAAATGTGCCTTTAGACAATATGCTTTGATGGCTTATACATTGGATTTGGGCCTCCCCTTTTCAATGGATCGAGGCTCAGCATGGGGACAATGGATAATCTTCTAGATTCAACTAGAGCTAGTGACAGGAGCTTCCAATTTGGTGTAGGTTACCATTTGTGGCATTCTAGAGCCTTTCATGTCACCTTGTATGTGACAAAGAGTGGTTCATAGTAGCGTGGTGTGAGGAGGTAGAGGTAGCAGCTATTAGTCTTTGGAATTCTACAGGATTATGACCAAAGCATCCCCATGCACATTCATGGGGAGATTGACAATCGTGAGGCTGCTCATTTGGCAACGCAGTAGGAATTTGTAGATCCCCCCAAGGTGGTCAACCCATATTGGGCACAAAAAAACATTTTGGGATGGACCCTCTTGGCTCAACAACAAGAATAAGCCTGGGCTACTTCTTCAGCCCACGATCTCCATTTTTCTTTTGAGCATACCAGGGTGCACCTGGACACCTTGGCAGACAGATTGGGAACTCACCACCCCATTCTACCACAGGCTTCACTGGCATACTCCCACCTGTCTTTGGTACCAGTTCAGGCCAAGGGGGTAGATCACCTTCATCCTGCCACTCAAAGCAATGAGTTGAATGAGGGGTGGATGCAAGGGAAGAGCATGGAATCATAATTGGAGCATAAGAAGGAGCATGTCTGCATCATCACCTTCGAGGCTCTACTCGAATTTGGGAGAAATCCAACCCTAGTTCCTCCGAGATTTGCTAGCTATGAGCCAATAATCTAGTTTTTCTTTGTTAGGGTTTTTTAGTCTTTTTTATTTCAGAATCTTATATTTCATGTCTTGTAGTCATTCTCAGAATCATGTACGTTGGTTTACCCGTGAAGGGAAATAGTGTAAAACTAAACCATCTTTTTTTGGTTGTATTAAGCGAAGAATATTGAATTTCATATATAGGCCTCCCTAGCTAGTCTTTGGTTTGACTCTTTTTTGTGCCAGCTTGGCCAAAAGGGTCCAGTTCTATAATCTATGTATATATTTCCTTTTATAGCAATAGAATTATGAACTTCACAAAAAAAAAAATCATAGGATTGTTATCTAATTCACTTTGTCATGCAAATAACAATAAGGGGCAGCAACAATATAACTTTATATATCCAAAAAATACCTTGTTATTTGTAGCATATTTTAATACACATAAGAAACAAGAAGAATGGCACCTGGGGATTTGATTAGAGTTGGATCTCCTTTCCTTGCACCCATATGAAATATTCAACTCCCTTCTTGACTGTTATTTGACTTTGTTTAGTTCCCAAGAGCTTCACGACCCCTCTAGATAGATCAAGCAACACCCAACACTAAGATAATTGCCCCCACGTTGTCCCTAAGCATCAATTTCATGCCCAACAAGGAGTAATATCTTGTGATATGGAAAAAACCTAAGGTAAATGCTTCCAAATGCACCCAACAATGGAAATATAAAGCCCACACACTAGCAAACAATGACATACAATCATTCTATGGATAAAAAGCACCCAGATTTAAGTAATGTATGCCCACGCTCTATTACTTGAGGATTAAAGTTGCCCAACACTAAGATCAAGAGCTACCATGGCCCTTTGCTACTCCAAATGGAATGAAATGTTCCCAACCAAGGAGAATAAGTTCCCACATACTTATATAATGAAGGAAATGCACTCGGGTTTAAAGAGAACTCACCCAACAAAATAGATATGGTTTCCATGATTCCAAAATAGAAATTTTCATGCCCACGGTGAAGGGAATAGTGCCCAACTTTTCCACAAGATAACAGAGATGAGAGAGGTGCCCTCTATTGCTCAATAAATTTATCTCCAATATTCACAACTTCCTCTAATATCAACCAACAATCTATTGTCCCGAAAACATTGAATCCAATGGAAAAGTCTGAATGATCTTCCACCACTGACTAGCTAGGGTGGATCTTGCACCACTGAAACTAGTGAATAATGAAAGGGTTTCTTCCAAACCTTAGCCTCTCCAAGATCAAGAGCTCTCCAAGTAATTTTCAAAAAGTGATTAGTGTAGAATGAGGAGAGAATTCATCTTTTTCCCCTTTTTATATTTCCCTCACCACTTTTGGCCCGTTTTTCCTTTTATTTTAATAAATTCACTTTTACCTAAGTTCTTAACGTCATTGGAGCTCTATTTCCAACATGAAGCCATCCAAAGTGACAATATATTCAAGACAACAGTGTGATCTAGGATTGGATCATACTATATAGTGCCCAAGACTCACACATACCAGCAATCAATAGTTTGATGTTGTGATGGAATGGGCAAACCTATTAAGGCTAAAGCAAACCTTTCTATACCTAAATCAACCCTTATTTATAGTGACGTGGAAATATATTTGGAGGCTACACTTTGGAGCTTGTTAGTTCACAAAATCTAGGGAATTTTTGAACTTTTGAAGCTAAGGTTCATCATACCTTAGCTCCTTAATTCCTTTTATAGATGATTGATATTTGGTGGTTGGTGTGGTTTCTTTGGAATAAATCCCTATGTTATTGTGTCTTAGTAAGCATGCATGAGAAAAATTTAAAGAGTTTGTGGTATTTTTAGTAGCATATACATGCCAGCACAAAATCAACTTGAGGACTGTCAAGGGCATAAATATGACCTAATTTTGAATGAATTTGAGTATGGAATTAGAATGGCATCTTTGGCACCATTAAGAATGAGAATTATGGGCACATCTCTACTCTATGTAGAAAATATAGATTTCATGTACATCCAAGATACTAAGCAACCATGATCAATATTAGTTCTAAAAATAGAATGCCTCAGGCACAATAAGGTCCTTCTACAAATTGCTAATATTAAAGAGCTTAGATTGTTTGCAAAAAAACTAGATGCTTTTGAGCCAACAAAAGATACCATTTTTGAAGCCTTAGGTTCCCTACATGAGACTTTAAATCCAAACAATGCCATGATTATAGATGTGACATAGATGTGAATAATTTAACTGCAAGAAGCCTGGGCTACTTCTTCAGCCTAGCAAGAAGTGTCTAGTAATAAGAGGTGTAGAGATTTAAGAGAAGAGCTCATGCATATGCCAAAAGACCTTGCAAATCAAATTATCAATACTATGAATGCTACTTCTAGGGTAGGTTTGCAAGCATTGGGGATAAATGACAGGACAGCTATTATATTGGATGCCCAAAGACTTATTGGAAAGCATCAGATAATGGAAAGTGTGCAAAATAAGGTAGATGAACTTCTAAAGAAAGTGGTAGGTTTCAAGTCTCGATTCAGTAATTTGTTTAAGAAAGGTTTTCCATCATTTTGGGATGATCGCCAGTATTTGATTCCTCAAAATCAATATTTGGAATTACTAGCCAAATGTAGAAGTGAAGACTCTAAATTTGAAGATCTCAACAAATCACCGAAGGGGTAGTCTATAGTAGATAAGTTGAAAGATGACTTTGATCTCTTAACTAAGTTCAAATTATTAGTGCACTACTTGCCTCCATTTTCATATACTCAATATAATGACTCGGAGTTTTCAACTAGTGAAATGATAGCTTATAATTTCCCAAGTGCTTCTCGATGGGACAACATTATTAAATATGGAATGAAGATTTGTCTACCTTATGGAAGATAAGTAGTGGGCCTTATTCTGTGCAACTGTCCACCAATTTTTGAGCAACAATCCAAATATCTTGTAGCAGTTCCAACAAACAAACCATAATCTTTACAACAGTTTTAAATATTTTTGTTTGATTTTAATTAGAGCATAAAGTCAGTTTGATGAGCTAATAATGGCTCAAAGGTTCCTGTTATCTTTGGTTTCTTTGGTGGTCTCTGCCCTTCAACCATCTTTCTAGTATATACATTTTGCTTTGGCTGCCACTAGGATGTGTCTTTTCTTTTCCTAGATCTTGTAATGGGTGGACACTTGGGAGCCTCGTCGAAAGAACCCGCAACAACACCACTATCTGTTTCACTTTCTATTTCATCCTCCAATTCCCCGTAAGTTAGTTTTGTGCCCTTTTGCTGCAATTGGGCTATTTGGTCATCTAGCCATTCCTTGGTTCTTTGTTCTATTGGATGAGTGACAATATTTAAATCTATGACCTCCAGCTTAGCCCAATCAATAATGGGCAATGACACATTGATCAGAGAATTATATCCTTCATCGAGAACATTGTCATCTTCAACAATTTGATCAGGGACTAGATACAGATTGATGGAATTCACAAATTTGGAAGTCATCCTCATGTAATGTCTCCTTCAGATCTCACAATCATCGTCACAGTTAGCCCAAAAGTCTTCAATGTGGGGTCTATGAGTATACTGTTTCCCAACCTATTTTTTTAGTTTTTCAAAAGGATCAAAGCCTCCTCTCTCTATATGCAGCTCAAGTTTGTACTCAACAAGCTCTTTCTTTGAGTACTTCGCTCATGGGGCAATAGGGTAGGAATACACTCCCTAACCAAACATTATAGGGTATGGGACCCCAACATGATGCTTGTTGTGCAATAAAGTATGGGCAGTTTGCAACTGTTGGGTAAGCTCCAGCAATATGATCCTAGCATTAGGGTAGCGGGGTAGCCGATGCGAGAACCCTAAGAATCCCTTAGCCCTTATATATGTGAATTTAGGGAACTGGATGAACTAATACCCAAAACCCTTTACTACTACTTTGGCACTGCGGGACATCCTTCTGTGATAGTCTCCTGCCAAGGTTCGAACGATGTGCATGATGAAGGCATCATTGACCCTCCTATAATCCTTCTTGAAATTTATGTATTGGAGTTGTGGGTAGAAATCATAAACTGGATTTTTCCCCTTCCTAGTTCCCAGGGTGCCAACACAATCCAATCCTTTGTAGGGGAACTTTACTACCAATAAATGCACAAGATAGGAGGTCATGTAGAACTTCTGAGCTTTCTTCACTACAACAAATTTTTGATGTATATTTTCGCTAATGATCTTAGCCCAATGAAATTGGGCCTCTCCTTTGAGGATTTCTTCTACAAAATAAAAATTTTGATCCTCGAAGATTGAGGAAGTGGGGAGCCCCATTACTTTTCTCAGAAGTGTTACTAGGTCATTGGCTTCTTCTACAAAGTCACTTCTGTATAGCTTTTGGGGAACATTGTTGGTATTTCCCCTTTTCTCCAACAACCACGTTTGATTGATAGTTCTCTTGCATCTCGTGGAATCCACCTTCTAGACATTCAAATCATAGTCTTTCTCCATTTTCTCCATCTTGTTGAATAAGGGGATGTCGAATGTCTTTCTAATAGACATGGGAGTAAGATCAGCGAATACCCTCTCGTCGACAGTGATTATCCTCCTGGTTTGTGCATGATAAAATTCTCAGCATGTGAAGACCAACTCCGGAGTAACTAGGGTAGGAGGAAAGCCTATTGCCTTTGCAATTCCACTCTTTTTAATTCTCACAACTTCCTCTATTCTGGGGTTGACCAGGACCCTCTTTCTGAACTCATTGATGCTAACTTGGCCCAAGTCTATGTCAGTCACTTTGTCCCAATTGGACATGATCTTCAAGGTGAACTTGACCCCATGGAATTTTTACTTCATTTTGATTTTCTCTTCCTTCCCTTTGGGAATTCTTGCAATCTTATTTCCTTTATCAACCTTCTCTGCTGGTTCCATAAATTCTACACACAACATGAAGTAAGTGCTTCAAAAAATTACGAGGGAAAAATATTAACTAAATCATGCCAATATATCGTTAAATGCATCCTTATACCAAAGAAAGATCATCAAATTCATCACATTTTATCATTTTGAGTTCATTTATGAATTTTGCAAATTTATAGGTCTAGAGGTGCGGGTTTCCACCTAGCAGAAGTCGTTAGGTTGAATACTGTTAGAAACAACTCTGGGAGGAAAAAGTTCCGCAAATAAAGTTCTAACAAGGAATTCTTGCAAGGTTCATTCATCAATTAGATTTTAAGAAAGTCTATTAGGGACGAGGGGAAATACATGTTGGAAGGCTTTGGATTTATTTCCCTTACACAAAGTGATCATTTGAGTTCATGCGGAGGTTGGTGATGCAAAATTTGTGAGGTGGGAAGTTGTTTAAGTTTTTTTGTTACATACATCTTTGAGGATATGACGATCTGCAGGTGGAGTTCTATGAGATGGAACCCGCAATGCTTCTTTACTTGGTTGATTTTGGTTCTAAACATTTTGGCACATGCAGGAAATCATGCTTAGTCATTTTGCTTGAAAGTTTTATCATTTTGTGTGTTGTGGAAATTGGGTGTGCAGAAGTTGTGAGGTGAGGTGCCATTAGGCTTATGCTGTTAGATAGTGGCTTAGGTGAGGCGGACTTATGCAGATGGCGGCCCGCAAAGGAAGACCCACAAGGGGTTGGTAATTTGTCAATCTCTTGATTGTGTTTTTGTCATGTTGACGACAATGATAGGTGTGGGATCCACAAGCCGGGGAGCCATTGGAACTTCACCATTGAGAAACGACCAAGGAGGGATGACCTTCACCAATAGTGGTTCGCAAAGGTGGACTTGTAATAGCATTTTGACTTAGATATTTTGACATTTTGGATTCAAGTGTAAGGTTCATGGAAGTGGATGGTGCGGGGACCACATGGTGAGAAGCCGCAAAGTTTTCACAGTTATGAATGGTGTTGGATGAGTGGAGTTCCAACCATGGATACCTACACAAGGGGGCCCACAACAACCTGAGGACTTGGTCATTTTGCACATTTGATTTAAGAGCTATAATGTATAGATAGGTAGAATCTTCCAATCACGAGGACGTATGAAGTTCGACATTTGCAATAGATCAAACAAGGGAGACCTCTGATTACGGAATCTCGCACGGAGGCAGCTATGATGGACCAGGTTCAAAGTGGGTGGTTCTTCCATCTTAACATTCCTAATGATTAGCCTATCCTTGACCTAGCCGAAAAACTAGAGGGATGGGAATTCTAGATCTATTTAAGCCTCCCAAGCATCATAGAAAGAGTAGAGTGTTGTGGATGCAAACCTGTGGCAATGTATGATTTAAACACAAAACTCGACGTTTAAATAGACTAGGGTTTATACTATAGCCTTTGGCTTTAACAATTCATTTAACTCGAAACCCTAAGTAGCTCAAAATGAATCGACAACATAGAGGCAATTGAGGTCTTACCTTTGTCACGTGACTGGTGAATGCAATTGAAGCTTGATCCTTTAAAGTTTCATGCACACGTGAAATTCCTCTACTCCAATTTTGAAATTTTTGGATAAAAATGACAGCTCAGAGGGGAGATAATTTATAGACAAACCTTCATTAATGAAGGAATTAACTATAGGTATGAAAGGTGTATGGGTTGGTGGGAGTGCGAAAATACAACCAGTGGAAGATGCTAGGTTAAAGGTCACTACAAAAGATCGATATTCGAAAGCTGGAAGGGGAAACTCCACTGCAAGAAACCAAATGTGGAAGCACCCTATAGAAAGTCCGCTATAGACAGACGTAGGAGGAATGTCATTAAACAACGATGGAGTAGACATGGAAGCTCACAATAGGAAACCCACAACAAGGGACCAGCAAACGATGAAGGATGACACAAATTTCGAGTGAAGGAAACCCGCAAACAAATTTCCACAAAAGCTTGAAACTTCCCGAAACTTGGGTGGTTGACTTTGTCAGGATGGTTTTTTTTTTAATTTTAAGGCACATGACCATTCTAAGTCCAAAAATAGGGGGCAAAAAAATTGAGGCAAATGTGAACTGACTTGGCAGAGGTAAAACAAAAAGAGGGGGTCCCTAGTCTAAACAGGGTGTGTGTACAAAAAGCACAACAAATGCCGACTTTGTTGGGGAACACTCCTAAGCATTCCAAGGATAAGGATTCATCCAAAACCTATAATATCTAGTTTCACAAACTAGAAGTAGGCCTCATCAAATGAAATTACATCTCAAGGGAGAATAAAATCCTTAGTTGAATAAGGTCACAAATACCTTAGAAGTGTGTGCATGGTGAGTTCATTCCCCTCCCTCAGAAACTATATAGGGACCAGTGATCAATTAGCCAAGACAAGCTACGTAAGTAATCTAACTCCAAAAGTAACCTGGACATTGCTACATTGCTAGTCAGGCATCCATAGCCTCAATGGAGTTGATGTTGCAATCCCCATGAACATTTCTCTATTGCCAGTCGGGTGTCCATAGCCCTGATAGAGTTGTTCGAACACCCACATAGTTTCTTGTTTTTTAATGTTTATTTTTCTTTTTCTATTCTCTTTTCTTTCTTTTGTATTCTTTGTTTGATACCTTTTTGCTCAACTGAATAAGAAATGAAGCTTATACTGGAGTTTGGAGATTACAGTGGTCACTGGAGCAGATTTAAGATTTTTTACTTGTCAAGGATTTACAATAATTGTCATATAGTCCATCAAAAGTATTAAAAATGTGTATTATGTGGGGTCCGAGATAAGAGTGAGGGGATCCAAACAAGGGTTCCATTCTAGGTCAAGCCATAGTTCAGATGAAAAGGCCTGGTTCACAGAAGCAAACAAAAATCCTTGGTAACTCATGAAGACTTATCCATGGAACAAAATGGAACACATAGCATAGTGGGCCCTTTGAGCAGGCCAAGCATAGCCACCACATCTAAACCAAACATCTCCCTCAAGAAAACAAAGCACAACAAAACAAACGAACGAAGAACAAAGAAAAATGAAAAGTAAAGACCTACTGTAACTATGTACAAGGGTGAGCTAAAACAACCTCAGGCGAGGAAATAATGCTTTAAGTATTGCTCGTTGACGGGAAATGGGACATCTTCTCCAGTAAGCATTTTTAGGTAGAAGGAATTATCCCCTACTATTTTAGAAATCTAAAAGGGTCCAAGCCAAAGCTTGTCAAATTTTTCATGTCCCCCTTTCTTTTCATGGGCCTTATCCCAATACAACACTAAGTCAACAATTCTAAAGGCATTGACTTTGGCTCTGCGATCGAACCATCTTTGGACTATGCCCTAATGTTTGGCAAAATTTTCTATGGCTTTGTCACGTTTTTATTTTAAGTGGAGCAACTCAACTAAACGGGCTTCAAGGCATTCTCCCTCTGCATAATAGGTGTTGATAAACTATAGCGTGGGAATCCTGAGGTGGATTCAGAAAATAGGTTCCAAACCATAAACGAGGTGGTATGGAGAAGTTCCTAAGGTTGTCTTATGTCGAGTATGGTTTTCCCATAGAGCAAACCGCAACTGGGTGTGCCAATCCTTTGGGATCTTATCTAGCAACTTGTGTATGACAGTCAACAAGTTTTTATTTGTGGATTTAGCTAATCCATTAGCTTGGGGATAGTAGTTTGACGAAAAGTTTAGTACAATCCTGTAATTAAAATCCTAACCCACAAATATAAGGGAGGCAAAAGTTGGACCATTATCACAGACTAACACAAAAGGGCATCCAAAAAGATTGACAATGAAACTTTCCAAAAAATTAATAACTACCTCAGCGGTGCATTGTCTACAAGAAATTTATTCTAACCATCTACTATAGTAATTAGTTGCGGTTAGAATGTACCTGTGACTTGTAGAGGATGGTGGGTTTACCAGAACAATGAAGTTGAGTCCCCACTAGGAAAATTGTCTTACCTCAGCAATTGGTTGTAATGGGACAACATACCTCTCCTTGGTGGCATTATTTTGGAAAACATGAAAATATCGGACATGATTGTGAGTGTCTTTGAATAATGTCGGCCAGTTGTATCCAACTCGTAGGATCTCGTGAGCTGTTGAAGGACCAAACCCATGTCTCATTCTAAATTTATCATGGAATTCCCTTAGCACCTCAACTGCTTCTGCTTTTCCTAGGCATCTGAGTGAATACCTTTGTGATTCCTATTGTACAATATGGCACCTTTCAGCATATAAATGTTACTCTTCAGTTGTAGGGATCATTTCTGGACTCCTTGCACACATGGTGGGAATTTGTGATTGAGCAAATAATACATGATGCCATCGTACCACTCATCTAGAGAAACATCCTCCAAGTGGTACTGTTGAACATCGAGTTTTGGTTATGTTTCTACTATCGTATAGGTAAGAGCTTGTCCCCGAACTAGCTTCATTGGTTGGACCTCCATGTCATATTCTTGCAACAGTGTGACCCACTTTTCTCATTTTTCTCCTGACTCATTTTGCATCAACAATATTTTGACAGTAGGGTCTGGAACAATGTAAAACACTTTATTTCTCAAAATGTAGTGCTTGAACTTTTTGACTCCACGTAACAAGGAATATGCCTATTTTCAAAATTATGGTAGCACAGTTCAACATATTTCAATGGGGCACTCATGAATGCAATTGGGTGTTCACCTCTTGTTTCATCCTTTTGTGTTAACATGCTGGCACATGAGTGATCTGAGGAAAACAAATATATATATAATGGCTTGGAGTAATCAAGGATGACTAACATGGGAGCATCTACAATGACCCTCTTAATTCTTGCAAAAGCTTGCTTCGCTTTTGGAGTCCATTCTACTTTAGCATCTTGCTTGAGCATAACATTAAGTGTTTTTACTATTTCTATGAACCTTGTGAACTTCCTGACAAAGTTAATTTTCCCAAAAAAGGATTTCATTATTTCTTGCTCCCAAGAGGTTGAATCTTCAAGATGGCTTGAATACACTCTGAATCAATTAATATTACCCTTTTCTGAAATCACATGTCCCAACAATTTTCCCTCAGTTACCCCAAAGATACACTTCTTTGGGTTCAAAAAAATGCCAAACTCTCTGCATTTCTAGAATACCTTACATAAGTCAGAAACATGATCCCCTCTTTTCTTTGAGAACATTGTGATATCATCCATGTAGATGATGATGCATTTTCCGATGAGGTCTTTGAAAGCTATGTCCATGGCATGCTAAATTTTTTCTCCTGCATTAATAAACCAAATGGCATCCTTTGATATGCAAATGTTCCCCATTTTATGGTGAAAGTCGTCTTGTTCCTGTCTTCATACTGTACCATTACTTGGTTGTAGCTGAGTAACCGTCGAGAAAAGACATCATTTGTGAGCCATTGACAATTTACAACACTTCATCTAGTGATGGCACTGGATAGTTATCCTTCTCAGAAGCTCTGTTCAAGTTTCTAAAATCCACACACAACTTGATTTCTCCATTTTTCTTGCAGATTGGAACCAAATTGGCCACCCATATGGAATTTTGGATAGGGAAGATGATTCGTGTTGAAAGCAGCTTTTGTACTTCCTTGAAGATAATGGGTTCTAGTAGTGCATTGATTGTTCATTATCGTTGCCTGAACAATTTCACATCCAGCTTGAGGGGGATATTGTGAGTGATGATTGAGGTGTTGTACATCTTAAGGTCCTCATGTCTCTAAGCTACCATATAATGATATGTATGCAATGCATCAATGATTCCTTTTTTTTCTTTTGGGGTGCAAACTTTGCCAATAAAAAAAATTCTTAACATCTTCTGCAGTACCCAAATTATAAGCGTCACACTGGTTGTCTATTGAGTCCTTCTTAGTTTGTTGATCCTAATCCCTTATGTGGTCGAGGTCAAATATTATTTCTAACTAAACCATACCCCTAGGTATTGTGTTTATTTTCAAATTGATAACCCCTTTTATATCAAGCTCTACTTCTTCGAGTTCTACTTCATCTATGATTTGGGAAGCGAACACATCATAACTGGTAACGAAGTTGAGGATATGCTTGTCATCCTTGAACACTTGGAAGTTGGTTACATTTTTGGGCACTAACGGGGTGGGAGTGAGTTCTACAGTGAATTTCTTCAAGTCAGTTAATGATAAAGGTTGTAGGGTGTTGGCTGCTTGTGCTAAGGCATCGACGATTTGATTTTTACCTTGAGGAATCAATTGGATGTTGAACACATCAAACCCCTCTATAAGATCCCATACTATATGCTTATAGCTAGCTAACCTCTGATCATGACATGAGTATAATTTCCTAACTTGCTCGACAACTAGTTCAGTGTCCCCAAATACTTGTAACATTTTAACCCTCCTTCATAGTGCCATGAGAAATCCATGAACTAATGCCTTATACTTAGCTACATTATTGGTGCAATAAAATTGTAATCTATGGGTAGCAAAGTAAGTCTTGCCCGAAGGACTAATTAGCTTGAAGCCTACTCCCACTCCTTGCTTGGATTTGGATCCATCAAAGCGCAATGTCCAAAATTTGGAAGGGCACTTGCCTCTAGAGCTTATAGGGTAGACCTCTTGTGTGGGAAGCATGTCCCATCCTTCTCCTTCGGATTGATGGCATTCCAACTATTTTTTATCTTGTTTCTCCTCCATAACCTCTTTAGGAGTGATTTCCTTTTGATGTGATCCATAACTATCTGGAATAAGCAACACTCAAATTCAGAATGGGAGGCATCATGTATTCTACACCAGCTAGGCAATAGGAGTTCCTTAAAATCCATTTTGGCTCCTAAATTGAGTTGAGCTTGCACACATTTCTGCATGAATTCTTGGAAACCATCGAACAACCCAAGGTTACCATCCTCTCAAAAATATTTGTTATCAGACTCAACAAATACCTTCGTGTTTTTAGGAAGATTGGTCAAGTTGGGAGAGGCATAACATAACACAAGGACCTCTTCTTCTGCCTCTTCTTTCGAAGCTTCATATGTAACTAGGAGGTAATTTCCCAATTCTATTTCAACAAATAGTACTTCATTCATATTATTGTATTCTGTTATCATAAACCTCATCCTAGGCTCACGCTCAATCTAAATTTTATTAGGAATCCCCTTCCAAGGCAATCACATATGTGAATAATCAGTCGAAGTATACCTATTGAGTGCTCGAGTGAAGTCTTTTCCCAATATGATACCATATGTGTCAGGAATATCTGCAACTTGAATATCAATAACTTGTTGTACCCTTGGATTTGCTACAATTTTCATAGGGATTTTGTTTATTTCCCCTACCACATTGACCTCACTCTTGTCAAGCTGGGTTACCTTACGCTTGGATTGGATTGGGGTTATTCCTAATGCTTGGAATGCTACAAATGACATGATATTTGTAGATGCTCCTGAATCTAATAGGTAGTTATGCATATTTTTTCCAAACAAATGGATTGTCAGTAGAAAAGGAGGGGTCTCTAACTTCCCTTGGAACAATCCCATGGATGCATCAACTTGGGCCACCTGAGCCTTATCCTTCTCATTGCTTTTATCTTTTGTTTGTATTTGACTTTGTTCCCTAGTTGATTGCTTATCCACCTATTGGTTCTTACTAGATGGTTGATCACATTTTTCCCCTATGATTTCTCTAACTACTGGCTCACTGTTGGAGGTGTCAAATGAGAATTTCTTTGTAGCTACCTCTTGGGTTGGTTTTGATGGGGCAGTTCCATTCAATTATCTAAAGAAATCATTTCTAATGGCGGGTACTTGTAACAACTCAAAAGATGACAAAATTACTTTTACTTTCTTCAATTCTTCGGCCACATATTCTCCCATTTGCTCAACATCTTCCTTAGAGGAACTACCTTGGGTAGGTTTAGTAGGTTTTTCTTTAGCTGGATCAGGCTGCCTATTTCTATTGAAGTACTGAGCAAGGACCCTAGGGTAAGGTGGGTTATTACTAGTATTTCAATCAGGGGGCGTATTGAAGTTGTTAGATGGTATGGAAGTTGTAAAGGGACCACCAATTTGTCTATTTCTCAAGTTGTAAGGGGTCACACATTGATGGAACATATGAACCTCTTCCTCTCAATGTTCTTCCTCATCTTTAGGTCCATTATCTACTGATTTAAACACTTAGGATAGGGTTTCTCCATTACATACCATGTTTGATTCACCCGCCTTTTCACCAATCTCTTTCTCGGGCTTGTTCTTGTCACTTTGAGGGAAGGATGCCTAGTTGATGACCAAAACTAAATCATAAGGCTTCAAGGGGACTATCTCTTTGCAACTTGAATTGTCAACAACATTTTTCACCTCCACTTGGAAGATCATAGCAACAGTTTGAAACTCTGGACACTAGAGCTCTGAATGTCTATTGGTTTGATGGATTCTACACCATCTAGATAATGTTGATTCATCCAAGTATACTCCACTTGCCAATTTTTATGTACCTCTAGGTGGATAAAGAGGTGTAGGCACCCCACCATTGTTTAGTTTGGTATTCCATGTTTTGTTATGCGTTTAGGGATTCCTTCTTTCGAAGTTCTACCTAGAATGTTGACCTCGTTCATAATTATGTCCTAAAGATGGTCCTGAATCATGAGTGTCCCTATGATAATCGGCTTGAATACTCCTTTTAGACACTTGCAACTAGTTATATTGGTTCCTCAAGTGAGTTACTTTAGTGGACAACCTCTTTACTAATTCAGCCCATTCATCAATTCGCTCCTTATCTGCATTGCTCTACATTGATACTGAATTTTGAAGGAAGACTAGATGTGCTACAGATGAATTCGGTTGGGTAGTTGGTGCTTCAAAGTTCTGCAGGTATGAAGCTACTTGGGGCTGTTGTGGATAAGTTTGTTGATTCAAGGTCTACAAGTAACTTGGCATTGATGGAGCTTGGTTCAGTGGAGACCCTGGGTGTGGAACTATGGGAAGTTGCGGGATCTGATTCATCAATGGAGGTTGATGAGCCAAGGCATGAGTGAGTTCATGAATTTTTTTGGGGTTGGCAATAGGTCCTAATGAAGGCAACATACCTACTACATGTCCCAAATTAGTGCTTGCTTTTACTGCTTTTGCATAAGCCTCCACCAAACTTGCAAGTGATTGATGCATATGTTTGACCAAGGTGTAAGATTGTCCAAAGCAGCATAATATACCACTCTGGCCGAAGCATCATCAACTACATAAGGTGGATGCAACTGCATGTATTCCCAATTAAATTTTTTATTGATTAAGATGATTGGCTCATTAGCTTCCCTTCTTACTGACATAAATTGTTGATATAGATTCGTGGGGCCAACTAGGACTTTAAATTTTTGCAAGACATGTTCTTCATGAGGTCCCAAGAGGTGATGGAGCCTATAGGTAAATTTATGTACCAATAGAATGATTCATCTCCCAATGAATAAGTGAAGATCCTGCATGCAACATCTTCATGTTTAATCCATATGTCCTTGAGGGTTGTTTGAAAAATCTTGATGCGTTCTTCTACTATCCTTTGAGGATTATTCAGATGGAACTTGGAGCAGAAACCCTTTGGATTCTTTGGCATGTCATGGTAGTCATTAATGGATAGTGGTGATGGATTTTTTCCAAACCAAGCCATTGGTGGAGGTGCAGGTGGTAATGGCTAGGTTGCAACAACCTGTAACTAAGGCATGGCAGTGGAAACAGTGTTTTGGATGTGGTTGGTGAATGGAGAAAAGGTTGGTTGAAGTGAAGGAGAAGATGGAGATAGAGGGGATGGAAGTCAATGGGTGGTGCTAATGATAAATATTCCCCTTTCTTGGCTTTCTTGGCCTTGTTAGGGTCTTTAACTCCTAAAATTCTCCCTTATCTGGTGTGGATCTGGTTACCCTATGAAATATTTGTGGGGAAAAAGACCCATTTCAATCCAACTTCATCTAGCTGTCATCCTTCTAGCGCCAGTTCTCTTGATGGGTTTTTTTGCACTTCTCAACACATAAATAACATGAATATTCTCTCTTGAAAGGTGAAAATTTGCATCTAAGTTTTAGAAAAACACCCCAAGGTCTCTCGAGTGTTAGGTAATGACCATGCAAAAATCTATCAATAGTTTGATGTGATTTGTTGGTAATCACAAGGGGCCTTTATGGTTCAAAAAGCATGGAAGTCATGGGTCTTCAAATTGAGTTTCAAAGTTCTAGAAATGATGAATAGTAGCTATAAATGCTAGAAAAGTAGTTTGAAACTCACCTTGTTCATTAGATATGGCATTTTTATGATGCTGAGAACTTATGTTTCATTCATATTTTGAAAGAAAAGTCAAAAGGATGAAGGGTTGAGAAGTTATCCTAAATCTAAAACTATGATCAATAGTAACAATGGTTGAAATTGCAGTAGACAGAATTCCCAAACTAAGTTTTTCTTAACCAACGATAGCCTACAGTATCACAAAACTAGTGCAATCTTCTAGGGCTCTTTGCATATTTTTAGATTGTGAGCTTCATCCATTTAGCATGAAAATGCAATTTAACTTAAGTGTAGAATTTAAAGGAGCTCAAACTAACTTTACACAATAATTTGTCATCAAAAAATTACAAAAAGTATGAGTTGGAAATGCATCAAATACCACAACATACAACCACCATTAAAACTGAACATGAACTACAAGCTAAAAATAAACTTAAACAAAAATAAGTAATGTTGAAATAAACATGGAGGTTGAATCATGCACACATAATGAAAAATATACAAGAAACCATCAACTTCAATGCTTTTCTCATTTATTGCAGCATAATGCCTTTACACAACAACTCATCTCCCCCTTTGAAAATGAGAGGATTCCCCTATTTATAGTTTTCAAAAAGTAGAATGAATGGTCAAGATTACTTTACAATGAATGGCTCAGATTCATTCTAGTTTAGGATTTTCACATCACCCAATAAGAGTACAAAATTTACAATAAAAAATAGGCTATTTTGTCTTGTAGCTTATTTTTTCTTCTAGCTACCTATTTAAAAATTCATCATCTATTATAGGATTTCCTACTTCTTTTTGTAATGTGGTATATTCAAAAAACTTTCCAATGGTATCCAAGAGCTTCTTTTACTTAGAGAAGTTAGATTTAGAGATCTAGAAGGCGACCCTCTTGAATCCTTCCACCATTTGGTTGTAATGCTTTCTACATGTTTCCTCTACCTTGACCATTTTCTCTGAATCTGAGAAAGCTCACACAACAAAATCTGTGAAGTTTTCTGACAAAGTGTCACTAGCTCCTTACTCCATTTTCTTATGGAATTCACACTTTATAGCTTTCTGATCTATCTCTAGTGTTGGCATCTCATACCCTGTCATCAGTTCTAGGAAATCATCACATTCATCCTAGTGATCCACAACTTGTGCATGATTGGCCTCTAATTCAATTAAGGATTTCTCTAGAACTCCTTTTCTATACTCACAATTAAGTAGCCATGCCTGAAGAAAATAAAGGTTTTCTTTCGGCAGGGCTAACTCCTTTTCCTAGATCATCCATGAGAGCTTGAGAATGCTCTCCAGCTTTGGGTATGCAATTCTATAGAGTTCTGGAAACTCTTTCCATACCTCGATCTTCTGCTCGAACTCCTTTTGCAAGACCTGATATTCATTATACATTTTGGTTGTGCAGTGAATGCCTTTATCACCCATGTCAATAACTCTTTTGAACCAATCTGAGGTAGACTTGGTCTAGTTCTTCATCTTCTCCATTTTGTTGACTTCTATTTTTTATAGCAAGGCAGACGCAAGTGATTCCATTAGAGCTTCTTCTCCAAATGTTGTCCATTATTGTATGCAGGTAGTTAATTATGCTACTTGTGCTTTCATCTCCTCCTTTGTTGATTGATCCTTGTTCATTTGTTGGAGGATGGTGGAAACAAACCCTTGAAATTCATCGATCTTTTGAGCTTTAGATGCTAGGCCCAAGTTGATAGTAGTCACCTGGTAGACCTTTCCCTGAAGAGTGTCTGCATCTTTTCCCATGGTAGGAGTGGCCACTTGTAATGTTCTAGAGCCCGATGTGTCTATCATGATATGTGACCAAACCTCTGGCTTCTTCTTTTCTCGTGTCTTTACTTGTGTTTTGGCTAGGATTGCTTCTAGGTGGGATTTAGGGTTCAAGAGCATGGGAGTTTTCCTTTTTAGCTGTTGCTCTAACCATGAGGGAACTTTTGTTTGATGGACCATGGATGTAGTGGAAAATTCAATATTTTCCCCTTTCCCTTTATCTTTTGAAGGTTCTTCCTCATCATGTCTAAGAGCATCTTCAATGTTTTCCTCTCCTTTGTCCTGCTCCTCTTCTTGCAGTATTGCATTCCCTTTGTTAGGCTCAACAGATTCTTCATTTTCCTTGGCAATACTTTCTTCTTGTGCTTCCCCTTTGTCTTCTTCATGCTTGACTTCAATATCTTTTTCAGGATCAACATCCTTTTGTTCTTATTTTTCTCCTTCTCTATCTTGCTTTCCTTCCAGAGGCACTTCTTCATGTAGCAAGCCCTCATCTTGGCTAGTTTCTGGGAGCTCATCAACTTTCTCTACATCAATTTATGTATCATTGTTCCCTTCCTCGAGCAATGCTCCTCGAGGCTTACCTCTTTATCTTTATGCTCGTTATTTGCTCACCTTCAGGCTCTTGGTCTAAAGTTTCAACATCATAATAAGTATCAAACCTACTTGCATTTTCATCCTCAAGTGTCTGTTGTCCTTCCTCCTCAGAGGCCACTTCATCCAAATCAATTATTAAGCCCTCCATGTGCTCATAGTAATCATCCTAGTCAGATTCCTCGAGCTCTTCGACAACATCCCTTGTTGTTTCCTTAGGATGCTCTCCACTTAACCTCTCCATCTCTTTGGAGATCTGCATTGTATCCTCCATCTTAGGTGGCTCGGTAGGAGTTGGAGGAAGAGGTAAGGAAATAACAAGTTGGGCCATAAGAATTTTAACCTGAGGGTTCAGGATAACCTTAGAGAACTAAGGTGAGACATTTTGAAAATATGAGGCAAAGGTGTTTGGCAAGGTGAGGGGTACCATAGATGTTGCAGGTAGAGAAGGTGGCAGGGTGGAAATGGTTGGCAGTGGAGGTAGGAGCGAGGAAGACGATAGTAGGGAAGTAGTAGAGGAAGAAGAGTCTAGTACAACCACGAGAGTAGTCAGAGAGGCAAAGGTGAGGTGGATAGAGATGTCCACAACGGGTGGAGATGAGATGGGAAGTGTTTGAGGAGTAGAAGGAGATGGGGTAGTGACAACAGGTGATGGGAGCACAAAGGTAGTGGGTGGTGGTAAATGCGGTTGTTCAGCTTCTTACTCTCCTTGGGGTAGAGACTCTTCTTCTTGGATAGTAGGCACGTCGGGAAAAATTTTTCCCATTTCTTATTTTTCTTTGGTGGTCTCTACCCTTTAATCGTCTTTATAGTATATACCTTTTGCTTTGGTTGCCGCTCAGATGTGTGTTTTCTTTTCTTGGATCTTGTAATGGGTGGAGACTTTGCGATCCTCGCTAAAAGATCCCACAATAACACCACTATCTGTTTCACTTTCTATTTCATCCTCCAATTCTCTATAAGTTAGTTCTGCACCCTATTGTTGCAATTGGGCTATTTGTTCTTCTAGCCATTCCTTGGTTCTCTTTTCTAATGTATGAGTGACAGTATTTAAATCTGTGATCTCTGGCTCAACTCAATCAATAACGGGAAATGACACATTGATCAAAGCATTATATCTTTCAACAAGAACATTGTCATCTTCAACAATTTGATCAGGGACTGGATACAGATTGATGGATTTCACAAATTTGGTAGTCATCCTCATGTAATGTCAGCTTTGGACCTCACGATCATCATCACAGTTAGCCCAAAAGTCTTCAATGTGGGGTCTATGGGTATACTATTTCCCAACATGTTTTTTCAATTTTTTGAGAGGATCCAAGATTCCTCTCTCTGTATGTAGCTCAAGGTTGTACTTCGCAAGCTCTTTCTCTGAGTACTCCATGCATGGGTAGTAGGGTGGAATACATTCCTTGGCCAAATGTAATAGGTTATGGGATCCCAACAAGATGCTTGTTGTGTAATAAAGTATGGGAAGTTTGCAATTGTCGGGTGAGCTCCAACAATATGATCCTATCCTTGGGGTAGTGAAGCAGATGATGCAAGAACCTTGAGAATCCCTCAACCATTATATATGTGAATTTAGGGAACTGGATGAACCAATACCCAAAACATTTTACTACCACTTTGGAACTATGGGACATCCTTCTGTGATAGTCTGCTACCAAGGTCCAAATTAAATGCATGATGAAGGCACCATTGACCCTCTTGTAATCCTTCTTGAAATTTTTGTCTTGGAGCTGTGAGTAGCAATTATAAACTATATTTTTCCCTTTCCTAGTTCCTAGGGTGCCAACGTAGTCCAATCCTTTGTAGGGGAACTTTACTACCAACAAATACACAAGATAGGAGGTCATGTAGATCTCCTGAGTTTTCTTCATTGCAATAAATTGTTGGTGTAGATTTTCTCTAATGATCTTAGCCCAATAAAATTGGGCCTCTCCTCCAAGGATTTCTTCTACAAAATAAAACATCCACTCCTTAAAGGGCGAGGAAGTGGGGAGGCCCATTACTCTACTTAGAAGTGTTACTAGGTTATTGGCTTCCTCTATGAAGTCATTTTTGTATATCTTTTGGGGAACTTTATTGGCATTTCCCCTTTTCTCCAACAACCACATTTGATTGATAGTTCGACTCTTGCATCCCGCGGGATCCGCCTTCCAGACATTCAAAGCATAGTCTTTCTCAGGTTCCTCCATCTTTTCAAATAAGGGGATGCCAAATGTCTTTCCAATAGACATGGGAGTAAGATCAATGAGTATCCTCCCGTCAACAGTGATTATCCTCCTGGTCTATGCATGTGAAGACCAACTCTAGAGCAACTAGGGCAGGAGGAAACCCTGTTGCCTTTGAAATTCTAGTCTTTTTAATTCTCACATCTTCCTTTTTTGGGGGTTGAACAAGACCCTCTATTTCAACTCATCTATGCTAACATGGCCCAAGTTTGTGTCAATCACTTTGTCCCAATTGGACGTGATCTTTGAGTTGCACACGACCCCATGGAATTTGTAGTTAATTTGGGTTTTCTCTTCATTTCCCTCTGGGTGTTCTTGCAATCTTCTTGCCTTTATCAACCTTCTCTGTTGGTTTCTCTAATGGTTCCATAAATTTCGCACACAAAACATGTAGTAAGTGCTTCAAAAAATTAGGAGGGAAAAATATTAACTAAATCATGCCAATATGCCATTAAATGCATCCATATACCTAAGAAAGATCATTACATTCATCAAATTTTATCATTTTGAGTTCATTTATGAATTTTGTAGATTTGTAGGTCTAGAGGTGTGGGTTTCTACCTAGCAAAAGTCGTTAAGGTGAATGCTATTAGAAATGGATCTGGGAGGACAAAGTTCCACAAATGGAGTTTTGACAAGGAATTCTCAGAAGGTTCATTCATCAAACAAATTTAAAGAAAGTCTATTAGGAACCTAGGGAAATATGTGCTGGAAGGATTTGGAGTTATTTCCCTTACACAAAGTGATAATTTGAGTTCATGTGGAGGTTGGTGATGCGAAAGCTGCGAGGTGGGAAGTCATTTAAGTTTTGTTGTTACATATATCTTTAAGGATATGGCAATCTGCACACAAAGTTCTACATGATGGAACTTGCAATGCTTCTTTACTTGGTTAATTTTGGTTCTAAACATTTTGGCATGTGTGGGAAATCATGCTTAGTCATTCTACTTGAAATTTTTATCATTTCATGTGTTGTAGAAATTGGGCGTGTGGAATCCATGAGGCGGGGTGCCATTAGGCTTCTATTGTTAGATAGTGGCTTAGGTGAGGCGTACTTTCATAAACGACAAACCGTAAAGGTAGACCTGCAAGGGGTTGGGACTTTGTTAGTCTCTTGATCGGGTGTCTGTCATGTTGACGACAATGACAGGTGTAGGATCCACAAAGTGGGGAGCCATTGGAAATTCAGTGTTGAGCAAAGGCCAAGGGATGACCTTCCACCGATGGTGGTCCACAAAGGCAGACCCGCAGTGGCATTTTGACTAAGATATTTTGACATTTTGGATTCAAGTGTAAGGTTCATGGAAGTGGACAGTGCAAGGATCACATGGTGAGAAGCCGTGAAGTTTTCACCATTAGGAACAACATTGACCGAGTGGAGTTCCAACCAAGGATACCCACACAAGGGGGCTCATGATGACCCAAGGACTTGGTCATTTTGTGCATTTGATTTAAGAGTTGCAGCCTATAGATAGGTGGAATCTACCAATTGCGAGGACGTATGAAGTTCAACATTTGCGATAGATCAAACAAGGGAGACCTTTGATTGTGGAATCACGTGTGGAGGCAGCTCCGAGGGACTGGGTTCAAAGGGGGTGGTTCTTCCATTTTAACATTCCTAACTATTAGCCTATCATTGACCTAGCTGTAAAACCAAAGAGGTTTGAACGCCATATCTATTTAAGCCCCCCAAGTGTCATAGAAAGAGTGGAGTTCCGCGGATGCGAACTCGTGACAATTCAGGATTTAAACACTGTAGACACGTAAAATGTACTGATTGACATTGTGCATTTGATCCTGACCACTAACATCATTTCGTCCTTAATCATCCTTCAGTCTAACCATTTAATCAAATATCTTTATCTAATTAAATTCATCAATACTCCTCTATTAATTAAATAAATCAGTTATCTAATAAGTCACCTCTTCTCGATAATTAAATTAACCATTTTGATCTAATTATCTTATTTAATTAAATAATTAATTTTATTTGATTAAATCTCCTAAGTCTATCTATTAAATTAAATAAATTAAAATCTTATTTAGTTTAATCTAACATCATCTCTTTTAATTAAATAAATCAAAATCTTTATTTAATTAATCCCTTATGACATTCTTCTCATATTTGATTTAAATAAATCCATAAATTTAAGTCAAATAGGTCACATCATTTAACCCCTTCATTAAATTAATTAACTTTGATTAATTTAATCTCCTCTGATGTCCCATCCTCTAGCTTTTACCACTTGCACATGAAAATATATTTAATTGATTTATTAAATCTCTATTTTCCTCAATTACCACTTGCACATGAAAATATATTTAATTGATTAATTAAATCTCTATTTTCCTCAACAAGGCATCTTTTAGGGAATATTCTTCAAGTTTGAATTCAAAATCCAAGTTGGCATGTACATCCAACAAGGCATTTACTCTCTTTTACATGTCCTTTGCCTTGAGCCAAGTGGCATTCAATGCATTCTTTCTTCCCTCTTGCATGTCATTTCAACAATTTCAAAATTCAAATATATGCATTTATTGGCACAATCCTCAAAACTTGCACATTCTCCATCCACTCATAGGTTGACAAGTGGCACTTTTCCATTGGCTAATTCTTAGTCCCACATTGCTCTATTTTGGACATTCATCCATCAATCTCATCTATAAATAAGAGGCTAATCTCCTCATTTCATCATCCACAATTTGAGTAAACTTACTATGCTCAAATCATTAGCAAATTCCATCCATTATCATTGAATCTTAGCTAGGTTATGCAAATTTTTCCATTGGAGTACTTATCAAGCATCAACAAAGTGTGATCAAATTTCTTCATCAAATCACCATTGCATCATTGGAGTTGGGAAAGGGCCAATTTTCACATAAAATTGGCACCAATTCCCTCAAGAGATTAGGAGTTTGTTTGCTTTAGAATAGGATTTGATATGCTTTTAAATTTCATTGTGTTCATTTCATATTCTATCTCTTTTGCTATTCAAATGAATTTCTTCAGGAATCCTTGTTCTTGCTTTCATTTCACCTTCTAATGTGTTCGTTCATGTTGTTTTGCAGGTATTAGGATTGGGGTTCACACAAACACAAACCTTGACGTTTAAATAGACTAGGGTTTATATTGTAGCCTTTGGCTTTAGCAATTCATTTAACTTGAAACCCTAAGAAGCTCAAAACTAATCGACAACACAGAAGCAGCTGAGGGCTTACCTTTGTCACGTGACCAATGAATGTGATTGAAGCTTGATCCTTCAAGTTTCATGTGAATGTGAAAGTCCACCGCTCCTCCAATTTCAAAATTCTCAGATGAAAGTGACAGCTCGAAGGGGAGACTATTTATAGACAAACCTTCATTAATGAAGGCATTAACTGTAGGTATGGAAGGCATATGGGTTGGTGGGAGTGCAAAAATACGACCCACAGAAGACACTAGGTTAAAGGTCACTATGGAAGATCGATATGCAAAATTTGGAAGGGGAAACTCCACTGTGGGAAAACTAAATATAGAAGCACCCTATGTAAAGTTCGTTGTGGATGGATGCAGGAGGAATGTTGTTGAACAATAGTGGAGCAGACACGGAAGTCCACAAGGGGAAACCTGCAATGAGGGACCTGTAGACAGTGAAGGATGGCATGGCTTCCGAGCAAAGGAAACCTACAAAGAAATTTCCGCAAAATCTTGAAACTTCCCAAAACTTTAGGTGGATGACCTAGTCAGGATGGATTTGGAAAATTTTAAGGCACATGACCATTCCAAGTCCAAAAATAGGGGGCACAAAAACTAAGGCAAATGCAAATTGGCCCAATGGAGGCAAAATGAAAAGAGGGGGTCCTTGGTTTGAATGGGGCGTGTGCAGAAGGAAAAACAAGCTCCTATGAAGCAAAGGTCATCAATTTCACAAAAATTGAGGACAAAGTCGGGATATCATCCATTGAGTTGAACATTCACTTATCAGGAGTGCCCTATGTCAACTTAGTAGGAGAAAGAAAATATGCCTAGGGGTCACTAATGACTTCAACAAAATGGGCAATGACAACTCCAGGGAAGCGAGGGTTACCTCCATCACAAGGATGGAGAAAGTTAGGACAAAACTAGCCTCCAAAGGAGGGGAACCCTTTTTACAACCATCACACATGGTGAGGTCATCCTCTAACTTATGCTTTAGTGGAGGATATGGGATCCCACAAAAGAAGAAGCAGTGAAGGAAGAAGAAGACAGAGTTGTAGAGGAAACCACCTTTGTATTAGGCATGTCAACGGGCTGCGAGAAGGGAGGGATGTTCGAAAGGGACATCAAAAGAGGAGGATCCACAGAGGGAGAAATGAAGACCTGCACCCTTTTGGGGTGACCATCATTAGGACCTACTAGAGGATTTTGCTACAAAACAAAAGCGATGGGAACTAAAGCAAGAACAACAAAAGAAAGTGGAGCAAGAGAAGAAACAAGAGCAGAGACAACAAGTTCCTCCTCTGTCTTCTATGAGGTGGTGTGTTATGTGGCTAGAGCCTTTCACTGATGCTTATGCTCACACACAAGCCAGTTATGTTGGCTACAAGTGATAGAGGACACAAATTGAGAAGAGGTCAGAGGCTATTGCTCAACTATAGGAGCATCCTTCATAGCCATTTCTAGTGGAAGGGTGGTCTCCTAAGTAGGAGCATGAGGAGGAGGCATGAGAGCAAAAATGACAATGAAAGGAGAAATAGAGACAAGCACCTCGATAGTAGGATTATTTCCATTCATTGCTCGAGGGACAAGTGGAAGAACAGTCAAAGGCCATGGAGGTCAAGACACAGGAACAACCCCACATGAATCCTTTCCCTTGCCATAGACAATGGGTCGAGGAACCATGGGCAGAACATGCAACTAAAATCCTAAGACTCTACCTTCTGCCACGTGGGAGCCATCACACTCCCCATGTGAGGTACATGAGTGAGAATCAAGGATGCCACCACAGGTTAGGAAGTAGAAGCAAGTAGAGTAGAAGATGCAGAAGGAGAAGGCTCTAGAGCATGAGCAAGCTTCTCCTTCCATTTTGATAGGGTAGAAGAAACAACTTGCTATTTCACTATCATAGAGGCCTTCACAGAAACAACATAGGGAGACACATAAAAACTAACCTTTGGTGTTGAGTCCCCAGTCTTATATTTAATATAAGCTCGATATAAAAAATATCCCCTTGGAGGGAGAGGTCTGACCAAGGCGAGCCATAAGTGATCCAAAGAGAAGCCCCTATTAGAATCAAGGAACACTAAGAGGGGGGGTGAATTAGTGTTCTACAAAATTTAACTTTATTAACCTAATCTTTAAACCACTTATAGCATTGAACCAAAAGAAAGATGCAATAACACAAAGCAATCAACCACAACACCATAACACAAGGATTTTTTACGTGGAAACCCTATTAGGGGAAAAACCACGGTGGAGGTCAATCCACAATATGAGTATACTCAAATAGAAGTGTTTACAAAAGGAATGTGCATGCATTCAAGCACATTGCCTAGAGCTCACTACTCAGATACAAAAGAAGACTCGCTATCTTACAAAAGCATTTGGATTACATCCAGAAGATTTGAACTGAGAGAATAGCATATGCTAATGCCTTATTTCAGTTCCGGTTAAGCACATCAATTGCATTCTTGACCTTCTATCTAATTTTTCTCTATTTTCTTTAATTTGGATCACAAATCCTTTTCTGCACAAGTGAAATTATGCATAATCACTCTACAATCCTTCTTACTTTCGCAAAATACATCAACACACTTCGTACATACCTCCAAATGATATAAATAATCACCTATATATATCCCCAACTAAAGATTTAATCAACCACATGTCAGCTTCAACAAAACATAAAATATTTACAAACTATCAGCTCAATCCACAAATAATTTTCAATGCGCACCAACCAAATTCAGCCACAACATAGTGAGGACCCAAAACAATATCCTCGAACACGAAAACACTTCAAACAATTTCTCCTTGAAGATCCACAACATGCTACATTTATCGGGTTGACCTTTTTGCATTACTAGACAAAAAATCAATCAACTGATCTTCTAACTTGCACACCAATCAATACGAGGCTCAAAGATTCAAAGATAACATAGTTCATACTTCGAAATATCTTCCCTGAGATCCACAACAAAAAATGATAAAAAAAATCTGCATATGAATCGATGAACACAATTCTATCGGATGCTTTGTTCTAACTTTGTAAATTAACACAAAACTTCAATTTGACTTCCGGTACGAACAAATACTGACGTGCAGATTGAATCACTATTGCCATCAATGACAACACCATATGACTTGTGTAGTGTCTCTTGCCAACAATCTCTCCCTTTGGCATTGATGGCAACACTTAGCGAAAAGTGACTAAGTGTCGAATCAGTACCAACATGAATATGCTGCCAACCTTCAAAATTTCAAAACACAACTCCCCCTAAGATGAATATGAATTTTTTCACTATCCCACTATCCCCCTTTGACATCAATGGAAAAGGCGAGAAATACATATACCAAAAATTAAACAAAATTGCTATGAACAAACTGCATATGTAAAAACATGCTTCTACAACTTACATAAACTTGAATATGTCTGCAAAATTACTATTCAACAAGCTCAAACTAGTGTCCCAACCCTTTTTGAGACTCTCCAAAATAGTCATGTGACCAAAAAATAGATAGAATTGCATCTCTGCTGACTCAAGGTTTGTTAGATCACTAATAGCCATAGCATCCTGTGCTTCCTCCAATGCACTAAGCATTGTCTCCATCTTAGGACCAATCAATCCTTTGAGCTCAAAAACTCTTTCAACAATTTTTCCTTCTTCATGCTTCAAAATTTTAATTTTTTCAAGCAGGGATATAACTTGACCTTCTTACTTTCCAACAAAAACGGTTAAAGGATCAAATGATTGAGAGATATCTGCTAATTGTTTCTCATATTCCTTCATTTTCTTTTCAGTGTCTTCAGTGAAATTTGACAATGATAAGCATGACTTATAACTTGAATATGTCTGCAAAATTACTATTCAATAAGCTCAAACTATAAGCTCAAAATTACTATTGAATATGTCTGCAAAACATGCTTCTACAACTTACATAAACTTGAATATGTCTGCAAAATTACTATTCAACAAGCTCAAACTAGTGTCCCAACCCTTTTTGAGACTCTCCAAAATAGTCATGTGACCAAAAAATAGATAGAATTGCATCTCTGCTGACTCAAGGTTTGTTAGATCACTAATAGCCATAGCATCTTGTGCTTCCTCCAATGCACTAAGCATTGTCTCCATCTTAGGACCAATCAATCCTTTGAGCTCAAAAACCCTTTCAACAAATTTTCTTTCTTCATGCTTCAAAATTTTAATTTTTTCAAGCAGGGATATAACTTGACCTTCTTACTTTCCAACAAAAACGGTTAAAGGATCAAATGCTTGAGAGATATCTGCTAATTGTTTCTCATATTCCTTCATTTTCTTTTCAGTGTCTTCAGTGAAATTTGACAATGATAAGCATGACTTCTAACTTGAATATGTCTGCAAAATTACTATTCAATAAGCTCAAACTATAAGCTCAAAATTACTATTGAATATGTCTGCAAAACATGCTTCTACAACTTACATAAACTTGAATATGTCTGCAAAATTACTATTCAACAAGCTCAAACTAGTGTCCCAACCCTTTTTGAGACTCTCCAAAATAGTCATGTGACCAAAAAATAGATAGAATTGCATCTCTGCTGACTCAAGGTTTGTTAGATCACTAATAGCCATAGCATCCTGTGCTTCCTCCAATGCACTAAGCATTGTCTCCATCTTAGGACCAATCAATCCTTTGAGCTCAAAAACCCTTTCAACAATTTTTCCTTCTTCATGCTTCAAAATTTTAATTTTTTCAAGCAGGGATATAACTTGACCTTCTTACTTTCCAACAAAAACGGTTAAAGGATCAAATGCTTGAGAGATATCTGCTAATTGTTTCTCATATTCCTTCATTTTCTTTTCAGTGTCTTCAGTGAAATTTGACAATGATAAGCATGACTTATAACTTGAATATGTCTGCAAAATTACTATTCAATAAGCTCAAACTATAAGCTCAAAATTACTATTGAATATGTCTGCAAAACATGCTTCTACAACTTACATAAACTTGAATATGTCTGCAAAATTACTATTCAACAAGCTCAAACTAGTGTCCCAACCCTTTTTGAGACTCTCCAAAATAGTCATGTGACCAAAAAATAGATAGAATTGCATCTCTGCTGACTCAAGGTTTGTTAGATCACTAATAGCCATAGCATCTTGTGCTTCCTCCAATGCGCTAAGCATTGTCTCCATCTTAGGACCAATCAATCCTTTGAGCTCAAAAACCCTTTCAACAAATTTTCTTTCTTCATGCTTCAAAATTTTAATTTTTTCAAGCAGGGATATAACTTGACCTTCTTACTTTCCAACAAAAACGGTTAAAGGATCAAATGCTTGAGAGATATATGCTAATTGTTTCTCATATTCCTTCATTTTCTTTTCAGTGTCTTCAGTGAAATTTGACAATGATAAGCATGACTTCTAACTTGAATATGTCTGCAAAATTACTATTCAATAAGCTCAAACTATAAGCTCAAAATTACTATTGAATATGTCTGCAAAACATGCTTCTACAACTTACATAAACTTGAATATGTCTGCAAAATTACTATTCAACAAGCTCAAACTAGTGTCCCAACCCTTTTTGAGACTCTCCAAAATAGTCATGTGACCAAAAAATAGATAGAATTGCATCTCTGCTGACTCAAGGTTTGTTAGATCACTAATAGCCATAGCATCCTGTGCTTCCTCCAATGCACTAAGCATTGTCTCCATCTTAGGACCAATCAATCCTTTGAGCTCAAAAACCCTTTCAACAATTTTTCCTTCTTCATGCTTCAAATTTTTAATTTTTTCAAGCAGGGATATAACTTGACCTTCTTACTTTCCAACAAAAACGGTTAAAGGATCAAATGCTTGAGAGATATCTGCTAATTGTTTCTCATATTCCTTCATTTTCTTTTCAGTGTCTTCAGTGAAATTTGACAATGATAAGCATGACTTATAACTTGAATATGTCTGCAAAATTACTATTCAATAAGCTCAAACTATAAGCTCAAAATTACTATTGAATATGTCTGCAAAACATGCTTCTACAACTTACATAAACTTGAATATGTCTGCAAAATTACTATTCAACAAGCTCAAACTAGTGTCCCAACCCTTTTTGAGACTCTCCAAAATAGTCATGTGACCAAAAAATAGATAGAATTGCATCTCTGCTGACTCAAGGTTTGTTAGATCACTAATAGCCATAGCATCTTGTGCTTCCTCCAATGCGCTAAGCATTGTCTCCATCTTAGGACCAATCAATCCTTTGAGCTCAAAAACCCTTTCAACAAATTTTCTTTCTTCATGCTTCAAAATTTTAATTTTTTCAAGCAGGGATATAACTTGACCTTCTTACTTTCCAACAAAAACGGTTAAAGGATCAAATGCTTGAGAGATATATGCTAATTGTTTCTCATATTCCTTCATTTTCTTTTCAGTGTCTTCAGTGAAATTTGACAATGATAAGCATGACTTCTAACTTGAATATGTCTGCAAAATTACTATTCAATAAGCTCAAACTATAAGCTCAAAATTACTATTGAATATGTCTGCAAAACATGCTTCTACAACTTACATAAACTTGAATATGTCTGCAAAATTACTATTCAACAAGCTCAAACTAGTGTCCCAACCCTTTTTGAGACTCTCCAAAATAGTCATGTGACCAAAAAATAGATAGAATTGCATCTCTGCTGACTCAAGGTTTGTTAGATCACTAATAGCCATAGCATCCTGTGCTTCCTCCAATGCACTAAGCATTGTCTCCATCTTAGGACCAATCAATCCTTTGAGCTCAAAAACCCTTTCAACAATTTTTCCTTCTTCATGCTTCAAATTTTTAATTTTTTCAAGCAGGGATATAACTTGACCTTCTTACTTTCCAACAAAAACGGTTAAAGGATCAAATGCTTGAGAGATATCTGCTAATTTTTTCTCATATTCCTTCATTTTCTTTTCAGTGTCTTCAGTGAAATTTGACAATGATAAGCATGACTTATAAATGTTTCCACCTTCAGACAAAGCACCTTGAATATTCTTTATATAGGTAGCTAACAAATATTTATCATTAGCAATCATCCCCTTCAATCTATTGAACCTTTTAGCATCAAATTCCTTTTGAACCTTATCCATAGTTGACTTTTCAGGTGACTCAAAGTGAGTACTTACAGAATTGACAAGTTTCTTCAGCTGACTAGATGGAGAATAGGATGAATCCTTGACATATGTAGGCATGATCTTCTCTAGGATACCTGATGCAAGAATCAATAGCTCATTGTCCTCAATGTGAGATTTCAGAATCTCCTCCCTTGCCTTGGCCTGAGAAAATGATGTTACCTTCAATTTCTCAATAGGAGATAGAGTGGCCAAGTTGATAGGAACTTTAACTAGTTCATGATCAAACTCCTCTTGTTGCTCTTCCAAAATATCCTTTAGTGCCTTAGCAGTGTCTCTTGCTTCCATAGGAATCTCCTTCGTTTTAGCCTTCTTTTCTTCAATCACTAATTCTTCCTTGGCTTCAGGAATCTCTACTTCTTCACTTGACATTTCTTTAGGAGCTTTAGTCTCCATGGGTATTTCAACATCTTGCATGTCAAGAGGATTTTGACTATCCTCAAATGCATCTTCTTTTCCTTCTTCATTTACTAGACCAAATGGAGCATCTTCACTATGAGCTTCTTCAAAAACAACATTATATATGTTTTTCAACAGAACCGCCTTAAGGATTTTCTCAGTGTCTTTTGCAACTTCATCAGTTAGCCCAGTCATCAGCTTGTTCACCCTTGTCTTGCTCTTAAAATATCTCTTAGCATCACTTAGGATCTTCTTCATTTCATCCATTGACATTATCGAACACAAATTAGCAAGTATCCATTCTCTCATTTGCTCTTCTTCAGTTCTTGCATTCACTCTCCTCATTTCTAATACTTCATACAAACCTTTAGGTAACTCAAACATTATTTCAATGAGAGTCATATTGAAATTATTCAAATATTGTATTGTGGCTTCCTCAAGAATTCTTTGACCGATACTATCAAAGGTGTCATACCATTCACAAAGTGGCCTAAGATTACCATCCTTAATCAAAGCTTTTTCCACTTCTTCTACAAACATACCTGATTGATCAATTTTCATCTTTTTCTTTACTTTCTCTTCACCAGAGGGCTTTTCCTTAGAGACTTTAGATGCTTTTGAGCCCTTTTGCTTAATTTCTCTTACCTCTTCATTAGATTCAGTTTCTTCATCTTCTGAAAAACCAACATATACTCTTGTGCTCTTGTCCTTCTTCCTCTTTCCTTCTCTACCAGATGTATTGACTTGAACTTTTATAGGGCTTGATTTCTTTGCAGAACAGGATGAGAGAGCAAAGCTTCTTGTGGATCTAGATCGGGCAGAGGATGTTGCCGGACTAGCAGAATTAGTTCTAGTTGGATCTCCTACTTCAACTTGTTCTATTTTCCTTCTAGCTTCTCTCACATCTTCAACTGATATCCCCATGCTTTTTGGAAAAGCTTCAACTTCCTTTCTCACCTTCTATATTATCATAGGCTTCTTTAATTGTGCAAGAACTTTCATATCCTTTTCCTCAAAGGTACCAAACCTTTCTTTTGTTAGATCTCGAGGTTTACTTAGCAAGTATTGAGCATACAACTCCAAAATGTGTTCCTTAACCTCATAACCCATAGGCATTATCCACAATGTTCTAGGTTCTACAACTTCCATCAAGCACTGATCAATATCAACCATGAAGAAAATTGTGCCCTTGTAATTTTCCACAATAGATGTGGGAATCCTTTCCCTGGCTTGCATTTTATTCTAAAATCTCTTGAAATAACCCCAAATAGCAGTTTTTCTAGCTTTGTTGTCACCAATTCCATACAAGATGTCTCTAATTTGAACAACTACCAATTTATCATCTTGCCAATGTACTTTTCCAACTCTCGAAACTTCATTCATGAAATAGAAAAATAGACATAATAACAAATTACCATACTTGAAAGAATTCTTCTTATCCTTCTTGATTTTGCCAAGATTCTCAATTAGTTGGCTCCAGAGTAACTCACATAGGTCATATTCTGCATTTTCTTTGACCATCTGATATGCTGCACAAATTGTTGTATCAGATACATAATTATCTCGTCTGGAGTGATAGATTTTGTACCCAATGACCATAGAGGAAAATCTAACATCCACTTCAATGATATCATTGATTGTCATAACTCTCTTGTCAAACACTGAACCGGTTGCATCTGTGACTGTTTGGTTCTTCATGGATTTCATTGTCGACAACCCACCGAATGAATTCAAACCAGTAACAGTCCTTATAACTTCCTTTGTAATCTTGAAAGGTTGACTTAACCACATGAACTTGGCATGCACTCGACTCAATATATACTTAACCCATTCATTTTCTTCGAAAATAGGAAATTTTACAATCTGCATAAACTTATTCTCCTCCAAAGTTTTGAATTCAGGTTTTACACAAAAATATTCTCCCACAATATGATTGGTATACAAATTTAGCAACTGGGAGCTTCCTAATTCTTCGACATTTTCTTGAATGTATGCCCTAATATCTTTGATATGCAAAACACCATACAAAACGGAAGAAAATGCACCTAATGGTTCTGTCTCGATGGATTTGAACAGGTTCCATTTGAATTTCGGATGGGGATTATCATTAATATCGACAACCAATGGAGTAGCCATTTCCAAAATTTTCAAGTTCACAAGTTTACAAATAAAATACCTTTCACCGGATTATGGTTTGATTGCTGAATCACCTTCAGACTTGTATCTCGCCAAATTTTGCTTGTAGAGCTCTCCAAAATTCTTCTCAAAATACAATGTGACAAATGAGGGATAGAAATGAATTTTTATCATTCACACACCTAACTTTTTCATCGCAATAAATTCTTTTTCCCTAGGTCTTCCGGATACCTTGTTTTCACAGGCTATGAAAAAAAATTTTTTTGCAGACCTTCAATTTTGTATAAGTTTTCTTCACAAGAGATCCCAAAACATCTGCACATCAATAATGCAATCATTGCAATCTTCCACATTCTAGTACCAACTACCGACAAGGGGGTTAAATGATTTTCTTGAGAACTCCCCCTAGGCAAGAGGTCGTAAACTAATTCTCGGAGGTATTTCTAGTACCAGATTCTGGTGCTGGCTCATTTCCTGCAACATAAGGACTCTTCTTCACCCATGTCTTCTTCATTTGCTTCCTGATCTTATCTGTAGTAACTTTTCCTTTTCCCTTTTCATCCTTCTGCATGTTTTTCCTTTGATTTACCAGACCCTTTCTGCTTCTACAAAATCTAGCAATGTGACCGAATTTGTTGCAATTGTAGTGTTGCCCGATTTTCACCCACGGGCTCAATCAGGGGAAATTATGTCTTAAATTTGGTACGTGGATTAAATGTGGCTCCCATAAGGGTTGAGCCCAGCGTGCGGGTTCTCGGATTTCATTGGGAAGGTCCTTATCTGACAGGGAAGTCTATTGGAAAGCCTCGCCTCAATCAGTTTTGGCAAAAAAACTCATCTGAGAAGAAAGTCAGCAAGACCCTCCTGTTGTCTTGCCGACTGGCAGTGCGTTCTACTTGGTTTAATACACCCGTTGTTAGGACATTCGAGTCGCCATGAGTCTTCATGTGTCTCTCTGATTGCATGTGGTCTCGGGGAAAGGAGGCATCATCGCTATGAGGTCTTGCCGACCATCATATGTCTTGTCGAATGCTGTTGCAAGGTCTAATCGCATCGGGGAGACACGATTAGTGTCTCGCCTACATGCGATTTTTTGTCTAAAGGATCTTTGACCGTCTGGCGATCCCATGTAGCATCTGTTCGACCAATTAGAGGAAGCTATAGGAAATCCGTGGCAGTTTTACCAATGAGAGGAAGATCAGCAAAATGAAAGCGACGTGGATTTTCTTTGAGCTCAGGAGCATTCAAAGCAGCTCGGTAGGGAAGTTCGAGGGTGGACATAGAGGCCATGAAGTTAATACTATGGTTGTAAAAGATCTGAAGGCTTCTCCTAAGGGCGATCTTTCACACCGACATGGACAGCGAGGATACCCATTGAATGTAGAACTAACTCGATTTAGAAAAAGATCTAAGGACAGATCTTTGTGAGGCGGATATTTTTGTAAGCCCAGAAGGGCCGACACACTTTTATATATACGACATTTTTTCCTACTTGTAAAAGAGTTCTTCGGATGCTTTTCTGAAGTTTGTGACTTCTGCAATCCTCTCTCAGATTAGCAAACTTTTGTAACTCATTTTGGAGCATAATATACAAAGCTTACCTTGATCACTGTGGATTTTTTCAAATTACCATCTTGTTCTTGCAAAGTGTTGTGCATTTCAAGTCATAATCAAGTTATTTTGTGAATTTCTTCTATTCCTTTATAACTTTATCTTGTGTTTTCATGCCTTCCTTTGTAGAAGTATCATTATACGAATTACAAATTGTGTTCACTTAGTCATACATGGATTCTAATCTGTGAAAATCTTTTTTTCCTTTTTTTGAAAAAGTGTGCGAATCGAACCTGTTTGTGAAACATTAATGCAAAGCTTTACAGAATTTGATGTGTGATCTTATGTTTATTGTCAATTTTCAAGTGTAACCTAAGTATCCCATTGCTCTTGTCATTTTGGTGCATCGCCATAGGATTTAATTTTCATTTTTATGCATTCTCCTTCTCCCTTTTCCTTACAAGATCAGTAGTTAGGTGACACCATAGGAAGTCGGCCTTCTCTGGAGGTTGACCTTTGTTTACAAGAAACCCACATCTTTAGAGGTCTTCCCATGTTATACTGAGGTGTTGAACATCAAATTCAACAGGGTGCAATTTCAGGGGATAACATGTAGCACACCACATTTCTTTGTCCAGACCAGTTGTTCCATTGATTCTCTCTTGATCTGCACTGGTTAGCAATATGGCCAAATCTATTGCAGGTATAACATCTAACATCTCTATTGAAAAAGTTGTTTGACATATTTTTGCATTCAACTGACTTATGAACATACTTATTGCAATTGAAACATTGACCGAAGAATGATGGACCACTTGGATTCATTCTACTTCTACATTGAGTAGAGATATGGCCAAATTTATTGCAAACAAAATAGTAAGCATTGTACCTTTGAGCATTAGGTTGTCTTACCAGATACCTTCAAGCTTTGTTCATCTCATTTTCTTGCCTAAATCTCCTTTGTCCAGATCTAGAACTTTCTCCTTTCTCATATCCAAGACCTCGCTTGTCACTTCAAGTCCTCTGAATTTTAATCAGTTCATCAAGCTTGGCTGAGCTAATCTTGAACTTCTCCTTGGATTCATTTGCAGTAGCAAGTTCATCCTAGAGAGTAACAATCTATCTTTCAAGCTCTTCATTATTTCTGGATTGTTCCAATTCAAGCTCCAATTGATTGAATCTATCAGTAATTCAGTTGCATTCTTCAAATTTCTCTTTCAAGGACTAAGCAAGATTCTCTTCATTCTTCTTTTTGTCTTCATTCTCCTTGGTCATCCTCATCACAATAGATTCCATCTCATGCTTTAGGATAGCATTATCTATGGAAACAAATTCACATTCTTCTGTCTTTTCCTTCAGGGCTTGAATCAATTGTTCATCTTCAATGCTTTTACTCCTTTCTGCTTGATCTGATCACATAGTTCCCTTCTCTTCTCCTTGGACTTATTGATTTTATAGTTCAATGATTGAATGAATTTCTCAACATTCATGAGGCTTGCCTGCAATTCTCGGACTTCATATTTGGACTGATCAAGATCATCTAGCACCACCAGAAGTTGTTGTTGAAGACTACTTGAATCCATTGAATTACTTTCTTGGATCTTCCCCAAGCTTTTAAACTTCTTTTCGAGGAACTAGGCTCTAATACCAATTGTTGGAATCAAGGAACACTAAGAGGGGGGTGAATCAGTGTTCTGCAAAATTTAACTTTATTAACTTGATCTTTAAACCACTTATAACATTGAAACAAAAGAAAGATGCAAGAACACAAAGCAGTCAACCACAACACCATAACACAAGGATTTTTTTATGTTGAAACCTTTTTAGGGGAAAAACCATGGTGGAGGTCAATCCACAATATGAGTATACTCAAATATAAGTGTTTACAAAAGGAATGCACATGCATTCAGGCACACTACCTAGAGCTCACTACTCAGATACAAAAGAAGACTCACTCTCTTACAAAAGCATTTGGATTACATCCAAAAGATTTGAACTGAGAGAATAACATATGATAATACCTAATTTCAGTTTCGGTTAAGCACATCAATCACATTCTTGACCTTTTGTCTGATTCTTCTCTTCTACTTTGTATGCTTTAATTCGTATCACAACTCCTTTTCTGCACAATTGAAACTATGCATAATCGCTCTACAATCCTTCTGAATATTCGCAACACACATCAACACACTTCGTACATATCTCCAAATGATATAAATAATTACTTATATATATCTACAACTAAAGATTTAATCAACCACATGTTGGCTCAATCCACAAATAATTTTCAATGTGCACCAACCAAATTCAGCCACAACATAGTGAGGACCCAAAACAATATCCTCGAACATGAAAAAACTTCAAACAATTTTTCCTCGAAGATCCACAACATGGTACATTTATCGAGTCGACCTTTTTGCATTGTTAGACAGAAAACCAATCAACCAGATCTTCTAACTTGCACACCAATCGATACAAGGCTCAAAGATCCACAACACAAAATGATAACATAAAATTTGCATATGAATCGATGAACACAATTTTGTCAGATGCTCTATTCTAACTTTGACAGTTAACACAAAACTTCAATCTGACTTCTAGTATGAACAAATAATGACGTGCAGATTGAATCACCGACTAGGATTGTCATCAATGACAACACCAAATGACTTGTGCAGTGTCTCTTGCCAACAACCCCCACATGACACCAATGGTTTATAATTAGTTTCATGAACCACATGCACAATGCCATCATAGGGGAATTTCAAACACTTGTGGACTACAGAGGCAACATCGTTCATAGAGGCTAGCCATGGAATTCCTAGCTTAACTCTGAACAGGTCATATTTTGGAATGACAACAAATGTCACATCTACAGCCTTAATTCCCACCAAGATTGACAAAGAAATGGTGCCCATAGGAGCAATAGAAAGTCCATTGTGAGTACATAGAGTGGCTTGCGAATCTTCATATTTATCCTTATGTAATCTATTTATGAACAAGGTTTCCTCCGTTATCACATTCACCTGACTTGTCGGATCGACTATGACACTAGTCATGACATTGTCGTTAATTCGAGCAGGATTGTACAACGGGGAAGGCTTCTTGTTTAGTGGCAAGTTATGCGAGGTAAAATTTATATCAGGCATAGCACTCACATTCTCAGTAGGAGGAATACATGTGAATGAGACCATGTTCATGTACTCAAACAAAACCAACTCAAAAGATGGAGAAGAATGTGTGACTAGATTTGCAAAGTGAGAAGTAAATGGATCAATATAAATCTACAACTCATTGTTAGCCTTGGCTACATATTTATTGGAGTTTTGTTTCCTTCCATTGAGACAGATAGCCCTGTTGTCAATAAGATCTTGAATCTCATGATGTAGGCATACACATTGCTCGATGTCATGTTCGTGCACTTGATGGAATTGACAAAATTGTTGCATGTCATACCACTCAGGATATGGCTCAGAAAGAGATCAGACTTTTGGAAATGTTAAAATTTTATCTTTTAATAAATTTTTCAAAATAGTTGTATAGGATTCATATAGTTTTGTAAAATTTCTATTGTGTCCTATACCTTTGTCTTTAGATGCAAAGACCATGTTTGCAATAGCTTTATTCGTACTTTTGGTATTTCCAGAAACTGACACTATTGATCGATTATCAAGATGAGAGCATAAGGATGTACCCTCAAACTAAGTGATCATTTGTTGGTACTCGTGCATCACTACACATAGATGTGCAAAGGAAGGATAGTTCATCGGGGAAAAAATTTCTTGCCATTGCTTTTGTAAGTTCCTAATGAAGACCTTTTGAACATCAGAGTTAGGCAACAGATAAGAGATTTGAGAAGACAACACTTGATATAGCGAGCGATGGAGTCTATAACCTTTTCATGGTCCCCCTGCTTGCATTAGACTAGATTAGAGAATTTCATCTCTAATCCATTGTTAGCTTGGAACTGTCTAAGGAACTGATTCACCAACTGATCAAATGAGAAGACGAAATATTGAATTGCTTCTCCACTCTATATCCCAACTCTATTCTCTACCACACTTTTCTCTTGGATACTTTGTTTTGTTCTATAAAATTTATAAATGTGAATTGCTTCTCCCCTTGAAATTTCCACCATTCAAACACAAGTCCACATCTACCTCCATGCACAACCCGATAAGCATTTAAAGCTCTCATCTAAATGTGAATCAACTATTAAAGAATTTTAAATTCACACAGGGACCTATGGACCCCACAAAGGTATGAGTTTTTGTAAAAAGACACATGGTTTTTGATGCAAGAGGTGTAATTTAAGTGTAAAGTCATGTGTGCATGGGTGACCTACAATCTTTCTAAATATTCATATGCCTTTGTCCTTGTTGTTGGATATGGATTGTAATGATATGTGTGCATGTTAAAAAAGGGATGTGAAGGATTTTTGGTTGATCTTGGATGCATTCATGTATATGGAGTAACCTAAAATATATTATAGGGCATCAAATAATATAAGTATATATTCTACAAGAGGTTGAAAGTGAAACTACATGATTAATGTGTCTGTGATCAGTAGGGGTATTTTAGAATATTTCATGAGTAATGATATGAGATGTTCCTAGCTATATTTGTTGGCTTAATCGTATTTAGGGTACTTTGTGGGATAACACTATTTGCAAATATTTTATAACTTCCTTCTCCTTAATGTAAATATAATATGTTTGATTGATAATGTATCTTTGAAGTAGATTAATCATGTGGAATTCTTGATGTTTCATATCTACATCATATGTAAGTCTTGATCCATTGTTTATTAGTATTAGTGCTCTTAGTTTCTCTTGCACGTATTAAGTATGTTGACTAATGGAGATATAATAGTAACAACTACCATTAAAACATATTTTACTTGTCACAATCTCTTTTAGTGTATATTTTATATGCTTTCATGACTTAGTAATGCAACTCATACTAAATCTCTTATTTTGAACACTAATAAATTGTTAAAGGGTCGTGTTAGTATGCCTACAACTTGCACATGTGTGAATTATTTAAGGACACTTAGTTATATTAATGTAGATTAGTTTTCATTTTTTGATGCGTGTGTATATTTGTTTTCATCTACTTATTTGAGGTGTTTTGGGTCTAGTTATAGTTGACATCATGTTATGAGCTTAGTGATAATTTATAGGATTTTATTATCCTTTGGTTATGGTAATTGATGTCTTATTTCTAATTGTTTACATTTTTTAAGTGACATTAGGGAACACGCTCTTAGCCTATAAATATTGGAAGAGGCATTTCCCTTTTCTCATGTGTTTGGCCCGAGTTGTTCCTTGGCCAATCATACATGCTATCTTAGTCTTAAGTTGACCTCCTCTTAGCTTGGATTTAGGTGTTTCATTAGGGTTTTGGGAGCATAGAGATTTTAGTGCCAACACAAGTATTGAATTTGAGTGTACTAAAGTCAAGACCAACAACATGATTACCAAACTATTATTTTTTTGGCAAAGAATTTGATGTGTCATACTCATACTAAGCATGTTGATGCTCATTACTACTTTTTCAATGAGATGTTTGGGGATGGGGGGTCCAAATACAAAAGGTTGTTTCCTTGGAGAATGTTTTAGCTTTACTTACTAAGCCAATGAGCATAAATTTTGATGGTGAAAGGAGTCTATGTGCCTTCCCTTCTTACCATTTTATTTTTGGTTTCTCTAGTATACCTTTGTAATGTAAATATCAAGTGGGAGAATGTTACAATTAGGTGTGTTATTTTCCTTGTAATTCTTAGTTGAAAATTTTGGTAATCCAAGCTAGTATTATATTATTTTATATATTATATCATGTCTGTATCTCCAAAGATCATGTAACGAGTGAAATAGGATGCCCATGTGAGATTTAGATCCACATGTGGAGTGTAGTATTATTCCAATTACTTGGTAATATTTTTTGTAAGGACCATAATGTGGGGAGAAGCATTGTAAGGCATCATTGGACACTTGACATGAAGTGAAAGGGAATGTGTGACACTTTATGATAATGTAAGATGTTTAAGAAGAATTTGTTGACATTGTACAAGAGGTGTAAGAAGCATCCAATGATGTGTAAGAAGTTAGTTGAATTGTTTAGAGTTGAGTAGCTATTATTTTTTCCTCTAGTAGGTTATTTTGGTCATCTAATGAATTTGGATGTCCAATTTTATGATTTTTTTAAAGCATCTAGAATGATGCTTGTAATTCCTAAACACATGTCATGAGGTCCTTGCCATGTTGACCAATTATCTTATGGTTTTGATTTAATTGTCTGTAATACTACTTGATGATTTTGGACCTTTCTTGGTTTATTAAAGCAAACACGTGGTTAGTAATATGGAGGTGATCGTGTAGGTTAAAATATTGTTACACTAGCAAAATACTCTCAAACTAAACGAAGTGAAATTTATTTATGTAATTTACAATTTGAGATTAATACAAGTGTGTGCTCTCTTTAGTGTTGAGGTTTATTACTTCGAAAAATCCTACATATATATCTAATATTATCTTTGGTTTGTATTTTTTATTTGCTACCCTTGTTATTCCATTATATAATATATCATTGGTTATTCTATGGGATTTGATCACTTATGTTAATGTTTTCATTATGTTGTCTATCCAAATTAACAAAAAAATACAATAAGATAATCTTACCAAATATTATATTTAGTACAAAATTATAAACCAAAGACCATGTATTAAAATCCATCTAAAAAATTTAAAACATTGATTTTTAACACCTACACCCAAAGAAATTAAATGACTTGAATAATTTTCCTATACCACTATTTAAATAGAAAAATGACCTCATTTAGTAAATTTAACATAAATTACATATCATTAAAAATTTACTCTGAGATACATTTGTGAAAGATAATTGCACCTTTATTAATATAATATTTTTCAAACCTCTATATATATATATATATATATATTCAACATCTATTTCTCACCCCCAAAAAAGAGATGTTTTTTGTTCCTATGTTTTCCTCTCATATGGAGTTTCACTTGAACATGCATAAAGATATTATGAGGGGTTCAATCAAATTCTTCTAATTGAATGAACTTGCTAGTGTTTTATCTTTAGGTTATATGGAGCAATTTACTTTGATTAAATAGTTTATCTCGAATCCTAAAATGTCACATATAAAAAGTAGTTTTGCTTAGTTTTTTAAATTATATGATTTTTAAATATATTTTATTTTTCTATTTTCTAATTAATATAAGTTTGTTATAAAAAAGTATGTGGCAATATGTTCTCTACAATATATATATATATGAAGAAATTTAAATGGATTAAAATTTCATTTTTAGATTGTATTTTAAGATTCTAAATGAAAATATGAAAACATGAAATTTTATACGTAAATAATTCTCTTTATTAACTTTCTCAAAATTTTAATTTTAAATATTTTATTATTTATATTTCTTGATAAAAGTATATTTCCACACACACACATATATATATATATAAAGAACAAGAGAACATGAAATTTTTAAGTCTAAATTATAGTTACTATAATAAATAAATAAAAACTTTCTAAAGAAAATGAATGCAACACTCCACTTTTGTTCCAATAAAAGAGAACTCATTCTCTTTTGAATATTTCAAACTAATTTCTCTGTGACACTATTTATAAGATTCTTGCTAAAGCATTGGGAGGTGGGACCAATCATTATGCAACTAATTTCAAAAAAAAAAGGTGGATTTGTACCATGGAGAGACCTATCAGGAGTAGTAATTACACATGAAGTGTTTCATTCTATCCAACTTAAAAAGGAGGCTAAATGATACTAAATTTGGACATGCTAAAATATTATGTTAGAGTAAATTGAGAATTCTTAATGCAAATTCTTAAAATGTTAGATTTTCAAAAGAATGGTGTAAATGGATATATTTTTGCATTTTTGAGACTAACATTGTAATATTAATTAATAGTAGCCTAACAAATTTTTTCAATCCTAGCAATGGCATCAAGCGTGGAGATCAACTCTCCCCTTTTCTTTTCATCATAATGACATAAACCATAAGAAAAATAATTGCAATCGAAAGAAGTAAGAATAACTAACCAGGGATATCCATTTTCAGGGTCCCAATTAAAAATTCACTTTTTTCAAAGGACACCATACTTTGTAGCATCTCTTCTGCAAAATTCATAAAAATGTTTCTTTCAATTTATATAGCCTCCTCTATCCAAGATATCAAAGCTGCCAAATCCAAGATCTTCTTTAACACCCCAAAAATGCTACAGGATAAGATTTCTAAGCTACTAGGTTACAACTCTAATGCCCTCCCTAGCAAATATTTGAGCATCCCCTTCTTTATGGGGGTTTCAAAAGACTTGAAAACAAAACCTTACTTATAATACAAAGGAAAATATCCTCTTGGAAACAAAAATGTCTTGCAATCACTGTTAAACCTATACTAATCAAAGTAGTTATATCAACAATCCCTATCTATATGAGCTATTAAAAATGAAATTTACTAGACAATATAAAATCCAAAGTAGAAAATCTTGAGTGAGACTTTATCTAGAATGGAAGCAAACAAAAAATAGAATTGTACTTATGGTTTGAGACAAAGTTTACACTTCTAGAACCTCTGTCTATGTTGGGATCATTAACCTCAATGCACAAAATCTAGCATTAGGTGTGAAATTAGCTTGCAACATGTATTCAAAGCTAAATTCAAAATGGTGCAAAATATTACACATAGACTCCTCTTTGAGAGAGAATTTTTACTATCACCAATCCACTTATTAGTTCTAAGATGTGGAACTTCACCATAACTTGGAGAGAAGTAATTCTCCCCACCTATCATGGATTATGTATGATAGTGAAAAAAATAAATCTTTTGGAAAGATTCTTGGAACAACCACAAGCCATTATCTAAAATTATAGAACTATTGTAGGCAAGGGATTCACTAAAACAACTTTGGGAGAAAAGTTAGGAACTACCTAATAATTCATATTGAAAACTCATCTTCATAAACATATTAGAAAAAAATTGATGACCTCCATTTTCCCCTAAATCAAAAAAATATGCTTCTTACTAAATTGAAATTGTGAATAATTGTTTTCTTACACTAATATGATGAATTGGTTTGGACTGCATCCCCTTCAAGCACTTATTCAATCATACGAGGCTACCAATTTATAAACAATTCAACCTCCAATAAATGACCATTAGAGCTTTGTTGAAACACAAATTGTCTCTCCAAAGATAGGGGCTTCTCTTAGCTAGCACTACATAACAAAATCCTAATAGTAGTAAAAAGGTTGGGAAATCTACTTAGATAATGGATGCATTCAAATGTGTCCTTTGTGGTGATGAAGAAGAAGAAACAAATCATCTACTCTTAAATTGATACTATAGTCTTAAGTGTTGGTATTGGCTATGCTTCAAACATGGATGGATGACAACCTTCCTAAATTCACTTCTGAAACACTTTTTAGCTTGACTTTCTCCCTATAAAAATTTGACCTTTGCATCTGTATGGATTATTAGCCCCTCAATCCCAATTTATAATCTTTGGTTGGAGTGTAACAATAGAATTTTTAGAAAGATAAAAATAGAACCAAAGAGGTTAATCCAAAAATTAAAAAAGACAATTTTAAAAGTTATTTTGGTGGTAGTCCTTAAGAACTTATAACATAAACCCTTCACTAACTAGGACACAATTTTACCATAGAATTGGTTGCATCTTAAACCCCCTTTGATTGGTTCAATTCTTGGAAGCAATTTAAAGGTTCATTGGACAAAGATTACATGGATCCCCTCCCACTTCTCCCTAGATAAAAATCAACTTCAATGAGACTTTTGTGAAAATCCAAGTTTTTTTCTATGAGATGCGTCATAAAAGACTTATAAAATAAATAAATAAATAAACAAAAGAATTCAAGCTAATGAATTGTACAAATAAAAGCTAGTGAATGATACAAATAATGAAATACAAGCCTTTCCTTTTTTTTTTTAGAACCTTCTTAAATGATACAAATAAAAGTCAGCAAATGATACAAATAATGAAGTAGCAACCTTTGCTTTTTTTTTGGGAACCCAAATGACAAGACTAGATGATTTCGAATAAATATTCATCGAAGATGCTTCACAAATTATCATCAATGTGATAAGTCCATAAAAATCTTTCATTGAAAAATTAATGACATCCTAAAACAAATTTGACCACTCCTCGATGATTTTTCTTCATTTGAAATACATCACTCTTATAGAAAAACGTATATGCTAGCTAATGCTCTTGCCAACTTGGACATCAACCAAAATAAAAAATAACAAGATTTAATCCTTCCTCACCCATAGTTGATCTAGCTCTTTT